>CAJQZJ010032218.1:2382525-2405584 GCA_907164525.1 Lophiomys imhausi | reverse complement strand
TGCATTAATATACAATGATCAATACCAATTTAGCCAAATATAATATTAATTTTGTATCAGTATACAAAAGTATAAGGCCATATTCAATAATCTGTCCTTTTTTCTTGATCTTTCCTATACTATGTCTATGTCCCAATTTTCTCAAGTCTGTTCACTCCTACATAGGAGAGAAAGAAGGATACAGAAAAGAAAAAGAGAGAAGTCCCTGAGTCTAACCTCCAAAACCCATTTAACAAGACAATTTAACAGCTTGTAGTCTTTTCCCCTAAATAACAAAATTTTCTATTATCTATCCAATAACCAAAGGAGGGGGAACACCCTCCCCACCTTCTGGGGATGGGACGTTGTTCTCTTAAAATGACTTCCTGCTGATTTGGGACGTAGTAAACCTGTTTGGGGGCCCAAATAAGAATGGAAAAATGGTTAAAAATGTTAATAGAATCATTTGATGTTCAGTCCTTTTGTGCTCAGCTATTTAGATGTCCTAAGAAGTTCATAGACAGAAACTGATCTTCAGAGCTTTACTGAAGATCTGGCTGGAGCAGTCTGTGGAGCTGAACGATCTTAGCGATTTTGAGCTGTTGTGTTTGTTGACTTTTGAGGAAACTGCTATTGAGGAAGTCTGCAAGGCTGGATCATCTGGGCCACTCGTCTTCTTTGGTGTCTGATATGTTTTCTGCTGAGGTTTCCGTTGCCCAGTTGTCCCTGGATTCCTTGAATGGATGCTTTAAATCTCCTGGAAAGATAAGAACAGAGCCCTGCCCTAATCCTAACTCTGGGACAATTACCTTTTTTTTGGCGGGGGGGGGGGGTCAGGTAATATTTTTCCTGGAGCAAATTTGGTTTTTTGACAATATATAAAGTATTACCTTTCAATCCGGATTAAAGAAGAAATTATTTTGATATTTTGAAGCTAAACAAACCTTTAGTGTATATATTTTGAGATCTCAAAGGACAAGTTGATATTTTTTAATGCGTGAGAAAGCCCCTTCTGGGAGCATCGGAGATCCTAAGCTGTACTCCATCTTCACATGGATGCTAAGTGGTGACTGGCTTGCTCCTGGCTCGAGGCTATTTCCTTTCCTCTGTCCATCATGTAGGGGGAAAGTGGCCATTCTCAAGATCATGAAGGAAAGGTTTGTGGTAGAGCGTTTCCTTTCAGGAACTGTGCTGGGCTGTCTCCTTCCATGAGTCGGAGCACCCATACCTGAAATACTGTTGTCTCCACTGTAACTCCCACCTGCTCTTGACTTCTGGTAGTGAGGAATTCTGGATGTCTGGGAACTCTCCTTTAGTTCCACCCCAGGCCCAGCCTGGTGGATCAACTCGCTTCTTTCTTCACTTGTTTAAAGTGATTGCACTGATTGTTTTTAGAAAAAAAATTTACATGTACACTTTGTATATACATTTAAATATACATCTTTTGAATAGGTCATTCCCCCTAATTTCCCAACACCACCTCCACTTATGGAAACCTTTTTCACAAAGGAAAGAGAAACTTAAGTAGGCTTTGAAAGAATTTTCTTTTTTATCTTCTCTCTATATGGTGTGTGTGTGTGTTTGTGTGCGTATGCAGTGTGTGTGTGCAGTGCATGTGTAGTGTGTGTGTGTGTGTGTGTGTGTGTGTGTGTGTGTGCACGTGCTGGATAGTTTTATGTCAACTTGGCACAAGGTAAAGTCATTTTGGAAGAAGGAACCCCAATTGAGAAATAATCTCCACTATATTAGTTTGTGGGCAAGCCTGTGTTTCTTGACTGATGATTGATGTTGAAGGGCCCAGTTCACTGTGGGGAGTGCCACCATTGGACCCGTGGCTAGGGTGGTATAAGAGGCAGGCTGAGCAAGCCAGTGAGCCACACTCCTCTATGGCCTCTGCTTCAGTTCTTGCTGTAGATTCCCACCCTCACTTCCTTTGATGATGGATTGTGTCCTCAGAGTTGTAGGCTAGAACAAGCCCTTTCTCCCCAAATTACTTTTGTCATGGTATTTGTCTGTTCACACCAACTTAAGCAGCAGGGAAGGCTTTCCATGTTGTGGGCAGATATTCCCTTTGTAAACTTTGTAATAAACCCTCAAGGCAGGCAAGTGGCCATCCCCCTCCACCTGAGGAGTTCCCCTGCCTCCCAGACTTCCCTAATGGTCCTAACAGCCATTCCCTAGTGGCTATAATGGCGTTCCCAGTCCAGAGGTTAGAGTGTGACCAGGCCCCACCCTACACGAAAAAAAATCCCATCAATCCCTGAGCTTGGGCCACATAATACCTCCAATCCCAGAACACCTTGGAAAGCTCTACCCCCACCAAGAAACCCTATATAACCCCCCTCCTTGTTCTGTCTAGTTCCCTGCCATTTATCACTTGAACGGAGCCACCCATCCTCCCAATAAATCTCTTATGTGAGGTTTGTTGTGCAGTTGACTTGGTTGTATTGCTTGGCTCCCAACTGCCAGGATACCTTTCCCATCTGAACTGTGATGCCTACAGTGTTTCATCAAGCAGCAGAAACCCTGTGTGTGTGTGTGTGTGTGTGTGTGTGTGTGTGTGTGTACATTGCTCATGCATGTGTTCACATGCTTGTGCCACAGCAGGTGTGTGGAAGTCAGAAGACAATCTTGGCTGTTAGTTGCTGTCTAAATTGATTAAGATAGGGTCTCTTGCTGTTCACTGCTGTGTATGCCAGGCCAGCTGACCTACAGCCTCTTGGGATTCTCCATCTCCATCACTAACCTCATTATAATGGGGTTGGTACTGCAGATATTTACTGCTGTGTCCAGCTTGTACATTGGTTCTGGGAATCTGAACCCACGTCCTCCAGCTTGCACATTAAGTACTTCAGCCCCGAGCAATCTCCTTAGCTCTGTCCTGCATTTTTACGACTTCCCCTCCCTTCCCTTTAGAGATAGTGTGTTACCATGCACCTCTGACAAACCACCTAGTACTCACTATGTAGCCCAGGCTGGCCTCCAACTTAGAGCAGTTGTCGCACCTCAGCCCCCTGTGTCCTGAGATTGCAGGAGTGCAATCATGCCTCTATTAAAAGCATTTTTTTGAGAATTCTTTGTGGAAGATGAAATTGATAATCCCATAAACTCAAACAAACAAAAAAACCCCAAACAAATAAACAAAAAATGAAAAATAAAATAAAATTGAGAGTTGGTTCCTGTCCTTGTTTGCACAGGAGGACTTCTTTGGGCAGCACAGGTTGATGGGTTGGGCCAAGTGATGTCACAGGGGTGAGCTGGCTCCTGTTCCTGCTTGGGCCATGAAGCTTGGCTATATCCAGGGAGCTTTGAATCTGTTCCAGCCCTTGCTGAGAGGCTGGGCTTTGCAGGAAGCAGCTGTTACACATAAGGTTCAGTACGCTTCAACTGTCTTCAGTTGAGTTTCCCTGGATACCCTGCAGGTGACTCTTTCATCCCAGAATCCTCTTGAGGCCCATGGTTGAAGACCAGGATGACTTCCCTGGGGTCACTGACCTGAGCTGACTTGGGTTCGTTCCCTGGGAATCGCTCCTGACTTGGTGTCTAGGGTCAGTGGATATACCATCTGGTGGTTATTCGAAGCTTTAAGTCAAGAGAACTTCTAGGTCTAACCCATGATATTTGTGTTGATGAGGAGACTGGGGACTGAATAAGATAGATAATTTGAATATAATTTAGAATCAAAGAGTTCAGACTTATGGTTTGGAGCATTGCCTGCGACTTCGGGAGTCTCCAAATGGCGGTGTTATCAGTCTCTGGCTGCTCACTAAGCTGATTCCTGGGACAGTGCCGTGTACTGGGCTACTACACCATGGAAATACAGTGTGACCCTTGAGGGCACTTTAGACTTTGCTAGTGATTATGTTAAAAGTGTAAAAGGATAACGCGAGACTTTAGTAATATACTTTATTTAACCCACTATACTCACATTACCACACATTACCACGCTAACGTATGATATCACTGAGAAGTTGTTAATGGTTCCTTCTCAGAACTATAGTTGTCTTGTTAGTGTCGGTGCTGGAGAGATCTCATGGGCTTGTGTGTGGGAGGCAGGAGCTCTACATCACAGGACTGGTCTGAGTTCAGAGGGTACCGACTGAAGTCCCCATGTTTCTGTGAGATGAACTGGATAATCACATGTTTAGCAATAGAAATGGAGGCAGTTTATTAGGGAGGAAGAAGATGCTCCCAGGAATGGAAGTGAACTGGTGAGCTGGGGAAAGCTGTGCCCAGAAGCAGTGTGCCAGGCCACAACCCTCCACAGGTAATTGTCATAGCCCGCTCCTCTCCACATTTGTGAAGCGCGGGGTTCTATCCAGCATTCTGTGCCTCTTTAGTCTGTGTGAGAGACTTCCCAGTTAACTGGCTTCTTTCCCCTGTTCCCCTTGATGTGTCTCTCTCCTGCCACCCTGCTGCTGATCTGTGTCCCCAGCCTGGCACCACACCTTTGGAATTTACTGTGGGTTTTCCAGTACACCTTAAGCTTGTACTTGCTGTATTTGAAGAGTCCCGAAGCCAGAGTGGCTGTCCAGTGGCTTCCCTTGGGCACAATGCAGATCTGCAAGTAATTGGTTAGCTCTCTTCAAACCAACACAAGAGGAGTCCATGGAGTGGTGATGTGGCCTTGCTGAAGGCCCAGAGCAGTGCTGTGTGAAATGTGTTGAACTCCGTGGGTACCTCAGAGGGCAGGAAAACAGTTGCACTGCAAATGGGCAGGACACCTAGACACCGAGAGACACAGGCACCTTGAAGCTACACACCATCCATGAGCCACTGAGCAGCATGCCTGCACATGCACACTGGTGTGCAACCTGGACCTCCACATGTGGAGAACAGGATGCTTTGTGAAGCGGTGCAGTGGAATTTTCAACCCAGAGCAGCTGCATTTTTCCAATTCAACCTCTTACTGCAGCCAGGGGATTTTTGCACAGGAATCAACTTGTTCCACTTGACAAGACCTCTCTGTGCCCAGCCTGCGTCCCAGGCCCTGCCTCACAAAGGTGTTCTCTGTGTGAATTTTCAGGGAGTGGAAGAAGCTGCAGGGAAAATCAAGACAAACTTTTCTTTTAAAGAATGCAGCACCAGGAAGTGTGGGAGAAGAGGCAGGGAGGGTTTCCGTCCAAGGGCCACCTTGCTGTAGCTGGAATGCCTTGCACATTGTCAAGGGTGGAAACACACTTGGATTTCAATAAGATGGGTGCACACAGGAGGGCCCTTGTATTTCTGCGTTTGTTGTGAATGGAGTCAACTGATCCCTGTAAGCTAAGGATATACATTTAAAAAATCTGCATTTCTGCCTTCTTTTGTCTTTCTTCCTTTTTTGGGAGTATGGTAGAAAAAGAAAAGCAATGAGTAACAGGAAGGAACTAGTCATAGGAACTGTATCTTGTGCCAGCATGGGCTTGGAAGGTTGTCTTGTATGACGTCATCTCTGTCCAGGGCATCTACCGTGACACCAAATTGTGTGGTGTCAAGCAGTCAACTGTGAAGAGTTGGGCTTTGTAATAAGGGTAATGGACTGGGAAGTTGGCCCAGTGGGTGAAGCTCTTCCCTTGCAAGCATGAGGGCCCGTGTTTGTTCCCCAGAACCCATGTACATGAGCTGAGTCTGATTCCAGCACAGGACAGGTGGAGCCAGCAGACCCCGGGGACTCACAGGCCAGAGAGCCTAGTGTAATTGTCAAGCTCGATGTACCACTGAGAGACTCTGTTTCAAAAGTTAAGGTAGGTAACTCTTGAGTAGTGATACATGATAGTGACTATCAGCCTTCACATGTGCACACACACCCCTTCCACATGTGCATGCACCTGCATTCACACGCACTGTCATACACTAATAAAAAAATGATAAAAATAAAGACCAATACCCGTAATCATTGAATATGTCTAAGACCCGTAATTGAGATTAACCTCCTTTAATCATAACCCTATGAGCTATGATACTTGTCCCCATTTTACACTGGGGGAACTGGGTCACAGGCAGGTGAGTTAACTCATTCATGTGGCCCAGATGGAAAGGGACAGAGTAACATTCAACAAGAAGCAGCCGTGTTGCTCTTAGCCTGAAGCACCACACACTGAGATGCTTGGAAGCCTCAAATATCCTCCCACCAACCTTCTCCACAGGCCCACCACTCTCTGATTCTCCAACCCTTGAACTCAACCTCCTGGGTCCCCCAGTTGGACTTTACTTTCTGCCAAAGAGACCTGTAGGGTTTGAGTTGCCCTGAAACCTTTCCAGCCACAGGCATGCTGACTTGGTGTGCAGACCTTTAGGTATTGTAATACTTAGGGAACAGTACTGGAGTTTGATACTTTCCTTAGTCCTTGATCACTAGAATAAAAGAGACAATGGGATAGTGTCTGCTGCCTCCTGGGAGGCTCCTTCCCCCAAGCAAGGCCATTTCCTAGGGGTACAAGTCACATAGCCATATGACAACCCACCTTTGTCCTCTCCCTATCATGTGTTCATCTGGCTAATGATGACCATGGAGAGGATGGTTAGTGACAGGCATGGTAGGAACCTCAATCAAGAGGCTGATTGACATGCTCTGTGCCAGCATTCTCTAGACCTCTGAACCTGTCAATGGACAGTGTCCAAACTCCTTCAGTACAGGTGGCATGCAGAGGGTTAATGTGCTTTGAGAGATGAAAATGCCACATAAGCCTGGAGACCATTTTCTCTCCCAACTGGCCTTAATTTCTGGCAGCCAGTGCTTCATTTTCCTGACCACTGTGAATCTCCCCATCAAAGAAACTTCTGTCTGCAACAGACAGAGACCATCACAGAGAACTGTAACCAATCAAAATGCAGAGTTGTGGAACCAGCCCCAGATGACACACCTAGAGCCCAACTCTGCACCCTGAACCTAAGGCTCAGGGATCACTGAGGAAGAAGGGGCAGAAAGACTGTAAGAGTCAAAAGATCAGGGAGTCTGCTGCGAGATTGTGTCTCCTATCAGAGTACTGTATCTATGGAGTCTTGCCAACATAGGAGTCTTGCCGACAAGAGTCATTGCCTAAACAGGATGTGAACAAGGGTCACACTGGAAGACATGATAACAGGATATGGGGAAAGGTCACAATGCCTCAGAACTATGGGCAACTAAGGGATGCTGAGAGCAGGAGAGTAGTTTTCTCCAGGGAAGAGCACAGTGATCGGTTATCCAGTACCAACTGGTCAGCCTGAAAACACACCCATGAGTAACTCTATGCAGACTGAGCAGGAGGTACTTTTATATACAATGGCTTATAGACATTACACAGGCACTGAGTCTCATGGAAGGGGCTGGCAGCCATAATTATACTGTCCCATTTACTTCCCAGGGTACATTGCAAGGACAGAAGTCACCATTTTACACACATAGAGCCCCTGACAGAAGAAGTGTCTTGCTATAAAGCCCAGAGCTATTTCATGTTTTTTTTCTTTTTGATTTTTTAAATTTACAAATAAACTTGTACATATTCCTGGAATACCAAGTGATGTTTTGATATGTGCTCATGTGCATTATGCCATATGTATGCTTTCTCAAACATCAGTTATTTCCTTGAGGTGAGGATATCATCGGCAGTCACCCTATATTGTGTTCACCAGAACTTGACTATCTCAACAAAGTTGACTGACTTTTCTCACTCTGTCTCATTGCTCTCCTCAGCCTCTGGTCACCACTGCTCACATTTCCTACCAAATCAGCTTCTCTGGATCCCATATATGATTTGATCATTTGGTGTTTGTCTTTGTGTGTCTGGATTATCCTCTTCAGCATGAGGTCTTAGAGTTGCATCCACGTTTGTCACAAATGACAAGAATCAATCATTTTTTCAAGGCTGACTAGTATTTAATTTTGTACATGTACCACATTTCCTTCATCCATTCACTGGCTGATTGACAGTTAGTTCCAAATTTTGGCTACCGTGGATAGTGCCACAAAGAAAACGACAGTGGAGAGGTCTTTTAATGTACTGATTCCATTTCCTTTGGTTGTGAATCCAGCAGCAGGTTGATTGATCATAAAGTACTTCTTACTTAGGAGTTTTTACAGACTTGCCACACTGGCTTCCGTTATGGCCATGCAGATTGACGTTGTGTGCGGCATCAGTGGGTGGGCTCCATTCTCTCCACATCCTTGTCAGTACTCACCATCTTTTGACGTTTTTCAGAGAGTCATCCTAACTGGAGTGAGATGACACTTCTTTGTGATTTTGGTATACCTTTCTCTGATGCTTAGTGATGTTGATTTTTATGTGCCTCTTATCTGTTTTCATGCCATCTTTTGAGCAAGTCCATTGTCCATTTCAATCAGATTATTCTCCACTTTATGTTGAATTGAGGGCCTAGTTTAATATGGAAATTAGCCCCTTGTCAGATATGCAATTTGCAAACATTTTCATCCATTTAGTAGTTTTTTCATCCACTCTGTGGACTGTTACCTCTCCCGTCCAGAAACCTTCTGTTACAATGAAATTCTGTGTCTATCTTTGCATTTCTTTCTGTGTTTTTGGAGTCCTTGCCTATCCCATACTCCTGAATTATGCTGTCTATATTTTCTCATTAAAGTTTGATAGCTTCTGGTCTTGTATTTAAGTCTTTATCCAATTTTGACTTGACTTTTGTGTGTTGTGAAAGTTAGGGATCTAGCATCATTCCTTCTGTCTGCTACAAATAGTTTTCCTTTCTCCAGTGAATGTTCTTAATAGTTTTCTGGTGCCCACTTGGCTGTAGAAGGTCGGAGTTCCCTTCTAGGTTCTCTGTTCTGTTCCCCTAGTCTATTAAATTATAGCCCAGTGCCATACTGTTTCTGATGCTATAGCTTTGTGCTAGGCCAAATCATGCTCTATGTCTCCAGTCGCTGTGGGTCAACAACACCCGATCTTCTGTGTCTTCTAGAATGTTCCACACATGCTCTCTGACCTGAACCTGTGATCTGGCCAACAGCATCCTTTCACACAAACCCCAGTGTGTGTTCTGCTCACCCTTTGGGCTTCCTTCTGGAAGTTTCCTATTAGTTATCTTCAACTGAAAATAATTGCTGCGTCCTCTCTACTTCTATAGCTACAGGAAAAAACTAATACATCTAAAAAAGTATTGCTTCCCGTTGAGCCTCCTGCGGGACAGAGAGCACACATTGCGCTTTTTTTCTCCTTCTATGGTGTAATGAATGCAGCATCCTGGCACAGCATGTTGAACTTTTACAACTGACTCTCAGCAGATGTGTCTGTACTGTACTTCATGTTTTCCACTCGTCCTCATGGTTCAATGTGGCCTCCTTGAGACCTTTGTGTCTCCATGGCCCTGTGTCCTTTTCTGTTTCTGTGTTTTTTGGCCTCTTTATGTCTCCCCATAAAGGGCCTGAGATGTCCTTTGCCATCTGGTCTTCCTTGTTAAACATATGTTTTTCTACTGGCAGGGTTTGTGCCCACTTCTATTCTAGCCCACCATTCTCAAAAGATGCAAAATTCTCTTCAATGAGAATGTTCTGATTAGTTTCTTAAAGCCCCGATGGGAACGGTGTGCTCAGCACAGAGTGAGAATGAAATGAACAGTTTTGATTGAATGTGCCCGCCTTCCAAATTAGTCACATGTTGATTATCCTTGCCTTTGGAGCTCTGTGCAGCCAGATGAGTCCAAGACTGATACTATAGGCCACCCAAGACTTCTTATCTTGTCATCTGATGCCCTTTCTAAGAAGTGAAAAGGATGGAGAATGCAAGGAGACTGTTCATGTGTCAAAGAGGACAGGGCTGGTAAAACTGGAGAAACTGTAAAGTATATAGGGAAATACTAGAAAGACAGACCGACACCTAGAAAAATATATGTGAGAAGTGAAGTTCACATTCTTGGACGTTTTCTTCTTTTTTATTTTTTTAAAATTGAATCATCTCCAAAGAGTACAGCCTTAGGGAAATTGGCCCATTTAATTTTCCTGAACAATATAGTGAAGATTATCATCTGGGAGTGTGAATTCTTAACTGTTAGGTCCACATCTACTGTTTACTAGCCACTCTGGAAGTCTTTCTGTTTTTTGTCAAGGCCAGAAAGCAAGCCTCAGAGAGTAGAGATTACAGTTTTAGGACACCAAGATAAAAGAGGCCCTGTGCCAGGTTGGAGGGGGGTGGTTCATTTAGAAGGGGAGAAATACAGGGTGCCATTCCAGTGCTTCAGAAACAGCGGGAGGGATATGGGTGCAAGGCAGCACCATAGAGATTTCATGGGATTTGGGTTTTGAGCATGTTCTCAGTCTTGTGAGTTGGGTGAGAGAGGTCAGACACAGGCATTTTTCACTTTTATGTGAGGCTGCAGTTGAAACTGCTGGAGGTAAACTTGAAGTGCTGTGTGTTGTCACACACATCGCTCTAAGCAGAACTTTGAAGATAAACGTCCCCTCAGCGCTGGAAGGAACTGGATGATAGCTTTTTGGGAAAGGGCCAAACTCTCTGCAGGATGATCCTCTCACATTGAGTTTTGATTCTGTCAAGATGCCTCCTGAGAGATTTATTTTAAACATAGGCATTTACGTGGGAGAAAGGTTCGTCTTCATGTGTTTTGTCTTCTTTGTCAGTGAAGAAGTAATTATAAAAACGGAAAAGGCACTCGAGTGGGTCCTTCCAGACCCTGGCACATGTACTTTCCTTTGATCCCCACAGATGTACTTCTGTTGTCTCAGCCAGGAAGCGGATCCTGGAGCAGAGCTGGTCACATGGTTCAGCTAAGTGATGCTGAACTGCTAGGTAGGATCCCATCCCTTCTCTATTTTCCTTCTGAAAGGTCTGGTGGTGTCTGCGATGTGTCACACGCCCCTGGTTTACATCCTTGGATATCCTGAGGCAAGGCTGAGGGAAATTGCCAACAGCTTCTGAGATGTGGACGGAGCCATGTGGTTTCTGAGGGTACCAACCAAACTGAGGGAAGGGGTAACACTGGGATTTGAGACCCTGGAGAAAACTCACACAATAAGGTTTACTGCGTAATAAGAATACAAAATCTGAGAGGATGTCCTGTGAGGGTTTCCTGGGGGGGATGAGGCCGTACATCTACTTGGCTCAGATAGGGCAGCAATCACAGACCACAGACGCAATCCCGCCTATGCTCAGATAGGGCAACAGTCACAGACCACAGACGCAATCCCGCCTTTGTTCAGGTTAGTGAACTAGTAAGTGTATTTGTTGTAGTTTCTTATAGGAATGAAGGCAACTTGCAGAGTAGAATGTCCATGCCTCTAGAAGATGCTAACTGCTGTACATCCTTGGGAAGGGGCCATTCCTGAAGATACACTGGACAGTACATGGCCAGATGTCCCCTTTCTTGGCCCCCAACAGAAAGCTAATGAGCCCAATTTTGCATGGGACTCCTGGGTTATCGTAGTTCAAGAAGGAAACTGCCACATCATGCCCAGTGGACAGCCTTCTACAACATTTGCTCATGTGGAATTTATGGTTTGGAAACTACAGTCAAGATTGAGGCTAGGAATTCAGGTTTTGAAACAAACATTTACAACACAGCTGGGTATTATTTTTTTTTTCTTGGAGGGCACAGATTGATTGGTTGCAGGGATCTTGTCCCCAAGTCTATAAGGAAAAATTCCTCAGTGTCTAACTTGTTTGCTGGTGAGAGACCAACTATAAGCTTCAATGATCTTCACATGTAAGAGCCATGAAACTACCTCCCCACCAAATCAGTCTCCTTAGTATTTTTTAATGTCTGTTGATAGTCAGAGAGATTCTGTTCACAAAGGTTACAACCTTCAAGTCCACAGTAAAAGAACAAGTAAGTAATGGTGGAAGGTTCGAGAAACAGCCTAAATTTTTTGTACATAGACAGGAGGACACAAGACAGCGAGAGTGGCCCCAGGTTTCTCTCTTATATACCACTAGTAGTGTTCTACTTTTAAGGATAAAGTATTTAAAAACCACTATAAAACCAATCCCAAAGTTCCTCAAAAATGTGAAATATTATTTTAAAAATATTTTCAAGGATTCCTAAACTATTTGAAACTTTGAAAATATTTAATTCTATTACATTAAACTCTAAGTTGGGTCATTGACAGGGCATATTAATATCCCTACTATTACTGACTATTAGGCTAGATATAAGCTCAGTTAAGCCTACTTGGTAGATAGTATTGTTTCAACCACTACCTCACCCCTAATGAAAACCCTGATGCTTTCAGAGAACACAGTTAGGATGGTTGGACAAGACCCGAAGTGGTGTGTGCCTGACTCCAAAGTCACTGATCTTGGGCAGACGTTCAGGCACTTGATGCTTCTTTCTTTCTTTCTTTCTTTCGCCATATCTATAGTTCAGTCACTTTTTAGAATTTGGTCCTTGGGCTAGTTTTTGCCTCATCTAAACAGAAAGAACAAGAGCAAGAGCGAGAGTGAGATAGAGAAAGAGAAAGAGAGAAAGAGAAAGAGAGAGAAAGAGAGAGAAAGAGAGAGAGAGAGAGAGGAGAGAGAGAGTGCCTTTAGTTATTTGTTTCACTTGAAAAATAGGAACATTTGTGGCTTCGAATGTGGAATTTACCATACATGGTGATGTCTTCCGAGAGGGTTCAGAAGGGCACATTCTTGCCTTTTTCCTTGTTCACATTCACCATTGATAATCAAGGCCACTGGGGTGAATCTAGAAGATTGTTTAAAACAGCCACACTGCTTCATTTTTGTAAGGGTGGGTAGACTAGTTTACCCACTGAAAACCATTAGAGGAATTAACTGGCCATCAGTGTGTAATTAACCATGGAGGACCCTGGCAAGGCAGGAAACTCATGTGCCTTTCTGACGTTCTGCCTCCTTCCATAACTGGCTCCTCCTCTCTCCACTCTGTCTGATCTCCTGGTCTCTGTTCTGGTCTCAAGCTCCAAAAGTTGATTCTGTTTTCTTTCCATCCATGAGCTCAGCTACTCATTCTGACTTCAGCTCACTTGTGTTTGTTTCTCTAACCTGGCTTCACTTAGTTCTGTGTCCATCTCAGTGATTTGGCCAATCTCAGGCTTCCTGCCCTTCACATTACAGCATGAGGATGTGTCTGACCTAGACATGAATTTCATTCATTTGGTGCTGTACACAGTTGAGTTTTGCCTGCTTGGAAGTTAGCAGCATTAATTGAGAAAATAGGTTTATTTACCTACTGACACTTGAATTATGAGTATTTAGAGGGAAAAGGCTTTTTGAAATTTGAGGATGCATTATGATGACTTGGGGTAGTACCAAACACCTGTGGGAATTATAATTCTGCCTTTAATTTTGGGGAAATGGTTGTCACAGTAGTAAGCTGAAGATGCCAGAGTGTTGGCTCCTGGGTATTTACACTACCCCATGTAAAAGAGTGCTTGAATTCAGCAGGCATTAATAAGTATATAACGGTAGTTTGGTGGTTCCTCAAAAAGTGAATATGGAATTACCACATGGCCCAGGCAATTCATTTCCAGGTATTTGAATGTAGTAATTGAAAGTAAGAACTCAAGTATAAATAGACGGCTGTGTGTGATCAGGGCAGCATGCTTCTGAGTACCCACCAGTGAATGGCTGTACACACATAAGTACTATACATACATACATACATATATACATATATGGGGAACAATCATCCAATCATACAAAAGGGCCCAAGTACTGATAGTCTTAGTGGGTCAAAATGAACCGCTTGCATGGTGGTTCTTGCCTGCAACCCTAGCTCTTGGAACGCTGAGCTGGGGGTAGTGTGAGTTCCCAGCTGATATGGGCCACATAGCAACCTGGATTTTTTTTTTCATTAATTGAACATTGACAGTTGATGGTGTTTGAATGAAGCCTGTGTAAGGTATGAACAGTGGCATTGTTGCTTGTCTTACTTTAATAATGAAACTGGTTCTGTGAGAGAATTCTTCGGGAGATACATCGTTCAATGTTTAGTCTCTAACTTCTACACATTTCCAAATACACCTATGTGACAGATGGTCATGTTTGGGAAATGGAAGACAGAAAGGAATTCCAAGTTCATTTTGTTTCAAGGTCTAAAAATCTACAAATAAAATGTTAAAATATTTACATAGATATTAATGTTCTCACTGGGCATATTTATGCTAACATCTGTAGTTTTATGGCATACTTTTATTACATATTTTGAGTTGTATTTTTTTCAAATACTCAGTAGAAACCTTTTTGATAGTTAAGGATTTAGACTTGGCAGCACAAAGTATGGGGCATTGAGTAAGATCCAGAAAACACGCAGGAGAAAGAGGACACAAATGTCTTGTTTAGGAAAAGAAAGGATCTGCTGAAAACACAGAGTGGAAGATGTTCTGATTCATCCACGTTCATGTGCACATCTGCCATGTGATCTGCATTATTAGCTGCAACCCGGGCCCTTCTCCCATCCTTTTTGCCCCTTAAAGCCAAATAGAAGTCCTTGAGACCATTATTCCTTTGCATTAGCTTTCTCAGCAGCTTTAGAGTGGTCCTCGCAAAGTGAACCAAAGTAGGCACTGTGTTGGAATTTCATCAGCACGATGGGCCTTGGGGCGTGACATCTTCTTAGGCAACCTCATTGAACGTTGTCTCCTCCTTGCTCTCTGTCATCAGGGACTTATATTTGAAGAACTAAGAACAATTTTTTTCAGTAAAGTTAACTCTATGAGGATTTTATCTATTTTAAACATATTTCTTTTTTTGGTGTGTGTTTGGTATATATGCTTAATGTGTTGTTGTATATATTGTTTCTGTATGCATGATGTGCATGTGTTGTATAGTTTGTGTGCATATGTGTGTCATGTGTTGTTTGTGGCTAAGTATGTGGCATGATATGTGTATGTATGGTTTGCATGTGATGAGTGTGTGTGGTGTGTATATGTTATGTGTGCTATATGTTGAGTATTTGTGATCTCTCTCTCTATATATATGTACATATACATACTGTGTATGTGTGTGATGTGCATATGTGGTATGTGTGTATATGTGGTGTGTGTGTATATATAAGATGGGTGTATACGTTGTGTGTGTGTATGTTGTATGTATATATGGTGTATGTGTGTGTGGTATGTATATATGTCATGTATGCTGTATGTTGAGTGTTTGTATTATGGTATGTTATAGTGTGTGTGGTGTGTATGTGGTATGTGTCTGTGTGTATGATATGCATGTATGTGGTGTATGTATATGTGGTGTGTGTGTAGTGTGTATATATGTGGTGTGTATATATGTTGCGTATGCTGTATGTTAAGTGTTTTTGGTGTGTGTGTTATGGTGTGTATGTGTATGAATGTGTATGTATGTACTTTGGGAGCATATAAGCAGTCCAGTCTATAGCTTGGGAGGGTCTCCCTGGTGGGCTGCCTTTTGTCTGATGCCATGGGAACAACTGTTAATGTCTCTGTGGTCTGAGCACCTTCATCTTTCCAGGACATTTCCAGTTTTCTTTACAGTAGAAGAACCTTTGCAATATGACGAGTCTTCATCTGGAAGGAAATTTATTTCTCACTAGAAGGCTAGCTACACAAGGCATTAAAAAAAAAAAACCGCTTGCTTGGAAAGAAGGCTTCAATTTATCTTTGGGAACATGACTGTTAGGACACAGGCCAGCTGAATTAGACATACCAAGAAAAAGTCTGTAATTCTGAAGCACTACTTCTGAGCTGTGCACCATTGTTGACTCTGTCTTAAGCAGTGGTTCATAAGTAGCCTATGAAAGGTAATTCCTAAAGCTCCATAGCCCAGGATACTAGATGCCACCTTTATATTCACCCCCACTCAGTGTAGATCTGCTCCAGGTAGCAGCCATGGTCTTCACCCACCTGGATCATCTCTCTGTGTCACCGTTTCTCCCACAGCAACACCCGCTGTCCAAAGACTGTGGAAACAAAGTTTCTTTATCCTGACTCAGTTTCCCTTCTTCGGTTTCTGGTATTGGCAACAGGAGTCCAATTCCCATTTGCACCTACCTGAGAGATGCTGCCCATCTCACATGCCCGACCTTTTATGGATGTCTCAGCTAGAGCTCACATTTCCTTCCTGATGGGTATAGTCTCATTCCTTCATTATCTTACCTGTACCATGGCACATAATGTCATCTTTAGGGGCAATGTCTGGTAGACTCTCATTAATCCTTGCGCATCCTTGGGGAGCAGGGACCATTATCTTATCTCATGAGAGGACCCAGTAATACCTAGCATGCTTCAGATGTTGCAGCATGCACCAGGAACTCTGGAGGTGTTGGGCTCCTTCCCTTCCCCCTTGGCTCATATAGAAATGGATGGGGGTGGGTAGCACGTGCAGGAGCCAGGAGGAAATCAGAGGGGATCCATCTGTGTTTCTTTCAAACATTAACGTCCACAGACAGCCTTAAGTGCTGTCTACCTTTGGCTTCTAGTCAGACATAATAAAACAAAATCGGCCATTAGGAGTCATGCTTTTCAACTTGTGTTGTGAGGCTCACAAAAGATGTTTGCTCTTCCTGACGGGTGTCAGAAGCAATAAGTATAATTAATCTCTGGAAACACGTAGATGGAATTACTCTAATCGTAGCTTTTCTCTGCCTCCAGACTCCTGAATCTGCCAGGCATTGAGTAGATGGCTTGGCTCCTTGCCATACGAGGCACCTCCATCCACTCCCAAGGGCTTGATTTTAGGCATAGTGGGTCTTTCTGGGCATTTGAAACTTGTAAGTGTGCAACATCAGGCTCTTTATATCCACATCCTGGAGAATCACTGACGGAAAGGTTACTTGTCCATGGAGGAATAGCCTCTCCTTTAATCTCTGACTGTATTTTCTTTCATTTTTTATTAGTTGTTTCAGCATTTTGTACAGCCCGTTTTTTTCATATTCTACTCCCAACTCTTCTCATTTTCACCCCATTTCCCTATCCACCCAACTTTGTGTCTTAAAAAAAAACCAGTATGTCACATTTGTGCTGCACAAGTCTTTGATGTATGTGTGTGTGCTGGATAGCCTTATGTGTACTTGACACAAGTTAGAGTTATGAAAGGAGGTGACCTCAATTGAGAAAATAGCTCCATATGATCCAGTTGTAAGGCATTTTCTTTTTCTTTTTTTTCTTTCTTTTTAAAAAAATATCTTCAAGTTACATCTCAATTGCTATCCCCTCCCTACTCCTCCCTCTGGTCCCACCCTCTTTCCCCTCAACACCCCCATCCACTTCCTTTTTTTTTTAAAGTTTAACGTATATCTCCCCCCCCAACAGTTCCCCCTTTCAGTCCAACAAATGGTTCTTCCTCTTATAACAACAAATACAATACAAAACAACAGAGATAATTAGGCCACAATTATGAGAGTTATATGGCTTAGCATACATTCCTAGTGTCCAGTCCATATGTATTTGGCACCTGACTTTAACATTCTACTATCTAACCATCTTCATGAGTTTAAAGTTCTATATCCAACTCAGCATCCATCCTAACTTGCATTACAATTTTAAAAACATCTTCTTAGATCCAGAACACCCTCTTAATTCCTAAACAACTCAAAATTTAACTATGAGACTCTAGCTATCTAGTCTTCAACCACATCAGAGACCTGAGAGGAATAAATATATCTGGTTATACAGGAAGCGCAGGGCCATCAGCTTCCAAAACTAAGAAATGACATACCAGTGGCTGCCTGGACAGTTCCCAAATTCTTTCCATACATTACAGTATCTATCTTCAGCCATTTGGCCCCATTTCTCTGACAGACATTGATTGTAAAGCAGGAATTATGAAGGACTTGCCTACCCTGTCTTGGCAGAACTAGGCTGTTGACTTATCTGCTTCCAAGTTTTGTCCTTTTTGGACAGCATTCTGTCTACAGTCAAAGCAAGGGGTTTTTCTTGCCAAGTGACAGGCTTGCTACTAATGCAGCCATCTCCAAATAGAAATTTTTCAATTCTCATCATCTACTTGGAGTAGAAAAGGGGGTGATGTCAGGAGCTGACATGTCTCAATATAAAAAAAAATCTTAAGTTAAGATAATATCTTTGAATGCCATATTCTGCAGATCTCTTGAGGTTTTTGAAGACCACCTATCTATTTGTGAGTCATTTTCTTAATTAGTGATCAATGGGGAAGGGCCCAGCCCATTGTGGGTGGTGCTATCTCTGGGCTATTATCCTGAGTTCTGTAAGAAAGCAGGCTGAGCAAGCCACGGGGAACAAACCAGTAAGCAACACCCCTCCATGGCCTCTACATCAGCTCTTGCGTCCAGGTTCCTGCCCTATTTGAGTTCCTGTCCTGACTTCCTTCCGCAATGGACTACGGTGTGGAAGGTAAGCAGAATAAACCCTTTCCTCCCCATTAGGCTTTTGGGTCATGGTGTTTCACTGCAGCAATCCTAGCTCTAAATAAGACAGTGGTCTTCTGCTGGTGTACGGTTGACTACTAGGGGCTATGTTCTCAGAGAAAACCATCTTTCCCTTTCCAAACAACGAACAATTGCCTATGAGCTTCATGGGCAGGGGTAAGGTTCTTTCCCAACTTCCATCTTTGTGTGGGGATTTGGTCTGGCTTGGGCTTGTACAAGTCTTGTGTGCGTTGTTGCAACCACTGTAAGTTCACATGTGTCCTGAAGACACTTTTCTTGTAGTCTCACTGCCTCTGTCTGTTACACTGTTTCTGTCTCCTTTTCCTCAGAGATCTTCAAGCCTTTGGAGGAGAGGATGTAGTATACATATTCCATTTGAGGCTAAGCATTCTGTAGTCCCTTACTCTCTGTTCTTTGTTAGTTGTGAGCTTTTTTATTAATTGCAATCTACTGTAAACACTATAGAAAGATGAATCCTATGAATGATAGGTATAGAAGAAGTTGAAGGTATCCAGGTCAAAGACAAAATTATTTTCATAGCTAATGGAGTCTTGTAGGGACTCATCACCTGCATTCCTTTGGACACATTCAGTGGGACCACAGTACTGTGAGTGGGTGGTTTTGAGTGTTTTCTTTCATCTTCATAGCAGAAAAGGACCCTCTGTGGGACTGTGATTCTGGGCTACCATATGAAAGCCATTAACCCTATGAGAGAGTGTGTAACTGGTCCAACAGCTCCATTTCAGAAGGTGTGCAGGCTGTGGGAGCTGCCATGCCTTGCTGATTTTGGAGGCTGAGTGAGGCCTCTAGGGTCTATTCTACTCCACAACGTTTCTTCAATGGACCCTGCCTACTGTTCTACAGACTGTAGGATAGGGAGATTTGGTTAGCCAGAGTATGCTAAACTTTACATTTAATAGTGCCCAAGGAGGGCTCACTCTAGCTCAGCGATTTGCTATGCGTTTGAGATACAGCAGCAAACAAGGCAATACGAGACGTGCTCTGATGAATCCTTGGGTCACTGGAACAGCCAGATAATAGAACTGTGTACTTAATCTTGTAAGTATTGCAATAGGAAGTTGTGAAGTGCCTAGAATCCTTGGCTGAAGGGAAGCAAGATAGGACTGGGGGCAAATAAATTCCAAGTGAATAGGAAAGCCTCACAGAGGAGGGAATTCAGTGGGTGCTGTTTTCATATTCTCATATCTAGAGGGTCATCATTCTAGAAAACTACTGGGTGTCAACACCCTACCTATGTTTCCAGCCTCACTTCTCCTGACTGCTCAGAAATGTACTCTTAAAATGTGTCCTTTGGGTGCTTTCTCTGTGTTCATGCCTTTACACAGTCTGCCCTTCTGTCATGTCAGCTGCCTTTTGACCCACTTGTGATGTGGAACTCAGCTTTCTGCTTGGTATCTCTAGGCTGTTAGTTGATTCTCCTAGGTTGTCTGGTAGACAGCTGCACGGACCTCCTTTGGACTATACGATCTTTGATCCATTTTGTGTCTTTTCATTCAGCATTTCTCTTGCTCCCTGCTGGTGTTCAATGGGGTCAGAGTTGTTTTTGTCTCAGTATTCCTAGATACCTAGGAGTTAGTAGTGACTTTTAACATCAACAGATAAGACTTAGAGATAGTTTCCTTCCAGACAAGCCTCCTTTCTCCTCCTTCATTTTCTTGTCCTTATCTGTTCCTCTATCAGCTTCAATTCTCCATCCATCCATCCATCCTTCAATCATTATTTTTTAAAAAGTTAAAAAATTACTTTTTATTTTGTTTTATGCACATAGGTGTTTTGCCTATACACGCCTGTGTTCTCCATGTGTGTTTTATACACATGGAGGCCAGAAGAAGGCATCAGATCCCTTGGAACTGGAGTTAGAATTGTGAGCCACCATGTGGCTGCTGAGACTTGAACCTGGGTCCCGAGGAAGAGCAGCCAAGTGCTCTTAACCACTGAAACACTTCCCAGTGGTCCCCATCATTCATTCTTACATTCGGTACACTCAGATGTAATCAGATGTCTCCCTGCCCTCAGAGGCTCAGCTTTTCACTCACTGCAGCGTGACCATGAGAGAGATGAAGGATGAAAAGCAGAGAGGGGAGAGTACATCAGCACACCGTGAGCAGGAACAAATGAAGAAATCCAGTGGCGTAAGTTCATCTTTAGCTTTAGGGTTTGGTTGAGGGTACTGGCACAGGCATGAACACCTGAGCAGCTTGGTCAAAGCAGCACCTGGTTGATGGTTTTCTCAGTTCTGGTTCTGCAGGGGTCTGAAGAAGTCTGTTTCTTTCATGTTGGTGAGTAATATGGCAATAAGCATGGATATGAAAATATAAATAATTGTTTGTGCACAACACCAAGGAATAGCCCATCATGATAAGGCAATCAAGGCGTAGGAGCCTGAAGTAGATGGGTACATAAAATTCACAATCAGGAAGCACAATATGGCAAACACATGCTGCTGTTCAGTTCCCTTTTCTACCTACATAGCTTAGGATCTCAGCCAAGAGGATAGTGCCACCCACAGTGGTCAGCTCTTCCCACTTCAACCTACACCATAAATAAAATCTCCTGCAGGCAAGCCTAAAGGCCTGCCACCTGGGGGATCCTAGATTCTGTCAAAGTAACAGTAAGTGACAGCCATCACACAGAGTATGTATGAAAATGGTGTTATGAACTGTATTACTTTGGTGATAAAAATAAACTAATAAAAAATAAAATGAGAAGCCAAAAAAGAAGCCCTGTCGCTTCGGTACTTGCCTCATGGCCCATACTGATTCATCTTCATTTTGTTTCAACAATCCTCTTGTTGACACACCAGACATTGCTAACCTTGGGTGGAAAAGAAAGCAGAAGAGAAAAAAGATGTTACCAGCAGGTGTAACCCTGTCCATGGGCAAGAACTGGTTACCTTTACCTCAGGAATCATGAGACTTTTGAGTGACAATGACTACCAGCTCTTTGTGTTGCTCATTAGGCATGACATTTCCCTTAATTATCTCCATTAGCCAGACAGCCCACTATTTGGTGCAAGACTTAAATACAGGTTTGCTGAATTTCCCAGTTTCAGAGTTAAGGACTAATTCTTCCTGGGCTCCTCTTGTTGTCATAACAACAGTGGCAAATCCTTGCTGACTGACTTGAGGAGGCTGTTGGAGTTGATAGTGACAATTACAGATCTCCTCGCTTACGTTAGGATGCCCTCTGATCCAACTGAGGGCTTCAGCTGCCTGATTAATCAGGCAGCTACAACTGTACATCATTGTAATAATATTTACTTTGAAAACTCACAGTTGGATTGAGGTTTCTACTGTAGGCTCCGCTGACATCCAGGAATCTTAAACTTCCTCTTTGGCAGGAGGCGCACGGGCCTTTTCTTGGCAGCCTGAGCATAGCAATTCCTCCAGCAGATGCTCATCGGATTCAGGGGCTGTTAAGGAGTTGATGTTGGATTAGAGTTGAGCTTTGCAGTTGGCCCCTGCACCTGGAGGAAGCACAGAATCTGCTGAGGAGCCCTGATGCATTTTTGGAGTTCTTTTCTTTTCAGTGTGTCCTGGAGTGTGATTTAGCAGGAGTAGGATGGAAACAGGGAGCCACAGACAAACTTTATTAAATGCTCTGCTTAATCTCATGCTTGCAAGAACTGTTCATCTTATTTTGAGGACCCTGAATGCTTCAAAGTTCTAGTCACTTGGAGAGTAAACCAGTCATAAATGAAGCCTTCACAGGAAACTTGTAGTAGGGAGCCTTCGAAAAACACTTTTATTATTAACATACCTTTTCTGAAATTGTTCCCCATTTTGACTTAAAGTGAGACATGTTCACAGTATTTCCAAGAGCACATTTTTTTTTTTTTGGACTGACTGCTCCTAAAAATATTTGATGCTGATTACACATGCAAAGTCCTGGGCTCTCCCATGATCCTTTGATCATGGTATCAAAATCTCCAAGAGTGGGCCATGAATTTTTACTTGAACATTTATACACATGGAAGTTTGAGAGTCACCAGCTTTCGTATTTTATCATCTGGACTTCTTTGTTCTTCTAGATTAATTTTAATTGATGATTTAGTGCAACGTAGAATCACCTGGGAAAGGAGGCGCAATAAAGGATGGTTTAGATTAGGTTGGCCAGTGCTCATGTCTGTGGAGCATTATTTTGCTTGTTGGGAATACCTGTCCACTGTGGGAGGAATAATTTCCTATGTAGGTAATGTGTGGGAGTGGAGAGAGGAAGTGCTACATGTGTGCATTAATTAATTGCTCTCTGCTCTTGGCTACGGACACAGTGTGACTTAGCTGCTCTAGGTCCTGACAGCATTGGATTCCTGGGGTAATGCCACCTGGAATCATGAGTCAAATGTGTCCTTCTTCCCTTGGGTCGCCCCTGTCAGAGTGTTTTGTTACAGCCAGAGGCAACCAAGGTAAGGCACAGTTTATGTCCAAGACTGAGTTTATCAATGTCTAGGTGTTGGGTTTACTGGAGTTGAAAATGGCGAACATCTGCTTATTCCAATTTCCTTCCTGTTCCATCTACTGGCATTTGTTGATGGGGTGATGTTATGCATTCTAAATATTAAATAACCTGCTCCCAGAAGCTTTCTTGATGTGCATCAAGTAATGCTGTGTTACCTTGCTTGTCTCTGATTTGTTAAATAAATTCTGGGGCCTAAGATTGGGCAAAGACAAAGGTAGGCAGGACTAAGGTGCTTGGACTTCTGAAGCAGAGAGTATCTTGGGTGGGAGAGGAGTAGAAAAAGCCTGAAGAAGAAGAAGAAGAAGAAGAAGAAGAAGAAGAAGAAGAAGAAGAA
>CAJQZJ010032218.1:2372256-2382515 GCA_907164525.1 Lophiomys imhausi | reverse complement strand
AAGAAGAAGAAGAAGAAGAAGAAGAAGAAGAAGAAGAAGAAGAAGAAAGGAAGAAGAAGAAAGGAAGAAGAAGAAAGGAAGAAGAAGAAAGGAAGAAGAAGAAGAAGAAAGGAAGAAGAAGAAGAAAGGAAGAAGAAGAAAGGAAGAAGAAGAAGAAGAAGAAGAAGAAGAAGAAGAAGAAGAAGAAAAGAAGAAAAGAAGAAAAGAGCAGGAAGGAGGACATACACCATGGGTTAGAGAAAAGAACGTCATTCCATATCTGGAACATCAGCATAGCATGGAGAATAGCAGCCCAGGGGATTTATGTATACATGGGGCCATATTTGGGGAATGGAATTAAGGGCTAGATTAGATGGGCAAGATTGCATAATTAAGGCCAAGGCTTATAAAATCCATCAGGTATCTGTGTGCTCATTTATAATGGCGAGTTAAGGATTAACACTGCTGACCAATTAAACATAATATAAATACTGGCAAATAATTTAATTAATTATTTCTACAGTTTGTTGCTTTAGAAAAATAAAATATCCCAGTCATTTGACTTTACCAGTGACAACTCAGGAGCCAGATGCTGGGGGTGAAAACCTGCTAGCTCATGGAGGCAGAGAAAGCACCAGCTGACTCTCCTGTTCCACCAACGTCCCTGCTAAAAGCCATACCTAAAAAGCTTTTTCTTCTTCTCCATGATGCCTTTCTTAAATACCCTGCAGCCCAATTTCCCTCCTTTCTGTTTAATCCCTACAGGCTGGTCTCTTGCTCCACCTTTTGACGTAGGTTTATGTAGGGAGTTAGATTAATATAAATTAGATCTAGGGGTTTCTGATAAAGTCTCTTAATTCAGGGCATGAAGATCAACTTGGCTGTGAGCAATTAGCTTATCAGCTTGTGGAAAAACAGGAAAGACTTAATGGACTAAAAAACAAGGTTGCAGCCAGGTGAAAAAACAGGAAAGACTTAATGGACTAAGAAACAAAGTATTTGGCCTGGCATTGTTTTCAGCTGCTAAGTGGGCGGAACCCAAATTAAGCTGAAATAGGTGGAACAAGATCCTATTTAAGGACAAGTGCATGGAGCTAAGGGGCCCCATGCTAGAGAGCTCAGATGCTAGCAAGTCCTCACAGTAGAAAGGACAATGAGTAGTTTTATCGTCTGATGGAGAAAGTGCTGGTGGATTGATGGCCAGATCTTCCCAAGGCAGAAAGAAGCTGGTGAGCAGAGAAAGCCTCAGCAAGACAGCAAAAGGCCAAGGACTAAACCCTGTGGCTCAGTTTTTGCCTACAGGGGTTTGACCTGTCGAAACAGTGGCCTGATGAAACTGTGGCCAGTTTTAAAGACTGAGGCAGAGCGGCAGAGTTGCTGATACAAAGGAAATAAGTTGGCTTACAGACTCTCCAGAGAGAAGAAAGCCTCAAGCCTTATTTAAGGTGAGACTGCCATAGCCAATTCACCCTGATGAATCTGCGTCTGAGATATTCCAGAAAAAGGACTGCTAAGTGCATTAAAGGGTCTACCACAGAGAATGGTTTCCTGGTGACTGAGGACCTGCCCCAGAGACTGTATCCTTCTAAAAGGTTATGAAAATAGTTGTAATAGTTATCAATAGGTTTAGTGGTTAGGTCATAGGGGTTGTAGGAATTTATAGGATTAATAGTTAAGAAAGTGTTTATATTTGTTATAACTAAATATAATTAATAATAAATAAGTATTGAATAATTTAAAAATTCAGTTACAGGTTTACCTTTAATCCTGTGTACAGAAAGCTCTTGGATTAAAGGTGTGTGCTAGGGCACAGCTACACCTGTTCACAATAAACAGTAAGTTGTAGGATTAATGGCTGAGGCATCCCACAATTAGAAACATATTTTTACAGTTTCTTGGGGTTCACAATGTGACCAAATATTCTGCAACAGGTGTTGATTACACATTATTGAAAAATGTTCCTGATAATTTCTATGTACATACTGCTCTCTCTTGAACACCATCAGCCTCTCCATGACACCCTTGGTCTGGTCCTCATCTCTCTCTCTTTTTTTAAAGTGTTTTTTAAAATTAATTTTTCAGGTTACATCTCCATAAAAATCCCCTCCCTTCTCCCCTCCCAGTCCCTCCCTCCCTCTTCCTGGTCTCTGTCCTCTCCTTCTCCTCAGATGAGGGGAGCCCCCACATATCAACCCCTTCAGTCTATCAGTCACATGATGCTCCTCATCTCTTTGCTAGTCTCTTCCTCCTATACCTGGCCCTTTTGAGGAATCAATTGCATGACTGTCCTTGTTTTCCATCAGGATGTGAGGATGGGTTCCAAATGCCTTATACCAACTTATTTCCTGAGCTTCAGACCTGGTTTTCAACAGCCTGTGGAGAACCCACACTGTGGATGAAGGATGCAGCCTTCACGTCTACCTATCAGAAGAGAGCGCTCTATTAATAGTTAAGTCTACAATGAAGGCTGATACAATGAAGGCCCCTGATACTTGAATATTCTTTTACTTTTTTTTTTTTTTTTGGTTTTTCGAGACAGGGTTTCTCTGAATATCTCTGGCTGTCCTGGACTCGCTTTGTAGACCAGGCTGGCCTCGAACTCACAAAGATCCGCCTGCCTCTGCCTCCCAAGTGCTGGGATTAAAGGCGTGCGCCACCACCGCCTGGCTATTCTTTTACTTTTTGAGCTGGAGTTGGTACTGTTGTCTTCCATTCAATTCTTACCTTGCTGCTCTTGATGACTCATGCTATTAAAGAGACCCTCCTCCATCCACTGCTGTTTTCTTTCCCAGGTGTCACTGCCTCAACCCCAGGACCTTCCTTGTGATGGCTGATCTTGATTGTTGGCTTGACTGGATTTCGAATCTCCTGGGAGATACACTTCTGTGTATATCTATAAGGGCGTTTCCAGAAAAGATTGATTGGAGGGTGAAGGCCCGCTCTCAGTGTGGGCAGCGGACAGCACCTTGCAATGGAGAATCCCGGTAGAGAGAGGAAATGCAGCAGGATTGGGCCTACCTTCCCATTTTTCTGAGAGCGCTGACCATGCCTACATGTGGTTCTGGTCCTCTGTGAATCTGACTCCAGCTTCTGATGCAGTGATCTTTTATGTATTCTAAATGTTAATTAACCTGCTCCCAGAGGCTCACTGCTGTACACCAAGTGATGCTGTGTTACCTTGCTTGCTAACCATTGTCTCTGGTTAGCTTTAATAAAATGCTGAGGCCTGTGATTGGGCAGAGAGAGAGAGGTGGGTGGGGGAAAGTTTCTTGAACTTTTGGGCAGAGAGGATAATGGGAAGGAGAAGAAGCTAGGTGGGAGGAAGGAGAAGACATACCATGGGTTAGATATAAGAGCATCATTCCACATGGCTGGAAACATTAGCACAGTGTGGAGAAAAACAGCCCAAGGGGATGTGTGTGTGTGTGTGTGTGTGTGTGTGTGTGTGTATGAATGAATATGTATATGTATATATGTATGTATTTATTTGGGGAATAAAATTATAAGCTAGCTTAGATGGGCTAAGATTACAAAATCCAGGCTAAGGCTTGTTAAAATCTGTCAGGTGTCAGTGTGATTATTTATAATGGCTGCTTAAGAATTAACACTGCTGACCTATTAACTATAATATAAATACTGGTAATAATTTAATTATTTTTTTCTACAAGCTTCTTCAGCCTTCATTGTAGACTCAATGCCAGCCACTCCCAAGGGAGTTTCTAGGCTTTTAGCCTATGTCAGGACTGCTGAACCATCTAGCTTCATGCCTTCATAACCCATCAGCTTTCTGCCTCTCTGGTACTGATAGACTATAAAGAGAGATGGGTTTGGTTTGGATGGAGTTTGCCTCTCAAGGGTCCATGTGTTGGAAGTGTGGTTCTGAATGTGACGCCATTGGGAAGTTGTATGGCAACTTCAAGAGATTGGCTTAGTGCATAACGGGCTATTGAATACTGCTCTCTGAAGGGATTAGTGTAGTCCTTATGGACCCTGATCTGCTTGTGCAAGATGGTCAGTGATAAAGGGATGAACGTGGCCATGCCATATCTCTAGCTTCCTGACTCTGGAATCTTCCTGTCTTATGAACCAGAGCCGTGCTGCCATCTCCAGTGATGTAATGCAGCCAGGGGCCTTTCAGAGCCAGTGAGTGCCTGCCTGCCGTTAGGACTTTCAGCCTTTGAAGCTGTGAGCTAAATAAGCCTGTTTTCTTTATGCAGTGCTTAGCTTCATGTGTTTTGTCTTCATAATGGAAGATGAACGGATGCAGAGATCATCTTACCCCATGACTACAGAATGCTTCCTGCTTAGTTCTGTATTGTCAGGAGTGCAGACATTCTGCACTGCCCAAGCTCTCAGTCTGTGGCTCAGATCTTAATGTATTCCTCATGAGAGACTCTCGGCCTCCCAGCAACAGTGCCACAGACTGAAATCTGGGTGCCATGTTCCTCGAGGCTTGGTCCTGGAACCCTGACTTGGGCAGTTGGGGAATGAAGCAAGGACAGACACACAGACACACATACAGAAAATCTGGGGTCAGGTGATCTGAGCAAGCTTTGATGGAGTCACACAGCAAGCAACGTCTGTACATTTACTACATACAGAACATGGGAGGGTTAGCTTGTTTGGGGAGGAGGTCTGTGCAGGGAAGCTCTCTCAGGCTATAGACCTCAGGGAGGAGGAAGCCACAGGGAGAAGGCTTTGCCAATTCTGAGCTTCACTCATACGGGGAAAGACTTTGCCAATTTCTCATGGGTCTAGAGCCTTGCTTCTTGTCACGGCTTGTTCCATGTCAACTGTACACATTTACTCAGGATCCACTCACTCAGGGCTTCCTCTATTCCATATATATCCAGGCTGACATGTGGTTCCTGCTTTGTGCACTGCTGCAGTCTGTCCGCATTCCTTCAGAGACACGAGGGATACCTCATAAAACAAGGTGGTGGCCTCTAGGGCTTGGAACCCTGACCGGCTCTTACTAGGTACTTAATTATCACTTCCAAAGTGAATGAATTATTCAGCACTTTACTTAAAAAAATCATATATCATGAAACAGTCTATACTTAGATTTTAGCCATTCTTCCAATTTTTGAAACACATTTCATAAATTAATGTATTGGCAGTTGAGTTTATAAAAACCACTATGTATTCTGATTAATAGACTCATGCTACCTGATTAATTTTCTTATTAAAGGGTCAGTCAGAAGCAGGAAGTGAAGTGGATTCTGTGGTAAGGATCAACATTGGAAACTTGCCCTCTGATAGGAAGGCAATTCAACAAACCACCAAGGTTACTAGGTACATTACTTCGTCTTTTATGACAGGTCAGGATTTTTTTTCCCTTTACACCGAAGGATGTTGTATTTCATCCCAGTAAGAAGAGTTATGTTAATAACTGGAAAAATGAGTAATTCTAACATTTTAGCTGAAATCTTACCATCAGCTGTCAGTATGATCAAGTTTGCCACACTCACGTGGGTTCCCGTCTCCTGGTCCTTTTTATCTATCGTGTCTTTAGGGCCAAGGAAACCATGAGTGACTGTAGCCAAGTTCCACAGACAGGCAGGGAAGAGTGTTAAGTATGAGTTGGGGGCTTCCAGATAGATGGACCAACATATATCAGTGATGGGACCTGAGGAATACCTGGTTTGACTATAACACACACAGTGCTGAGAATGTTTGTTGACTTAGCTCCCTGGGCCAGTCATGAGGTTTTTGTTTGTTTGTTTTGTTTTTTTTAAATGTTCTATTTCCTATGCTGTTCAGTCAATTCCAGAATGCTATGTATAATTTAAAAAAATTTTTTTTACAGACTCAGGAACCATTAATCAATTTTTGGTAGTTTGGGAAATGGCTGGGGAAGTTGGAATTAGAAAGTGAATTGAGGCCATTGTTCAAGATGTTGGGTAATATGGTGACTCTCTGGCTTCATCTCAAAAGGGAAGATGAATGCCTTGAAGTCCCTCTGCTCTCTTACTCATTTCCTCAATGCTCCCTTGGTTCTTTCAGACTCCCTTTTAGAGACAGGCTTCACAGTGTCAACCATACTGTCCCTGCAAGCTCGTAGTGGTAGAAACTGAAACTTCTCACTCTTCTGAGCCTTGCCTCGCTCTGCATGGAAACGTGACTGGCAGTCTCATGCCCTACACCCTATTTGGTGGTACCACAGGAAATCCTTATTTCACAGATCGGACCATTGACTTCCTGCGGCTTGAACTGCATGCCCAGAGTTGGTTCTGGGTGTGGAATTTGAGTCTCCTAACATGCTTAGTGCTCTTGTACCTATATATATAGTAGCTCTATCATGTGCCTGGTTTACAGCCTTATTTGTTGGGACTGTTTCCTCTTTGGTAAGTGGACAGGGATAATGCATTTAACAATTCAGCCTGACTTGGTTATATCCCTCAAACACTTGTTTTTGAACCTTTGCCTAGAAATTGAGTTTCCAGTTCCCACACATCCCATAGGGGTGGTGAACTCCTTCCTTTTCCTGCCCACTTCTCTCACTTCTCCGAGGTCTTTTGGCCGTCCACAGAACACCTTCCTATCAGCCCTCTGGTGCTCTTTAAACACAGCTTGTAAACCCTTTCTTATGCTGGGTCTGTTTTCCCAGGCAAACACTCTTTTCTCACACTCCTCTCTTTCTCAAGGCTTATCTGGGAGCGCACTGAGCTCTAACACAAATCATATTTTTTTTTTTGTTTTTTTGAGACAGGGTTTCTCTGTGTAACAGCCCTGGCTGTCCTGGACTCGCTTTGTAGACCAGGCTGGCCTCGAACTCAGAGATCTGCCTGCCTCTGCCTCCTGAGTGCTGGGATTAAAGGTGTGCGCCACCACGCCTGGCAAATCATATTATTTTTAAGGCTGCTTCAACAATGTCAGTCCACAGTGGCTAGTCCTTATGTGAAGAGAGTCTCCTTCAAACCCCTCCATTCGTAGTTCCCAGAGTAACTTTTGAACATGTACTCTTTAAACTATATCCCATATTCTCTGTGTGTGTACGTACACCTATATGTGTGTGTGTGTGTATTTGTGTGTGTGATATACACCTGTGTGTGTATGTGTGTGTGCATGTACACCTGTGTATATGCCTCTGTGTATGTGTGTGTATGTACACCTATATGTATGTATGTGTATTTGTGTGTGATATACACCTGTGTGTGTATGTGTATACCTGTGTGTGTATGTACACCTATATGTGTGTATGTGTATTTGTGTGTGTGCATGTACACCTGTGTGTATGCCTCTGTGTATGTGTGTGTATGTACACCTGTATGTATGCCTCTATATATGTACACCTGTGTATATGCCTCTGTGTGTGTGTGTTTGTGTGAGTGTGCATTTGTGTTTGAGATACAATTGCACAGTATAGCCCAGGCTGGCCTTGAACTCTTGATCCTCCTGTCTCAGCTGCCTAAGTTGTGAGATGACAGGCATGAACCACAGTGCCTAGCTTCCTATCTGTCTTGTGGAGATCATGGTACTTGCTTACAGCTCTGAAAAGTTGTGATATTATAAAAACTGGTTTAATCCTTTAAACCCTGTCTTCCAAGTTTGGTCACCAGAGCTACAACCCATACCCAACACTGCTTGGGTAACCAAGAACCAGAGACTAGATAACCCAAAGACCCAGAGTAAAACCAAACACAACTAGCTAAAAAGCCAAAACAAAACAAAACCCAAAAACCAAAACAACAAACAACAAAACAAAAAAATCCCCAAACAAAACAACAAAACCAAAACCCAATAAAAAGACTACTAATGATATTCTGCTATACTCATAGATAAGTGCCTTATCCAATCATCTTCAGAGAGGCTTCCTCTGGCAGCAGATAGGAGCAGGTACAGAGATTCACAACCAGACATCATGTGGAGAGAGAGTCCAAATTGAAAGTCTCTGTCAAATCCCTCCCCTGAGAGCTCAAGGAATCCTGTGAAAGAGAAGATGGAAAGATTGTAAGAGTCAGAGGGGATGGAGGACACCAGGAGAGGAGAGCAAGGGCCTCTGAGTCAACCAAGCAAGATACAAATGAGCTCACAGAGCCTGCAGCAGCAGCCACTGGGCCAACATGGGTACTCTGGGCCAACCAGGTCCTCTGTGTACATTACATGTATTAGCTTAGTAATGTTATGGGAGTGCTGACTGTGAGGGCCAGTGGGTCTCTGACTCTTGTGCCTGTTCTTGGGCTCTTTTCCTCTTGTTGAGTTGCTGTCCAACTTCAATATGAAAGCTTTTGCTTCATCTTATTATATTTTATTTTGTCATAAAAAAGAAACTGGCTTAACCCTTTAAACCCTGTCTCCCAAACTTATGTCCTCAGAGCCTTTCACTTCTGCAATGCCCGTAGCATCCTATTTGGGGAATACTCTAGAATTCCTGGTTCAGTTAGACATTTAGAAGTTGTGTCTTTGTAGTCATGATATAATTTCCTTCCTGTGTTCAATAGAACATATCTTTCTAAGAAATTGCATGTGACAGTAGACAAGAGAGAACTAAGTAATTTACCCTGTTTTCCAGTGTGGGTTCTGGGTGAGGGAAGGACCCTGGCTATTCTCAGTTAAGGTGAAGATTAACAGTGGTCAGTGGCAAAGGCTGAGGATGACAGGGGCAGGGGGAGGCAGTATGGGCTTCTCATGAGCCCTGAGGCTGAGTGTGGAGCGGCCAGGTCTCCCTACTGTCACACAACCTCCATGGAAGTGTCAGAACTTGAGAAAGCTTCATGTAAAGAAAGCAAGAACAATTCTGTATAGAGAAACTGCTCTCGGGCATGTGAGTAAAACACTTCCTAAGTAATCTCAAGAACCTGGGCTTGGGCCTAGCACTCATGTAAAAGCCGGAGGTGATCGCATGTGTCTATGACCCCAGTACTGAGGAGACAGAGATGGATGGAAGCCTTGAGTCCCACAATCAGCAAGTGATTCTAGGGGTTAGAGAGCGATAGAGAACTCAGGGTCTGGCATCTTTATGTGTAACACACACACACACACGCTCACACACACACACACGCTCACACACACATGCACACTCACACAGGCATGCAGACACACTTTCATACCTCCCCCCCCAGACACCTACAGGCACATGCACACACGCGCACACACACTTGCACACACGCGCACACACACTTGCACATGCACACATGGAGTGAGAATGATCACGAGTCAGTGCAAGAGCAAAACCCCACTAAGCTGTGGAGAGAGAAAAGCAATACTAGGACGGAGAGGAAGAGGGCAAGAAATGGACCTGGAAAGAGGTTTATAAAACGTTTGTTTTATTTCAGCACGGAAACCTTTTCTGGACAGAACAAGGGTCCATTCTTACCTGCAGGTCCTTCTTTGATGCTTTCAATGGTGACCTTTAATGGCCCTAGGTCTCTATCTATTTAAGTCAAGTTTATATCGTTATTTATGGAGTACTTGCTACAGCTAGTCCATGCTGGGGCTGCAGAGCTAACTGTGACGGTTGATCTTCCATCCATGCAGCCAGGGGGATGGAGAGGGAGTCATGGGGCAGGACAATTCCAATGTGGTACCATGGCAGAGTCTGCCAAGGGAAGAGCCTGGCCTTGGTTGAAGTCTTCAGGGGATGCTTTCATGGAGTCCCTTCCTCCAGGAGATGCAGAAGTCATGGTGCCCAGGGCCCGTGTGACTTTTTGTGCCCCATGAAAAAATTTCATTTTGTTTAAGATCAGAGGTTACAATGAAGTATCCATCCAGCCTGTTGTCTTTATATTAACACAGGTACAGAACACTTTTGAACTTAAGGCAGGTTTTTAATGGAGGAAGGCAAGCGTTTAGGGCCCACAGAACTCACTGGTGACTGTATTAGTGTCTTTAACAAAATATTACAGGTGGGATGGCTTGAACACCAGCAGTCATTGTCTCACACCTTTGAAGGCCAGAAGCTCAAGGTCAAGGTGATTCCTTCTGAGGTACACCTCTCTCTTCTCTTTGTCGTAGATGGCACCTGCCCCTTGTGGTTTATGTGTGTTACACGGATGAATGTCAGGTGTGCGTACACATGTTCATTCATGCAGAGGTCAGAGCAGGGTATTGAGCATCTTCATCTATTATTCACTGTTTTATCACTTTGAGACGGGAATCTCATTGAACCAGGAGCTTGGCCAGGCTGTCTGTCAGTGAACACTCTCTTTGCCCCCAATGCTAAGATCACGGGTACACACAGCCATGGGTGGTGAGGTCACAGGTACACAAAGCCACGAATGCTGAGGTCACGGCTACACACAGCCACGGATGCTGAGGTCACGGCTACACACAGCCAC
>CAJQZJ010032218.1:2340897-2370297 GCA_907164525.1 Lophiomys imhausi | reverse complement strand
TGTGTGTGTGTGTGTGTGTGTGTGTGTGTGTGTGTGTGTGTGTGTGTAGGCCAGAGGAAAACTTGCAGGAATTGGTTCTTCCCTTTCGTCATGTGGATTCTGGGGATGGGATTTAAACTCAGATTGTCAGCCTTGATGGCAAGCCCCTCACTCACTGAACCATCTTGCCAGCCTGTTCTTAATTATTTAAGCATCTGGCAGTAGATCTGACTCATTCTGGATGATTTGTTTGTTTTACCTTCTTTGCCTGAAGTACAGCCCCTCCACAGCCCCAAGTAACTCTTCCCAGTGACTCCTTAAAAGATGACCAGGCAGTTATTGGTATGTTCTTTCTTAGTTTTGGAAGCTGCAGGCTCTGCACTTCCTATATAAGCAAATATATTTATCCCTCTCAGGTCTCTGAGGTGGTTGAAGAATAGACAGATAGAATCTTATAGTTAAATTTTGAACTGTTTAGGAATCAAGAGGGTGTTATAGATCTAAGAAGATACTCTTAAAAGTGTGTTGCAAGATAGTAAGAATGTTGAGTCACACATAGACCTTTAAACTCATGGAGTTGGGTAGATAGTAGAATGTTAAAGTCAGGGGCCAAATAGGTATAAACTGAACATTGGGAAGGTATACTGGGCCAATTTACTCTCATAAATGTGGCATATTTATATCTATTGTTTTGTATAATACTTACTGTTATAAGAGAAGGAACCAGCTGTTGGACTGAAAGGGGAAACCTCTGGAGGGAAGAGGGTGGAAGGGCGGGTTAGGAAGGGGGAATAGGGAGGGGTTTGTTACTGAGATGTAACTTGAAGAAAAAAAAATAAAGTATTTAAAAAAAAAAAAAAGATGATCTGACTTAATTCATTATTTAGGCACATTCCCATGCTTCTGAAAAGCAATGCCTCAGATAGAACATGACCTGGAGACTTAAACTCTTCACAATTTACCAGTCAGGGGACATGTGTGCACACAGAGTCTTTAAAAACAAATTATTTATAGTTTCAGTCTTTTCTTTATAATGTGTTCCAATGAGATCATCACAAGGGAGGCAGGTTTCATATTCCTCCTTGGAAGCCAAGGTATTCTTCCAAGTGAGAATTTAAAGAAAAGCCCAGTGTTTGACTTTGCCGCTTCCCTCCTTATCTTTGTGTGGGGTGGATATATTGTGTGAGCAGTCAATGCCTCTGCCAAAGTCAACTTCTCAAATAGATATAATGTAAGAGCCGCACGCAGCTTGAACTTGGTCCCTGGTGGAGTTTTGTCCCTGAGGACTTGGCTTCCAGGGGGCTGGTTTGCCAGCTGGGAAGCCTGCAGCCCACATTCCTCATGAAAGAAAAATGATGCACTGCCCCATCCCTCAACGGCTTTACTCCATGCAAGTTGGTGGAGAACCCTGAGGAATGTTTCCCCACTGGGGGACACATTTAGCACAGGACACTGTATGGCAGACACTTCAGCCACAGTGAATCTGGTCTCCTTGAGACGGATCTGGTTCCCCTTAAGCAGGGCTCACTGATTCTTCCAAGGGTCTTAGTCTTCATGGGAAAACTTTGGTTATTAATATTGTGTGTATGAGTGTGCATGTGCGTATGGGGGTGCGTATGGGGGTCAGAGGGCAACTTTCAGAAATTGGTTCTTTTCTTCTATTACATGGGTTCCCTAGATCGAAGCCAGATTATCAGGTTTGGTGACCAGTGCCCCTTTAAGAGGACTTTGAAGCTCTGGGAGTAAGTGTTGGCTGGAAGCTGGAAGCCTCTGAGTTAGAACTTCCGGGGACTTCTAGGCTGTGAGTCAGCAGTGGAAGCCAAAATAAATGTCCGTTTGTAGCACAGAGGTGGGTTTGAGAACAGGATCTGAATCCCAGTGGCTGATTCACTGCTGGCATTTTAAGAAACAAAAAGAAAGACAAACTTAAAAACTTTCCATCCTTTGGATTCAGGGCAGTTGGATAATCCACAATGCAGGGTCATTTAAAGTAAGAACCAGGAGTGAGATATTCTGGTGTTAGTGTTTTCTGTGAAATCTACATCCGGGCTTAAATAGCTAATAGGACTGTGCAGCTGGTAGTGGGTGCAGAATTATCTCTATACTCCAAATATGGCAAAATCTGTTATCCTCTGTACCTCAGGACTGTGGCTGGGGTTTGAAATGTCCTCCTAATGCTTGCTCCCTGATGCAGTAGGATTTCTGGACAAGGTCTTCGGGAGATGATTGGATAATGGGGCCTCAGATGTTGTCCATGGGTTAATCCACTATGACTTAACAATTTGGTGGGCAACTGAAGGTGGTGGAAATTTTAGGAAATGGGGCCTTGCAGGAGAAGTTACTTCAGAAATCTTTGAAGGGTGTGGTTCATCCCTAGCCCCTTCTCTCATTCTTTTTGCCTCCTGGTGGCCGTGAGGTAAATTGCTCAGATCCACGGCCAAGCGAGCATAGAGGCTGAACCCTCTGAAACCATGTGGCCAGAGGCATCTTTCCTCTTGAGTTGTTTATCTGAGTATTTTATCACAGCTGTGGAAAGTTGACTGACACACCGAGAATGTGACTTTATCAGGTGAGGTCATGGTGGATCTAGCATGGCTTGTGTCCTCATATGGGAAAAGAGAAGGAGATCTGAGGTAGATGCACAGAGGAGCCATCAGTGTGACGATGTAGGCAGAGAATGGAATGATGCTGCTACAAGCCCAGGATTTCCTCAGGTTGCCTGTGGCCACCAGAATCTAGAGGAGAGGCATGGGGCAGATTCTTCCTCTGGGCCTTCAGAAGGAAGAAAATCTGCCAGCGCCTTGGCTTCTGAGTGTCAGAATAGTGGAAGGGAACATCTCTGTTAAGTTATGGCAATTTGTTCAGCAGAAGCCCTGGTGAGGGTCTTGGAGACATCCAGGAGTTTTAATTTTGTTCGTCAGAGGCCTACCTACTTGCCTAGGCACACACAGCAGGGACACAATGGCCCTCAGGGGGAGATGTTCCATGGTGGACGCTGAAGTTGGGCCTCTCTTTACTCACTCACAGCTGTTTGCAGAACTCTCATATGGGCCAAGCACAGAGACAAATGCCAGCCAGACCTTAGGGTGAGACATATCTAACTTGCCATTCTGGGGCTTTTAAAGAAGCCCTGAACTCCAAAAATATCAAGAAAGGATGCTGTGTGATGTCACTAGAGTGGTATAGATCACAATACTGGGGACAGTGTGCATCGTTGGAGGGCTCAGAAAAGCCTCCTTGTGTTGGACTCTGAGAGAAGGGGTTTCAGTATGCGGAGAGGGTGGGGAGTGAAGGGGGTGGGTGGGAGGCCAGGTTTTCAGCTTCATGACAGTCAGTGCTTCCAACAAGGATGCTAAGACTTTTAAAGGACTGTACATCATAGCAGCCTTATTTGTAATAGTTACAAACTAGAAACAACCCAGATGTCCCTCAACCGAAGAATGGATTAAAAACCTGTGGTACATCTACACAATGGAATACTACTCAGCTATCAGAAACAATGAAATCATGCAATTTGCAGCCAAATGGATGGAACTAGAGAAGCTCATCCTGAGTGAGCTAACTCAGACTCAGAAGGATACACATGGCATCTATTCACTTATAATTGGATTTTAGCCATATAGTACAGGATAACTATACTACAATCAATGCACCAAAAGGAACATGGACATAGACTTTTTTCCTGTCAGTGAGACACTTTGCCCTAATGGTGCTGCCTTATATGCCCCTAGCGTATGAGGAGGCTCTTGGCCCTCATATGACTGCTAAACTGGGACAGGGGACTGGTATCTAGGGACACTCCACTCCAGAGGTGTGGGATGGAAGGGATAGGGGGTAGAGGGTGGGAGGGCAGGAATTGGAGGGTTGGAAAGAGGACACTACGATGGAGATGTAACCTGAAGTAATAAATAAAAAAAAAAGAAAGAAAAAAAAACAACTTTATTCAGATAAGCTCAAGGTCTCTTTCTCAGATTTTGATAGATTAATAATTAACACTTGATAATCTTCAATATAAATAAAGATCATCTATCTGTCTGTCTATCAAAAAAATACAATAAAGGACCATAGAATCTGATGAATGTCGTCAGTTGGCCTGCTGCTTCTAATTTCTTTCTAGATGAAATCTTTAATCAGAGAGCCACACTTGCTTCTCAGCCAGCACCTCACAGGAAGCTGGGCCCATGTGGAGCCCCAGGGGTGGCCTGGTGATAATGCCCCTTGTGCCACACCCCTTGGGAGAATGACAGCTATGAGAACTAATTTTGGACAATAAAATGGAAGGGGAGGTCCCGAGGAGATGGCTCAGTGGGTCAGAGCCTCCTTCTGACTCCTGGTCACCAATGTAACATAAAAAACTGCCTCTCTTGCAACCCTGGCATTGGGGGCAGAGACAGGGCCAATGCAGAGAGCTTGCTGACAAGCCAGCCTGCTCAGACCAGTAGCTCCTGGTTCTGTGAGATGCTGGTTGTCTCAGGGTGGTAAGACAGAGAGTGAAAGAGGAAGACACCCAAGGTCCCACTCTAGTGTCTGTGTGTGTATCCTCTCTCTCAACACTCACATAATGTAAGAGCACTTCTGGTGGAGGAAGAGAAGAAATGGATGCTTCCAGAAATGTCATATGTAATAAAGTAATAAATAAAAAAATAAAAAAAGAAAAAACCCAACTTTATTCAGATAAGCTCAAGGTCTCTTTCTCAGATTTTGATAGATTAATAATTAACACTTGATAATCTTCAATATAAATAAAGATCATCTATCTTCATCCCAGACAGGAGAGGAAAGGAGAGAGAAAGGAAAACACCCTTTTCTAGAAATTTAGTTTCTATAATAGACATCTTGTTACCACCTAGAAGATGAAGATGAAGGGACAGTAAAGAAGGCAATGACACAGGGTGCTTGCTGATGGTGTGTCTTATAGCCCATCACCTTACCTTTGAGGTCCCATTAATTTATTCTCTTGTTATTTGAGCTGGTGGAAATTCATGCTACTGCTAGCAAAAGCCTGGGGCTTCCTGGAGGAAGCTGTCCAAAAAGTGAGATGGGTGGATGTAGAATATTGTTGGCAGGAAGAGCAGCTTCTCTGGAGGTTCGAAGAGTATCAGAAGATGCAAGGAGGGTCCCAACTCAGGTGGGGTGGCACAGATCACAAAGATCAGAAATGAGATGAGGAGGGAGATCGAGAACAAACTTAACTCTGACTGAGGATGGGCTCATCATGACTAGCTCATGAAGATGAAGGGCCTCCTGGGGCTGGAGAGCATGGAAGAGGTCAGATGTGAAGGCTGTCAGCAGAAGGATAGAGTGAGGGACTGAGCTCCTCATTAAACTCAGAGGGAGTTTGGGTGTCACTCTTGAAAAGATGGAGGTAGCTGGAGTGTAGCCTCTGGTGAGTGGCATTCTGCTAGCCAGGTAACCAAGGTGGCCCTTGAACCCGGTGCTCCCTGGACTCGCAGAACTGAACTGGGTGCAGTTCTGTTCTCTCCCAGCTCCCTGCCTAGGCTGAGTACTGCCCTGACCTCTGTCTTGTCCCTGTCCACCAGGTCCAGCCCCCAGCAGAGACATCTCTTGCTTCAGTTAGTCTTTTGTCAAGGGCGGGTGGGCCCTTTGAACTCCTTTATTCTCTCACAGCTAAAAATTCAGACACAGGGAACAGAGTGCGCTCACTCTGTTGTGACTTCCAATACACCCACCCTGTGACCTGAGAGGCCATTGTCCACCAACATTGTTCCTGGTCCCCATAAAGATGTATCTGTGGGAGCTGGGCCTCCTGGGACGCCTGTTCTTGATAGGCCAGGAACCATTGTACATATATTGAACTGTGGCTGGTGTGTAGCATGTAGCTGAGCCAACTACAGGAGCTCATCAACGATAGGTTCAGAGTAAATTGTAAACATTCCTTTTGCCTCCAAAGCCCTGCTATCCAAGGGTGGGGGAGGTGGCACAACTAGGAGAGTGCTTGCTATGCAACCATGAGACCTGAATCTTGATCACCAGAACCCATGGTAAAAAAAAAAAAAAAAATCCACATGTGATATTATGTGTATGTGATCCTAGGGCTGGTCAAGGAGACCAGCAGATCCCTGGGCTCTCTGGTCATCCAGCCTCGCCGCCATGTTGACCAGTTCCAGGTAAAATGAGAGAACCTGTCTCAAAACACAAGGTGGGCAGTACCTGAGGAAGCACACTGAAGGTTGACTTCCGACCTCTACATACATGTCCACACCTGTTTACATGTCCACATACAAACATGCACATACACACATATTAAAAAAATGATTTGGAGGTAGAGAAATGATGGCTCTCCAGGCTGACTTTTTATTTTCTTTCTCAAATTGTTCAGGGTGTTTGAGGAGGGGCACAAGAGACCCGAGGCCAACACACCAAGGAGTGCTGACCCCAGCCCCCCAGTTCTGGGAAGCCTTGGAGGAAATCCTTTGGCACCAAGCAAGCAAGCAAACACACACCCAAACAAAACAGCATGAGAAGCCCCACATCGAAAAGTTTCCACTTGCAAACATGTTTTTGTCACGGCCAAAGGTTTAGGATTGCAACATTTGGGCGTCTTTGGCCCTAAACTCGAGGACTCTGCAGTTTTCCCAAAGCACCTAAAATAAAGAATTCTCTTTGGCAAAAACAGTATGTTTGTAAACAGAACGGTTTTATTTTTGAGAAACTCAATTCACCCTTAGATGTAGCAGAGTCTGAATGAAGTCCCTGAGGCCATTTTCCATCTGTCTCTCTCTCTCCATTGTCACAGGTAAATAGCATCTCTTCCATGCCTGTGTGTGGTTTTCATTAGCTGGGTGTGTGTCTGGAATGCCTGATTATTGGCCAACTGCCAGTTTCCTTCTGTTGGAGAGAAAGGTCCACAGATGAGGCCCTGGATGCTCCTAGACGGGGTTTCTCATGTTGGGATCCTGAGGCTGGAAGTATCCCTGAGGGGTGAGACCTTTTCCACGCATGGCAGGAAGCCTGCTTCACTCAGCAACAGCTTCAAATACAGTTTGTTTTCTAGCTGATTCTCTAAGTTACTTCACTGCTGACAATGTGTTCTCTCTTCACTCCTAGCTGCCAAAGGATCGTCTATTTTCTTCTCGTCTGTCTATAGCCCTGTTTGGAGGAAGGTAGACCAGAGTGGCTTGGGGTCCTTAAGTGACACTGAGAATAACTCTCCTTAAGTTGGTGTCTTAGCCAAGGTCTCCAAGTGATGGAGATGTTAGGAAACAGTTATTTTTCACCCTCTCCCTGTGCCTTATTTTCCCTGTGTTACTGATGTGTGTGTCATCTCTCTCTCTCTCTCTCTCTCTCTCTCTCTCTCAGCTATCTATCTGTATCTGTTATCCATCCTTCCATCTCCAAGTAAAGATGGAAGAATGGAGAGGGAGAGAGAGAAAATATTATGAGAAGAGACTTAGAAGAGTTGGCTCACGCAGTCAGTCAGGGAGGCTGGGGGATGCCACAATGTGCAAACAGAAGACCTGGAAAGTCAGTTGTGTGACAAGTACAAGTGCAGAGGTCCCAGGACCCTGCAGGGGTGCCGATGGTGTCATTGTCAGTCTGAGGCTGAGAGTCCCCGGAGTGAGTCCCCGGAAGCTGCATTCTGGACACCCTGAGGCAGAAGCTAGCCCAAGCTGTGCCTTTCTGTTCCTTTCGGAACCCAGATGACGGGGTGGAGCCTACCCACATCAGGGGAAAGCCTGCCACACCCCATCTACAGACTCAGAGATACCTTCTAGGAGAATCTCACAGACACCCTCGGCAGCTCAGTGATTCCTATGAGGTGCCTGGTCACCTGGGCCTTCCCTCAGTACAATAAAACAGGCTCGGAGCCCACAAAGCAGGAATAGGGTAGAGCTATTGACTAGTGAGGGTGAGAATCTAGGCTCAGTCTCTAGCACTGCCAGAAAAAGAAAAATAATTCACGATTTACCCATTATCAGACTCTCTTAATCCAGTTAAGCAAGTTGGTGCTCCAAGCATTCACTGTCACATTCCTAATTTAAATACCCTTATCTAAAATTCAAAGATAATAGGTATAATTATTTAATTGCTCATAGAATAGTGTATATATGACACTATGTGTATTTAAGGAGTATAATATACACGGTATATTATATTTGATATGTATATATATTTTATATACATAGTAAGTGTATTTAAAACTCAGCAGATTGACCCATTCTGGGTATTTCCTATGAATGGAACCACCCCGTAGTCTAGTTGCATCCACATTCCTTTACTTAGTGTGGTACATCCACCTGTCAATCATGCCAAGACAAGTCTCTTTCCAACACCTTTGTTCATCTGGGTTCAGTAGATCTTAGAAGGAAATGGGGTGAAGAACCTCTAAATGTCCACCACTTTCCATCTTTTCAAGCAGTCCAGAGGTCTCCTAGTATAATAACGGTCCCTAGGACAGGGAGCAGATGGCGTCTTAAAGACTCGGAGGGGAAAAAGAGTGATTAGCCAGGGCATGTTTTTAGGGGATAGCTGCACTAAAGTCATTGTAAGCACACACACATTACATATGGCTTTTAAAAAAAATTTTTTTTTTACTGTTGTCTTCATTTATTAATGCTATCATTCCCATTGCCTGCACTGATTGTAGATATTTTCATCTTTTAATCAGACTGTGTTTTTAAAACATCTGAAAGTGAAGGAATTTCTCCTCCTGGAACTAGAACCTTGCCTTGCAAGGTAGCAACGGTCTGTACTGAGCAGATCCCGGGTGACCCCAGGCAGGGGTTTCTGTGGCAGCAAATCTACGTTGCCACTGGGTGGCACACGTGCGCTATTGTAAGTGTCTGCAGCGCTGCAAAAGTATCTGGCAAACCAAATTGCCTTCTTTGTAGGTAAAAAAAGACTGGGCCTGTCAACTGCTTGTACCTATTGGGTTATAGCATTCTCAGTCCTTAAAAACCTACCTTAAAAACGTCGTTTTTGGACTATGACCTCTCGCTAAGCATAAGTTGTAGAGTTAGGTCAAGTGTAAATACCGTCTCCATCACTGGGTGCTCCGTAGCTTTGGGTAAATCAGTCCTCAACCATAAAACAAGGTGACTAATACCACAGCCTAGTTCAGTGGCTGAAAGAGTGAGTAGCTCTGTGTTGAAGTCCTCAGCATCGTGTGTATTTGCATTTGCTGTTTTGTTATTTGTCACGGCCTCATAGATCTCCTAGATGCTAGTTCAAGGACCTGCATTACCCAAATGGCCCACGGATCCGTCACGTGAAGATTTCTGAGCTCTGTATGCAGGGATTCCATATCTGTGCTCTTGGTGTGCAGTCAGGGACTGGATATTCAGGAGCCGGTAAGCCACCTGTTGATTGTTGATCTTGGGACGTCCCAGTGCCCACTGGGCAAAACAAATCTTTGCTCTTTATAGGTGACCCAGCTTCTGGCATTTAATTGTAGCCACAAAACAAACATAGGCTACTGTGTCCTCCATTGGACAATGGACACTGCTGAGGCTGCCCAACTGTGTGGCTTGGATGACAGCTGGCTCACGGGTGGCTCGTTACTGACTGATGTTTCATCCCCTCACGGGCATCCTAGCATGCCGGGAGTCTTTCTTTTTTGTGCTATATAGGTCTTTGCCACAACTTTCCAGTTTCTGTAATCCTCCATCATGTGCCTTACTTGCTACATTTATCCAATACTTACTTATTTTAGAAAGAAAGGAAGCATTGTTCTCTGTTCTTGGACATTTGAATATAGGTGCTTAGGGAATTGCCTGCAGGACCCACCATCCTCTCCTCTCCTGTGCTGCTGCACCAGAATTCTGTTTCTTGGTTTTGCTAATCCCCCAACCTTGACAGTTCTTGTGTTGGCCTCACTTCGATACCTTTCCTATCATTAGGGTGGCTGTGTCATAAGGCCAAGCTATTAGGGCTGCTTTCCCTGTAGTGTGGACCTTTTGAAGGACCTTTCTGCTCTTGTCTGCTATCAAAACTGTTGTTGGTTATAGGTTATAAAAAAATATTCCCTACTGGGAAGTTAATGTCTCTCAGACCCTAAAGGAACTGACTAGGTGTGGTGCACTTTCTCTGTAGGAGGAGCAAGAGACAATAATTTGTTCTTTTCGTTGGCTAAGGTGCCCTGGCATGCCCTAGATCCGAGACATTTGCAAGAGATGGGCAGGCTCTCAAATCCCCAGTGACATGACTTCCCACTTTTTAATTGACTGAGTGTGCCCCTAGCACCTTGCTACTTCTTGCTCATGAGGCCTGGCTCACACAATGTTTTCACCAGACTGACATTTTTCAGTGGTCCAGCTGGGCCTCGTCTCCTCAGATTATATTATGACAGAGAGAGGAGTGCTAGCACAACCCTGGGTCAACACTGTAAGGGAATACTACTGTCTCTTCTGGGCAAATGTGATGGTTCCTGACCCTTGTTTTGGGCAGAGATGAAAAGAACTTGCTCCCCAGATCAAAGGCTGCCGGCCATGTACCTGAGCCTTTGCTTCAGTGACGATTGAGCATCTGCCAGGAGGCGTCACAACAGCTGGGAGCTACTACTTTTTTCAGTTGGGGGGGCAGTATATGATCCCCCCAGGAGCCATCTGTTTTCCATAGGGAGCGGATTGATTAATCAAGAAGTGATTTGATAGGGGCTGGTGTATCTGCATCCTTGACATTGGGAATTATTCTAAAGTTTACAAATCTTGATTCATTGCCCTTGCCCCCACTCCAGGATGGGATATTTCTATGGACTGGGCTAGAAGCACTATAAAATATCTCCCCCCAAGCCTCGCTCACTGATAGGTCTTGGTGAACACACCGAAAACCCAGTGTGGGTATTTGCCACTATCAAATATGAATATTGCTACTAAACATTAGACAACTGAGGAAACAGTTGACTTATTTAACTGGTGGACCCAGCAGGTGCCCGAGCTGGTCTTGGGGGTGAGGGATGACCAAGCAGCCAGAGACATGTGTGTACAAAGGACTCATCAGGTTTCTAGGATCAGTGTCCATCATTTTAGCTCTGAAAACGTATTTAGGTCTGGAAATTGGACCAAGGACCCTCAAAATGTAACTCTCATTTATCAATAGAGTCTTTAAAGAGGTGATTACATTAAATTAGTCCATTAAGGTAGACCATTATCTGATATGACTGTTGTCTTTAGAAGACTCTACAACACAGACACTCAAGGATGAGCATGCCACAGGGAGAAGGTTACCACTCAGAAGCCAAGGAGACAGGTCTTAAGGGGACCCAGCCCTGCTGGTGTCTTGAGAGATGGTTACTTCTGTACCTATTTAATTAGATTAAGGCATGACCACACAGCTGGTAAAACCTCTCCAGTGCGTCTGTTACAAAGGAAGCATTTGAAGAGACTGAGTGAACAAGATAGCCCACATTTCACTCTCCACAGGTGTTGCCCAGCCCTGTGATATTGAGCGTCAGATAGATGAAAATGTAGAGGAAATGGTGAATTCCTCTCATCTCTCTGTGAGTGGGGATACCCACCTTCTTCTGCCCTTGGACAGTAGGTCTTCTGCATTTGTCTCTTTGCACTCTAGACTCCATACTGGAGGCTGCCCCAGCCTCACCTCCACCGGATTCTTCAGGCAGCCTGAATTATGCTACCTGCTCTTCTGGGTCTCACGTTTGTAGTCAGATGACTTATGTAGCTTCTCACTGCTCCGCCCCCCCCCCATCATGAGATCCAGTCTTCATAGTTAATCTCCTTGCACACACCTCTCTATGTAGGTTCTGCTTAGCTGAGAACCCTGGTTAATCCACTTGATCTTGGGCTTGTAGCCTCCAGGACTATGAGACATGATTAAACCCTTTAGTTTATGTCATTTCATTACTGCAGCACACAGTGTGGCAGCCCTGGTAAGACTGCCCTGCCAGCATTCTTTCCTGGTGTATCTTAGTCTGTTTTGTGCCCTATCATAGAATACCTGAGTCTCAAGAGATGGGTGAACTCATTTTTCATCACAAACCTACTTCCTTAATGAAGGTCCAACCCCCATGAGGATGACATTAATATACCCTTGAAGGCAGAACCCTAGGCACAAACGCCTTTGGTAGGTAAACTTCCTGGTGCTGTTGCCCGACAGATTAGGTTTCCAAAACAGGACTTTAGGGAATGCACTTGAACCATGGCAGGGGGCCCCATCCTCAACCCTTTCTGTTTTTGAATTCATGAAGGTCTTTCCTGTGGTGACCAGGAGGCCTCTGGGTTTGAGCCAAATCAATCCTTGGCCTGACTTTGTTTCTCTCCCACATAGTTGCTTCTTTCAGTCATGCCCGGGCAGTCTCCTAAGCCTCATCTTTTCTATACACTGTTCTTGACAGCTGTTGCTGAGCAGTGGCCCATGTAGTTGCTGACCCGGAGAGATCAGCGTGACTCCTCCTGGGGAGAGAACTATGGGATGGAGTCTCTCTAGTGATGTGGGCTATCTCTGGGTGACTTAACTCCCAGTTCCCATCACCTGTTCTCCTCCGAGGAGGCCTTAGCTCTCTGGTGTTTATAGGGTACACTTCTGTGGGCCAGGAAAGAATTCATCAGGAGGGAGACAGACGTTTCTGGAAGGTGCTTTTGTCATACTGTAGGAAGATGGTGTGTGACCTTCAGTATCTTGCTGAGCTGGGGCTAGAGGGTCAGGCTGTCATGTCCCTGACCTGCCAATCAGTCCATGTCAGTTGTCACAGAAAAGTTGTGATCTTAGGTAAAGAGGCTTCCTCTGCAGGCAGCATTAGCATCGGATAGCAGACATCCATTACAGCATCTTTTAGTCCTGAAGGAGGGTGTGGAAAATGCAGAAGGCAGCCATAACTATAACCCAAATGTTTTCTGGGAGAGCTTTGACCTTCATATAGACCAAGGTCAGTGCTAATGCCTCTACTGGCCTGCGGGGAAACAGAATGCCAACACTGTGCCATATAACAGGAACAGTACTCAGGCCTAAGATGCCATGCAGAACTCCATTTTTCTTTCTTGAATGGAAATCATTTCTAGGGAAGGCTGCCTGTCCTAGGAGGCTTAGAATATACTTCACCAACTTTCTCTTCTGGATACCACTTCACAGGTTCGAATCTGAGCCTCTGCCTGATTCTGGGCTGTCATCCAGCCAGAAGTGACACTGGGACAACCTGTCATCTCTCTTTGGGAGCTGGGGAAGGTGAGTTAGGGGAAGTGCAGACATAGGCACGACCTGCTCACACAGGTTTGAACTCCCCCCACCCCTTCCCGCCTCAACCACAACAGAAGCTCAGCTCTGAAAGGCCCGGCCAGTGAAGTGCTATTTGTTTTCATTGAAACTTCATCCCTCGCACTTAACAGCCGTCTAACCAGCAGTGGAATCAATTACCACGTGTCAGCCTGAAATCTGACACAAGAAATGAAAGAAGGACACAACCTCCCTGGGGGCAGGTAGCAGAGAACAGGGGAGGAGGGAAAGAGAGAGAACACTCAGGTGGGAGGAAGATTAAGGGCTAATCTTCTTGCCTTACCTCCTCTTCTCCATCCCTGTTGCATCTCTGGACCACTGGCTGACACTTTCACAAAGAGTGATCAGTGAGCCCAAGGAGTGGCTTGGACATTATATGTAAATTGCTCTGTCTAGTAATTGAGAACCCAAATGTTCTTGGCGTACATCATCACAAGGAGCTTTTGGGGGCAGATCTTTCTGGGCAGCTGTGCTGACAGGACCGAGTTGAATCAGTATGTCCTCAGGAGCCCATGTGTGTGGTGTCAGCCTCTCATGGAGAACCCAGTTGCCCTTCCCATCCACATGAGTCTCAGAGTGAGAACTGTTTGCATAGCTCCAACAGAGACCATACAGGCTGTGTGGACGAGTCCTACTGAAGAGATCTCAATCTGCTTCCACTTCCCTAGCTTTACTTTTGTAAAGTTGACTAGGGAGATGGCTCTGTGTGTGAAGTGCTTGCTTTCAATCCCTAAAGCCCACATAAGAAACCAGGCCTGGTGGCGCTTGTAACCCCTTATGATCTCAGGGCTTTGGAGCTGGAGATAGGTGGGTCCCTAGGACTCTGGCCAGCCAGCATAGCCTAATCAGCAAGCTCCAGGCTCAGTGAGAAACCCTGTCTCAGATGACACACACAATATGGAGTAACTTAGAGCAGGGCATAACCAGATCTTAACAGGACTCACCTTCCTGACACATTTTGCTCCAAAACTTTCATGGATTCATTTCCTGCAGGGATATGTCCTCACCTCTAAGTCTGACATTTGGAGTCCTCAATGGTCTGATCCCAATGTGCCATTTCAGCTTTCATGCCATAGACCTGATCCCTTCTAGTCCCCAGGTTGCTGGCTGCCCGAGAGCAAGCCACCAGATTTCATGCCCATGGCCACATAGTCCTGGCCAGGGTCTTCATAACTTCTGTTGGAATCTATGCTGACCCATTAAGGGTAACTGAGTCTCCTGGTGGAGACTCTCCAGACCCGTCAGGTAAGCATGGATATGTGGACTCCAAGCTCCATCCACCAGGTTTCACAGTTTGTTACAGCCTGTCCAGCTTTGGGGACACTTAAGCATCTGTTTTCTTCAACATATTTTTAGGGATGTATTGATGTGTGCATTTCTCAGTGCTTGTTTAGTGACTACATGTTTAATCCACTGTCACCAGTAGAATATCTTGTATTTCCCAATTATATTTCAGAAGTGAGTTCTTTTGTTTGGATTGCATCATCATTTTTCTCCTCCTCCTCCTCCTCTTCCCCCTCCCTTCTCCTCCTCCTATGATGCCTATTACTTTTTTTTTCTAAAATCCTGATTACATTTTGAGTGCACAATCTTTTAAAAAAAATTAGTTCTAAAACTTAGCTACTTTGAAAACATAGTCATGCAACTATGATTAACATATATGTCTGAAATGTTCACTTAACAACAATTGCCATGTGGACTTTGGCTTTTGCTTCTGGTGCAGTCAAAACTGGAATCAACTGGTTTTTCAGGATTTGTTCAGGCAGGATCCCCCTCCCCAGGAATCCACCTTGTTTTTCTTTTACAGTGACCTCTGAGGCTCAGCGAAAGATTGGTGGAAATAAATGGCCTAAAACGTATCTGGCTACATAATAAATGATGCTGGGTAAAACGCACACGCACATGCACACACACACACATACACACATATACATACACACATACACACATACACACATATACACACACATACACACATACACACATATACACGCACATGCACACACACATATACACATATACACACACATATATATACACACATATACACACATACACACACACACACACAAACATATGGACAGCAGATGATTTTCAAATGTGACTTACATATTCATTAGGTGTTTTTAGCAAAATTCCCAACTAGGTTCATTGTCCTGGAGTTGAAATGCAAGGAGCTTTCTGTTGGGTATGAATTTCAGAATTCTAAAGTTTAACTTGGATCCCTTTGAAGTCTTTTATTTTGATTGATGAATCATTTCAACGTTTGATAAATTCAAAGGCCATCCATAAAAGACAAAAATCAAATGATCTTCCAATCAACGGTGCCAGACAAGACGGGAAATCAGGAGAAAATGTGACATGAACAGTCATAAACTGACTTAAAAACCTTTATCAATCACTACAAATTTCAAAGGAACTTGGAGACATTTAAAGTGAAAAAAACAGTAGGGGTATTTTTAGGAACCATTGGGAAAATATTAAAATGCTCTTGGTATGAGAAATAAATTCTAGTTTGTACCTTTCTGAAGTCAATATTTTATGACACAATTTGGCTTCTCAAAGAACACCTGCTGGCTTTGAGAAGAGGTTCCCTAGGCTTTGGTTCTGTGCTGCCCTGATGAGCCAGACTCACCCTTTCAGGCTGTTCAGGGAGGTTGCACCATACGCTAAGATGCTATGATTTTAAAAGGGTGGCTGAGGGTGAGAGACCATCATCTGTGCCCCACTCAGCACCTCATGTGACCAAGACCACGGCTGTGTGGTCAGAGAACACAGTCTGATATGCTATCATCCCCTGGGCAGGGGACACTAAGTAAATTCACTGCAGAACCTCAACTCATGTAAATCAGTTGATCAATAGGGCATCCAGGGTTCTACCAGCTTCCACTCCCCAATTCTCCCCTGTCCAGATTACAGGTGTGTGCTTTCTGTAGTATGATGAGGACGATCCAGGCATCCCCAGATTGTTAGCATCATAAGGAAACTCTCAGAGTCATGTGGCGAGTTTTATTTTGGAAGGGAAGCTCCACATATATGTTATTTGCATTATTTTAGCTTATGTATAAGTGTATGTGTCTGCATATCCATGCAGGTGCCCTCGGAGGTTAGATGTGATAGACACTCAGAACTGAGGTTACATACAAATGCTTGTGAGCCACTTGGTGTGGGTGCTGGGAACTGAACTCAGGTTCTCTGGAAGAGCAGACCGTCTCTTACCTACTGAAACATCTCTCCGGCCCCCATATAAGTATTTATATACACAAAAGACAAGCCTAACTACCTATGCATATAGATATATATTGGGGAAATGGACTCCTCTAGTATAGAGAAAGAGAACTACTCCATGACATGTCTGTAAGCTGGAAACCCAGAAAAGCTGGTGGTAACTTAGCTTAAGTTAGTTAAACTAAATAGTTAAGTCCAAGGTCAAAGGCCTGAGAGCCCGGAAAGAGAATGGTTTAACTCCCAGTCTTAGGGTCGATGAAGCTGAAGTGGCTTTTTCCACTCAAGAAGACAGGCAGGTAGCAAAGGGGAAGAATTCCTCTCTGCTCTGGTTTATTCATGTTCTCAACAGGTTAGATGACACCCACACACACTGGGGACGGCAATGTGGTTTCCAGAGTCCGCTGATATAGACATGCAAGAGATAGACATGCAAGCGTGACTCACAGACACCCTAAACACATGTGCCACAGCCCAGGCTGTTGCGTGTAGGGTCTAAAGATGAACGGAGTTGGGTAAGAACAATTTCTTTCAGAAAGGCCTCATGTCACCCATGAGATGGACGGTGGAGCGACCTTCACAGTTGATCTCTAACTCCTGTGCCAGCTCCGAAGAAAAGGCACCAAGAGTTAAGTAAAGAGCTCCAGCTTGTCCCGCCAGTATTCTGAGCCATCCTTTCCTGTCCACAAGTGGGGCCAGCTGTGACCTGATGTCTCTGCAGGTCCTCGCCGTCCAGCCTACCCAACTGTGGCTGGATGTGTTAGACACCCAGACTTTACTTCCTCCTCTCTCCTGAGACTCTGAGTGAGCACTGAATTCAGTAGGGGTAACTCTTCCTCAGTCCCTGGTTTGTACACCGATTTCCCAGGGACTTCAACATCGATTCTTATATCCTTGTGTCCACAGGTTCTCGGATCCTGCCACTGGCTGGATCCCTGGAGCAGTACTGAGTCAAGAGCTGCAGTTTCCTTTCTGCTTTCTACATACACAGTGCTAGGTGCTCAGTATGTGGCAAGGTTCCTGACCCCTCTGCACAGGTGAGCGGACTATTCAACTTCAAATGTTTTACTAAAAGCAAAATAATCCAAATTTCTCAACAATGAAAGAAAACAAGTATTACTTCTAATACAAGAAGAATATTTCCTTTGTGCATTTAGAGGCGAAGGTCAGCCTCTAGGGGTGCCCTAGCTTTGGGGTCTTACATATAATTTCACAGCTGTGGTGGTTTTGGCTGTAGCCACTTTGTACTCAGAAGCCTTCCACCTGGTTGTAGATATACACTGTCTCTCTATAAAGGGTTCCATCCTTTGTTGAATGTATTTTTTTCTCTCCCTAGGGAAAAATTTTCAGAAATGTGGACAAGGAGACAATCAATTTTGAATTCTCATGTATTTGTCAGTCTGAGCATGAGACATTGCTACTGTCCTCACTCATGCCCAGTGGATGGGGAAGGACAATGATGCCAGGGCCTGAACATCTAGCAAAGAGAAATTCGAGGGAATAGAGACTTCTCAAGTTGATATGACAGTTAAAGGAAGTGGTAATTAAACATTCCGAAAATAGTTAGGGGGCCCTGAATTCTTGTTCTCTTCTTCTTGTTGAGATCACTCCCATAATCCCTTGGAAGAAAAGCCAGGCTAAACCAGACTAAATACTAGGTGTGGAGCTGTTGGCAATTGTTATCTGCTGAGAGAGGGAAAGACAGTTTTCTCTAAGAGTGTAGTCTCCAGTAAGTTGATGATGCTTCACTGGAAGACCATATATCTAGGAATATTTGAGTAGCACAAATTGGTCTTTATGGGTTTAAAAAGAAGGACACAAAGTTGGGTGGGTAGAAAAATGGAGGTGGCTCTGGGAAGAGAAGGGGAAAGAGGGGTGAATATGATCAAAACCCTAGAAATTATCAAAGAACTGGTGAAAATTAAGGAAAAAGAGAAAGGGCACAGTAAAGATGTGGGTACATGGGCAATAAACCATCTGATGGTCCTTTGCAGGAATTACACTCTAACTGCCATCATATCTCCTTTTTTCTTGTTCCCTCTTTAGATATTCAGGAATCCCCAATTTCCAGTCCAGAACCCAGTGGCCAGAGATTTAATTAGGTGGGCATCCTTTGACCATTCCTCTCAGGAGCAAAGCAACTTTTGGATTCCATAGTGGGATATAGGATGCCTTCGGGAGGAAAATGATCGAGGATGATTGATGAGTGATTCAAAGATGGTTGGATTATTAATACCTCAGGCAATATTAGTCAAAAAAGCCTTTTGGGTGGGGTTGAGGGACAGAAGATCACAATGATTACCTTTTCGTGTGTGTGTGTGTTTATGGATGCTTGTGTGTATAAGTGTACGTGTGAGCATGTCATGCTGTACATGTGGAGGTCAGAGGACAACCTTGGGTATCAGTTCTTATCTTCCACCTTCTTTGAGTCAGGGTCTCTTGTATGATCCTGTGTGTGCCAGGTTAGCTGGATCATGGGCTTCCAGGGTGTCTTAGTCAGTGTTCTATTGCTGTGGAGAGCCACCATGACCAAGGCAACTCTTATAAATAAAGCATTTAATTTGGGGCTTGCTTACAGTTTCAGAAATTTAGTCCATTATCATGGTTCGAAGCATAGCAGCACACGTGGTGCTGGAGCAGTAGCTGAGAGCTACATCCTGATCCCCAGGGCAAGAGAGAGAGACACTGGGCTTACTGTAGACTTTTGAAACCCCAAAGGCTATTCCCAGTGACACACTTCTTCCAACATGGCCACATATCCTAATCCTTCTCAAATAGTGCCCCTCCTGGATGACTAAGCTTTTAAATATATGAGGCTTTGGGGACTGTTCTTATTCACACCGCCACACAATGACTCTCTCATCTCTGCCCCTCTCCTTCAGCTCAGCTTAGGAGTTCTGGGATTACAGATGTGGGCTACCACATCTCTCCTTTTATGCAGGTTCTGGGGATCCGAACTCAGGAGCTCATGTTTGCACAAATTAGGCTTTACCCACCGAGCTTTCTCCCCTGCCCAAGCCCTTTCCACTGTTATGGCAACGGGCCGGTGCCAAGACATAGTTGGAGGAGTTTAAGGTTGAGGACTGGATGGATACAGGGGACTGGATAAGATTTGATGCCTTGTTATTTATAACCCCACAGGCTGTTCCAAGAGCACACTGCTTCCCAGCACCTTCTTCCTAATGAAAACCGTGTGGCATCTGAAATTACATTTATCTTTTAGACTTCCTTCCTAAGCATTGTTTCACATAGTATGGTACTTCATTAGTAATGATTTTACTGACAGTTCTCTCAAACAGACTCTCAGCCCAGGTGGGGGAAGATGGATTTTTAACTAATCTTTTTTTGGCATAAACATATATCACCCAGAGACTGACTATTGCTTTTATTTTTCATTTGTTTTCTTTGGTGGTACCTGACAGTAGGTTGTCAGGGCAAATTAAAGTGGCAAGTGAGCAATAATTGCTTCATGGTGGAAAACAATGGCTAGAAATGGTTTTTTAAGCAGAGGATGTTCTAGCCTCACTCCTGAATATTTAGGTGAGAATCTACAAAAGCAGCCGGCAGGCCTGGGAATGTGCTTATGGAGCTGGTTCATCTTCTGCAAGTGGGGATTTGTATTGAGTAATTGGGGCTTGCTGACTTCATAGCTCAGGCTTCCTGGAGCCTTGCCAGTCTCTGCTTTCTGCTCAGGGCGAGAGTCCTGGAGCTGTTAACGCTAATCTTGTCTGTCTGCCTTTCTTTCCCCACACAATCCCTCTTATCCCCCCACTCCTCCGAGCCTACTTCTATTTACCTAAACTTTTAAGACTGCTCCTGAATTTCTAAAAAGAAAAGTCAAGTCTCTTTCAAAAAGTCAATTGGAGAGCAGCAGAAAAGGCTCTTGAACCCGTAAGACGTCTGGATGCACAGAGGCACGTGCAGGTACCCAACGATGTCCCAAACAAGCCATTTTCTGTTGCCATTTCCTTGAGTCTTTATTTTAGTCAGTTTCTTGGTGGGTTACAGGCGTTTTGTCTGTGCTGTGATTTCTGTGGGGACAATGAAGCAGATCATTGTCCTTCCACTCAGTTAATACGTGATATATTTAAAATTCTTGGAGGTATTTTTATGGTCATGAAGTCTAGTGACTTCATCAGTGGGTGGAAGTGTGCCCTGTTAGTGTGGTCTCCTTTCATGTCACTTGGGACAGAAAGTGTGACAAAAGAAAAAGTGCATCTTAGAAGAGAAGGGAGTTTGCTTAGGTTTGGCCAAAGGAGACTTTCATGAGCTGAGTTAGGTAAATTCTTTGGATTCGGGTTAGGGTTTCAGGTAAGAGTGCCCCTTACCGCTGGGTAACTGAAGCAGGGCACCTGGTTTAGCCCTACTGCATCTTTTCTCAGTTTCCACAGAAGAAACCACATCAGGAAGGAAAATGACAGTGGGGGTGCATTTTAGCTTTTGCTCTGTAGATCCAGCCTTAAAAGCTGGAATCGGGGAAACCGTTAGAAGCTTGTTCCACATAAACATGTACCCGAAGGTGCGGACCCAACCCTCGGGCTGCTCCAGTGGAGTGAGTGCTCTGATGACTGACTGGGTTACTACTTTAGAGTTGCTTCCCTGTGCGGGGATCAATACATATACGCCCTTGTAAACTTTTGGTACATTGATTAATTAAACAAGGAATCAACACTAACTGAGTACTTACTTGGTGTCATGGGGCAGGATAATGAAACTGTGTGACACAAACTACGGCTGCAGGAGCTTGTGGTCTTGGGGAGAAAGACAAGAAAATAATGATCAGAAGAGGGTGTTCTGAGCAGGGCCTGGTCTGAGGGGCAGTGGCCTGTGGCCAGAGAGTAGACAGGAACTACGATGGCTTTGTGGGTAGGGCTGGGGCTCTCTGTCACTCATGATGATGAGGTCATAGCTTGTACTACCCTGTTTCTCTTTCTCAGATGATAATCTTTTGAATTAGTGAATATCTAGTTTGGAAGGCTTTTTTTTGTTTTGTTTTAAATTTTTTTTTTTTGTCTTAAAGAATTATCTAAATATCAGTGAGTCTCCTGACACGGTTGAGTGAAGTGCTGTGTTAAGACAATGCTTCATATTAAATGGTTGGTGGATCCTTAGCATAAATATTATTCTCATAGGTCATTCTAAAATTATATGAAAAGCATTCTGTGGATTTATTTAAAAGGTTGTTTTCTATAGTTACAGGATTGGTTTGTAGATTGGTAAATTTTCCTCTTCTCTTGGTTTCCCTTTCTCTCATCTGGGTTTGGTTTCAAGATTAGATCAGTTACATAAACGGTGTTGGCAAGCTTTTATATGTTCTATGTTCTGATATAATTTACAAAAACAATCTATGCCTTATTTAAAGCTGTGTATCTAAAGACCCATTAAAGTCCATTGTCTTTTGGAGGTGGATTTTGGGCAATCTGTTAACTTTCCCCAGAGATTTCAGGTTATGCCTATGAGATACCCTTAAGTTTGTCTGGATAACAAACATTTTCAGAAAGGGATAAAGATTATGCCTTTATGTCTTTTGTTCTCATTCCATTTCTGTTGCTGCAGCAAGATATCCTGACAAAAAGCAACTTCAAGGGAGAAAGACGATAGCCAGCTTGTACTCTTAGGCTCAGTTAATTTAATTTTATTTATTCTTTTCTTATCCTAAAAGAATTAAAATGTAGATATTCCATCAAGGACCATCTGGGCCTATCTCAAAGTTTTTTTTTTTTTTGGATTTTAACAAGCCTTGGCCTGAGCTGTGCAATCGTAGCCCATCTAAGCTAGCTCTTAATTCTATTACCCAAATATGACCCCAAATATACATATGTCCCCTTGGACTGCCATTCTCCACGATATGCCGATGTTCCTGTCCATGTGGAATGAGGTTCCTTTTTCTAACCCATGGTGTGTGCCTCCTTCCTGCTGCTCCTGGCTGGAATGCCTTTATTCTCTGTCTAAAGCACAGGCTTCCTGTCTAATCACAGGAAGTCCCACCTTTCTCTGTCTTTGCCCAGTCTCAGGCCTCGGCATTTTATTTAACCAATCAGAGTCAATGTAAGTAACAGACAGCAAACAGGACCAATTAATTAACATTTAGAATGCTTAACACTACCCCCAACAATTCCCTCCTTTTGTCTAAAAAAAAGGCTAAATTTTTTAACTCATATAGTAAAAACAATAAGAACAAATATGAAACAATCAAGAAAACCATATATAAAAGTTATACACATAATGTTTAGCCTATTTGTATCAGGCAATCTTGAAGAAGAAAAAAAATCATCTATCTTGCTGTGTCTAAAGTTCTGAACCAAAATAATTTCTATCATATCCTATATTTATAAACCTAAAGATTTTATTTAGACTTGAAAATATCCTTTTAAATCCTAAACAACTCAAGTTCAATTGAAATTTTATAACTATTATGCCTTCAACCCCATCAAAGACATAAGAAGGGATAAAGATATTATTTGAGTGAGTAGGAAGCATAGGAGAGCAGCTTCCAAAAAGAAATATGAGTTTGTTGCCCAGACAGTCCCCAATATCTCGCAATATCATTGGAGCATCATCTTCAGCCTAGTGGCCAAGCATTTTTCACAGACTAAATTGTGCAGCAGGAAATAAGGATTTTCCCATTCTGTCTCTGCAGAATCAGGACATCGACTTACCTGTATTTAAGCTCTGGTCCATCTTTGGACTGTAGATAGTCTGTTGAGAGAGCAGGGACATTTTTGCCCAATAGGAATTATCTCCTGATGGGAGATTTCTTTTTGATGCTCATTGTCTTCTTCCAAGTCAAATGGGAGCTGTCAGGAGCTGACTGTCTTAAGTCAAACAATTCTTATAATAATAAAAACATCTATAAATGCCATTTTCTGTATGCCTCTGAGGGTTTTGAAGACATCTACTATTTTGTTTATAAATCTATATATCTTTGAACAAGCAAACTGTATATTTTTATCCATTTATTATCTGTTTAACCTAGTATTTGACATGACCAGAAGCTTGACTGGCCAGTCAATTTGTATCATCCAGACTCCTAAATACATTGCAATAGCAACCCATAAAAGGATCGGAAGTAAACCTATACTTTTAAATGATTTGTACAGGCACAATACCTTATACAAAAGTTGAAATATACATATTATGTATCAAAATATAAAATTCTATACTAATGAATCAAACTTAATCTTATTTTTGTATTAATATACAAAATTCTATACCAATGTATCAAAAGATAACCTTATTTAAAGAATAACAATAATTTTAAGTTTCAGAGCAGAGTCAATAATCTATCCTTATATCTTATCATTTCTATATTATATACATATATTCCCCCTCTTTTTCTTTTCAAGTCTTTTCCCACTATATAAGAGAGAAAGAAGGATAGAGAAAGGAAAAAGAGATCTCCAAGTCTAACTTCCTATAACTTGCTTAACAAGACCATATAACAATTTGTAACCATTACCCCTAAACAACATTTAAAACACATCAAATGACCAAAGAATCATCCACCCCACTTTTTGGGAATGGGACGTTGCTCTCTTAAAACTTCTTCCTGCTGAATTGGGTCACAGAAAACCTGTTTAGGGGCCCAAATAAAATGAAAAAAAAAAAAAAAGGTTAAGCAAGTAAATTGTAACATTTGTTGTCCAGTCTCTATGTGCTCAACAATTTGAATGTCCTGAGCAGTTTGTAATTTGAAGCTGGACTTTGGTAGGAAAGTTCAGAGCTTTATTAAAGACCTGTCTGGAATAGTCTTTGAGGCTGGACCATCTCAGCAAGCTGTTTGAAGTTGTTCTGGATGCAGATTTTGGAGGAAACCGCTCTTGAGGCAGTCTGTGAGGCTGGATCATTTGGGTTACTTGTCTTATCTTCTTTGGACTCTGGTCCCATTGTTCTGAAAATATATAATTTCTCACAAGTAACATAGTTCTGCAATTACCAAAATGCCTTGGATGTGCAGGATGAACAAATCAATTAAGGAATATTTTCTGTTCTTCGTTTGAACAGAAGAAAGACATTTGTAAGTCTCCATTTATGCCATATGAAAGGATGGCATGTAATAGTATTACATATATATGCTATATATAAAATAATTTTAAATTGAAAATACAGAATAAGACTGTATGGAGTTTAAGTATTCTCTCTACAGTTGACATACATATATTAATTGATTAAAACAGGTTTATTCTGTGCTGTTCTGGCTTTTTGTAGATTAGGTTGGCCTCAAACTCAAAAGGAAGCAATCTGTCTCTGCCTTGTGTCCCATGTTTTGGGATCAAAGTTATGCATTTATATATTTCTTCTTTCCTTTTCTCCTTTCTTTGGAGATTTAATTTCTATGTAGATATATCTATCCTTATTGAGACAGGGTTTCTCTTTGTAGCTTGGGCTGTCTTGATTTGCTCTGTAGAGCTCTGTAGGTTAGATTGGCCTTGAACACACAAGGAAACTGTTTTAACTTTGTCTCCCAAATTTTGAGATCAAGGTATGAATTTAAATAATTGAATTACCCTTATTAAGCAATAACATTAATTAAACCATTTTGTATTAGTTTGAGTTCCAATTCTCCCATGGAAACACCATTATTAAGGAGATTGGTGTAAAATAGCATGATATGCTATTTTTCTTAACTGCTGGCTGTGGGAGGCATGTAGTTTGTAAGTTCTTCCCCAACCTAACTCTGGGTTGTTACATTGGTTAACAGAATCTCTCTCTCTCTCTCTCTCTTTTTTTTTCCTGAGGCAGGATTTCTCTGTGTATCCTTGTCCTGGACTCACTTTGCACCAGGCTAGGCTTGAAAGCCCAGAGATTAGCCTGCTTCTGCCTCCAAAGTTCTGGGATTAAAGGTGTGCACCTTCATGCCCAGAGATTAACATATCTCTTTTAGGGGCAAAATGCCTCTTGAAACCAGTTCTCCAGTGGGAGCCCCACAACTAAGGAGACTGGCTTGTGACCCTTTTCTCTTTACGTACATGTAAGATTATGTGCATTTATCCATTAGATCAGTAAGGACATTATTAAACTTAACAACAAGAAAAAATGTGTCATTTTAAAATTCTAGACTGTCTTTAGTAAGCAGCTTTATCTCCTCAGCAGAGTTCCTGCCCTACCTTCATTGTTTAAACCAGGCTGGTCTAGAATCCAGAGATCTGCCTGTTTCTTCCTCTAGTGTGATGGGATTAAGGGATTAAGGGCATGTGCTAGTACCACCCTGCTCAAATATTTCACTTAAATCCCAGATTTTAGTAACTCTGTAACCTTGAGAGCAACTTTGAACTGCAGTGACATTTCGAAATCTGCCCAAAATCTTCAAAAATTTCTTATGTTTTAGCAATGCCAAACCAGAAAAATATCCTTTCTACCTCCCAATATAGGAAAATCAAAGACATCTAAACAAAAATCAAGCAAAGAAACAACATTCCAAAAGCCTTGGCATGTCTAACCACGCCGTCCCATGCTGCAATTAAAGCTTTGTTCATTATTCCTTGGAATCTAGTTTCGACTGTATTTTATTGGTGGACCCTTCCCAGAAAGCCCTGAGAAGCACCTCATAGCCAGTGAGCTCTTAGCTCCAGCTGCCATCAATTTTGCCTTATTCATCAGGAAAGGCCTCCCTCTTTCCTTCATTATCATTGTTGACAATTTAGCATTCCATCTATAAATTCTTTCCTTTAAGACTATCCTAGTCTGAACTTTCTCAAAAAAGATACACAGAACCACAATTGTCAGGATAAAAATCATTTGCATGCTAAGAGGAACAAACTCAATTGGAATACAAAAGTATTGAGGCATTATGAATTCTTCCATTTTTAATCTAGGCAATTAATTCCACTCTCAAATTCTATTTAGAAGGCTGCCAGTTTTTTAGTATGTAAGGAGAGCTAAGCCTTAGCTCTCAGCCTTTGCTGCAAGGTAACAGCTTTAGTTAAGGTAGCCGCACATTTGAAATGCATTTGAATTCGGTTCCCTGCTCTTGGGCTAGGAAACCAGCTTTCACCAAGGTCTTCTCACACTATAAGCATGGATTCTAATTGCCCCACATTGGGTGCTATTTGTAAAAAAAAAATAATATGGCTAATTAAACTATTTAACCAGTATTTAAATTATTGTTAATTGATTTGGCAGCCTTTAATCCTTATTCCACCATTATAAATGAACACACACAGACACCATGTGGATTTTAACAAGCCTTGGTCTGGATCGAGCAAACTTGGCCCACCTAAGCTAGCTCATAATTGCCCAAATATAACCCCATATATGCATACGTCCCCTTGGACTGCCATTCTCCACGATATGCCGATGTTCCTGTCCATGTGGAATGAGGTTCCTTTTTCTAACCCATGGTGTGTGCCTCCTTCCTGCTGCTCCTGGCTGGAATCTATCTCAAAGTTTTGAAAGGAACATCTTTAAATTTTTGCACATTAAAAATTAATTAATTGTTTGCTTGCTTGTTTATTTATTTATTTTAGTTAGGAGTTATTTAGGACCATAAAATCCACCATATGCTTTTCATATTATTTTAGGAGAATTATCCACCATAGCTAGCTTTATACAAGAGGCCCTTATACTGTGAAACATTGTATTACTGTAACACATTATAGCCAGTTAGAACAGCAGACTATGCCAAGAGAATCCCCGGAGTCACTGCCTCTCAATCTCTCTCTATTGAAGAATATATTAACTTTTGTATAATGTTTCAGGTTCTCTGGCTGTTTGTCATTTGAAATGACCATTGTTTTATTTGATGCTGTGCCACTTAGAAATATTGCTCTTTCTCCCCTTTTGATTCTGTATTTATTTTGATACAACATTTCGATCTGTGTCCTATTTAATATTCCACCTGGCACTGAAATTTATTAGAAATAAATACAGCTACATTTTCCTATTTTTCATCTACTTTAAAAAATAAAAAATTCTCCACTTTATAAAATTGAAAATGTTAATATTAAAAATTAAAAATCTTTGATTATTAAAATATTTTTGTGCCCTGTCATTTTCAGCATTATCCTGTGAATACAACTATGTTTAGTTTTTAGACACCCCTTCCATCACTTTTAATGTTTGTGTTTTTCAGGATATTTGTCTGTTTTTTTTAAGTTTTGCTTCCTTCTGTTCTTTATTATTTTTATGTGCTCTACCTTCTTACATGGTTAAGTTCATATATTCTAATTTAACTATCCAGTAGCTCTTTACACTTTAAAAAATACAATAAATATGTATTTGTATATAGTGAAAATCAAGAAAGTCATTTTAACAAGCTTTCTATATCAAGAAAGTCATTTAAGATACAATTTTACCTTCCTACTCTCACAGTGACATTTAAAAATATGAAATGGAGTTTTCAGTTCAGAGAATTGTTAATGAATGCTTTTAAGAACATTCTGTATTTTTTAGATGTTTTACTTGGCCTACATTTTTTTTCTCCTGGAACTGAGGACCAAACCCAGGGCCTTGGGCTCACTAGGCAAGTGCCCTGCCACAGGGCCGACAGACCCCTTGCTCTGCATTTCCCTGTTATTAGTATAGACTGCCTTTAATAGCATTCAGTGTTTATGACCCATCCTTTTGTGTAACGAAACTTATTTATTTTTTTAGGTATCTTTTTTTCTTTCTACTTAATTACTGTAGGAATTTGAAGTGTCTAATCTTCAGATTTTGTGTGTGTGTGTTGTGTGTTTTATTCATTTAGTGGTGGTGGTGGTGGTGATGGGTGTGATGTGTCTATGGGGGCATATGTGCCATGGGATGCAAAGAGTTCAGAGGACAACTTTCTCTCGGTTTTCAGTGCGACCCTAGGGACAGCCAATGGTGTGTGTAAGTTGTGCTGTGTTGTAGGCACCCTCTGCTGCTCTCCTTTCTCTGGCAAGAGAGCTGAGCTGAGCGTAGGCAGGACTCAGTTGGGGCTCCCTCCTTACTGCCGCACCACAGCTTGCAGAATTTCTCCTTCATGGATCTGTTGTGATGAGTTCCCTGAAGTTTCCACTAATTGCTTCATATCAAAGCTTTCGTCCGAGCTTCTCTGGGGTGGGCTCCTCCTCAGGAATGCATGGTGTTGGCTCTCGGCACCCTCTGTTTTCTCACTCCTCATTTATCTCAGTCCATCCAGCTCTCCCTCCAAACCTGGCTCACTCTTCCACATGGTCCAATCTGCTTCTTCCCAGACACAGGCAGGTATTCAATTAAGACAGAACAACTTCTCCTTGCTATTCTTCCTGGTCTCACTAGCAACCTGTCAGCTTTCATTACCTAATTTGCATTTTAGCCCAGGCTCTCCCTTCCAGCCCTCAGCAGTGCCACAGCCTGTCCTGAGAGCTGGTGGAACCCCTGGCGAGGTCTGACTCTCTTCCTTCTGCTGACACTCTTCATTCACTTGAGCCATGGTGCTGAACCTCCCTTCTGTTCTCACCCTCTCCCACTCCACTCAGTTAATTTGCTTCCTCCTTGAGATAAAATTTAAGGCCTGGCTCTGAGGGGGTTATAACTTCCTAAAACGCTATCCCCTCACAGGGTGGGCCTGGTTGAGCTGGTCTGGGGACAAATAGACCAGAGTGCTGGGGGTGGAAGCAGATTGGGCTCTAGAGAGGCCAGGGTTTGATTTAACTCTGTAACTCACACCATCTTCTTCCTTATTCTAGAAGACGTCAGTCTACAGCCAGACAGAGTATACCAGGGCATGGTTTCCCCTTTTCTTCCTCCTTTCCCCCCTCCTACAAAGAAACTAGGAGGAGACTATTCTAAACCAGAGAGTAGCGTACACGGCTTCTGCTCAAAGTGGCTTCTCAACCCTCCTCCCATGTGTGCACTATTCTTTGATGATGACACTCAGTTACTCAGAACTGTCTTTATAGCTGTTAGGTTTGCAGATGACAATACATGGCCTACAGCAGTACATATGTGTCACCCCAGTCCTGCAACAGTGCGTACATATTGTCTCAGCTCTGCAGCAGTGCATGTGTGTCATTCCAGACCTGCAGCAGTGCATGTGTGTCATTCTAGACCTGCAGCAGTGCA
>CAJQZJ010032218.1:2316165-2331293 GCA_907164525.1 Lophiomys imhausi | reverse complement strand
GTGTGTGTGTGTGAGTGTGTGTGTGAGTGTGTGTGTGTGTGTGTGTGTGGTCTGTGAGTGTGTACGCACGCATGTGTATGTGTGGTGTGTATGTGCATGTGTGTGTATATGTGTGTGTGCGTGTATGCATGTGTGTGTGTGTTTGTGTGTGTGTGTATGTCTGTGTGTCTGTGAGTGTGTATGCACGCATGTTTATGTGTGGTGTGTATATGCATGTGTGTGTATATGTGTGTGTGCGTGTATGCATGTGTGTGTGTGTTTGTGTGTGTGTGTGTGTGTGTGGGGTGTCTGTAAGTGTGTATGCATGCATGTGTATGTGTGGTGTGTGAGTATGCGCATGTGTGTGTATATGTTTGTGTGTATGTATGCATGTGTGGTGTGTGTGTGTGTGTGTGTGTGTGTGTGTGTGTGCGTGTGTGTGTTGTGTAGAGGTTGGAAGACATCTTTCAGGAGTTCGTTTTAACCTTCTACTAATTGCATCCCAGTGAGTTTGAACTCATGTGGTCAAGCTTGGTAGCAAGCACCTTTATCCACTGAGCCATCTTAGCAGCCCAGTTTAAAAAAAGGGGGAGGGGGAGGAACTCAATCTGAAAGAAAAAATGTAGAAGTGTAGTTCATACTAGGTTACTGAAGCCACATAAGTGGCCAAGGTCAGGGGCCTTGTTGGCAAGGCCCACATGGAGTGGAGCCCTGTCTCAAAAGGAAGCAGGGGATTTGAAGTGGGGGGAGGGGGAAGCACTGCTGACCTTAGGAACCAGATGACATTCCTTGCTCTTTTTAAAGCCAGTGGCAGGGCTGACAACTTCAGTCAGAAGGGACCACCTGTCCCCTCTGCTCCTGGGCTCTTATCCTGACTGATGAAAAGGCTAATGCAATCACAACCATGGACAATTCCTGTGGAGCTTGGAGACACACAAACTCCTCACTTACAGTTTAATAATTAACGAAGAGCTTTACTGATTGTTGACTGACACCCACCACAGGGTTTCCCAGTCAGACCCCAGGGGCCACTCTTAGTTCTTCTATGCAGCCTTCTCAGGATGCATCTGCTGGGACTTGATCTTTTAAGCTTTTGCTTGTCATTTGTATTAATGGGCATCCCCCAAAGTGGTATAGCAGAACCCGTTAAGCTATTGTTCTATAGCTTAAACTCTTCTAATGCAAATATTTTACCTAAAGGAATTATCAGTCACCATGAAATTAAACAAGAATTATTTTAACCAAACTAGAAGCATTTTAAAAAGATTTACTTCTTTTTTCTATTTTAAAAAAGATTTATTTACTTTATGCAGATGAGTGTTTTGCCCACATATACATCTGGGCACCACGTGAGGTGCTGGGTGCCTACAGAGGCCAGTAGAGGGTGCTCTATCTCCTGGAATTGGAGTTATAGATGGTTGTAAGTCATCAGGTGGGTGCTGGGAACAGAACCAGGGTCCTCTGCAGGAGAAGCCATTGCTCTTAACCACTGAGACAGATCTCCAGGCCCCTCCCCTTTCACTGAAGTGAATGTACAGAAAAGAGCCCTAGTCACAAGAGAAACTGTGACCACACCTGGAATGTTTCCCTTCCCAGACTCTTTCCTGTGTGTCCATCGGCCTCTCCTGGCCTCAACTAATCCTTGGTGTGGAGCTGCTGACATTGACTCGCTTGTGTAGTTTCTACAAGTAGAATCACACAGAGCCATCTCCTGTATACAGATGGAATCAGACAAATTTATCTCTGTGTTTAGCTTTGACTGTTTAAGGTTGTATGTATGAGGTTCAGCTTGTTTGCCTTGTTGCAGGCCCCCATCTTCGTTGCTGATTGGGTTTTACTCAGTCACTCACTCTAGCATGCATTTATACAGTAGGATGGTGTTCACATTCTGGTGGTGTCCGCTGTTCATTTGTTCTCGTGATGCAGCTGTGGATATTCCATGCATTGAATTTGATGGCTGTTTGTCACGTTCTTGTTAGAGATACTTTGGAATACTATTTCTGGGGATGAGGTATGTGAACACTTAGCATGAGCACTGTGCTCTAAAGATGCGCTATGTATCAGAATTACCTGGAGGGCTTGTGACAATATGGATGGCCAGGACTACCTGGAGAATTACTGGTTCAGCATGTCAAAGGTGGGATCTGAGAGTTCATACTGCGAACATTTCCTCCTGGTGTCTTAGTGAGCACTGCTGAGTTAGGAGGTGTTGTTGCCAGTTCATACCCTCTCTGCTGCACGAGAGATTGCCAATGGCTCTAGTCAGGACCGCTCGCTGCCTTTACTTTAGCTACACAGAGGGAAACACATCTTTCCTGGTCACACTTTTCCTTCTGGGAACTCTTTATATGTTGTGGGTATGAGTTATTTGTTGAGGTATGTGTTACACAATTGTTTTTCCACACTTTGGGTTATATTTTTACTATTTTAATATTGGTAAACAAATTTTTTGATTTTGACAGAAGCACTATTATTATTTTTTATTTACTTTTTATTTATCTTTAGTTATAGGGTCAGAGATGACTAACTTAGGCCCTGGAACATCTCCTGAAGGCTCATATATTGAAAACTTGATGCCTGACTTCCAAATCTATTGGGAAACGATGGAGTCTTTACGAGATGGGGCCTGATGGGAGGAAGCTAGGTAGTTGGGCATGTGTTCTCAAAGCTGATGTTGGGCTCCTGGTGCCTCCTCTTCCTCTTCCCTTTGCTCTCTGGCAACCATGAGGTGAGCCACTTCCTCTCGTGTAACAGTAAATTTTTATTTATCACACATATATTTATTAATACTTAACAATTACCTAACAATTGTCTATAAAATTCCTAAATCCTAAACCCAAACCCTAACTCTGAAACTTAACACCTAAAACTTCTTAGTATCTATAATACAAACATTTAACATTAACCTAAGGTTTCTCAAAAGGATATTTTTCTCTGAGCGTGGGTCCTGATGGATAGCTGGTCTTCATACAATTTTTCAGTTTTAAAGTCTCTTAAATTTGGAGTTGTTTAGGAATTAAGAGGGTGTTCTGGATCTAAGAAGATGTTTTTAAAATTGTGATGCAAATTAGGATGAAAGCTAAGTTGGATATAGAACTTTAAACTCATGGAGATGGTTAGATAGTAGAATGTTAAAGTCAAGTGCTAAATATATATGGACTGGACATTGGGAATGTATGCTAAGCCATATAACTCTTATAATTGTGGCCTATTTATTTCTGTTGTTTTGTATTGTATTTATTGTTATAAGAGAAAGAGCCATTTGTTGGATAGAAAGGGGGAGCTGTTAAGGGGGGAAAAGAACCTTAAACTTAAAAAAAAAAGGAAGAGGATGAGGGGGTTGAGGGGGAAGAGGGTGGGAGGGTGGAACTGGAGGGGGGAGTAGGGAGGGGATTGTGATTGAGATGTAACTTGAAGAAATAAAAAATAAAGTCTCTTAAAGTCTCTGAATTTCCTTTGTTCCTTTGTGGTCTTATGTGGAGAGCGCGGTTTGGTCATCCAAATCCCCACACCTCCTTCCTAACGGGAAGGGAGTCGTGTGACCGGGTCCGCGGCACTCGCGGCCCTGTCTGGCCAAATGGATCACAAACACGGAGCTGAGTTTTATAGTTATATATTTATTCTGTCTCAACACTCACATCCAACAATTTTATCAGTTCCACTCTATTAGGCTGCTGGGGGACCACTGCACAACAAACACAATGAACTACCAATAGAGCTGCTATGACTATAAGTACCAGATACAGCCACCACATATCTAACCTAGTACATACACATACCCAATATAAGTCTAGCTTAATGCAAGTACATCTATCTAACATTCTTCCCCATTATACGACCTGAGACGTCTTCTCTCCGGTCCCGGTTCCGGATCAGAGAAAGAGAGAAGGTGAGAGAGCTGATCCAAGCCGTGGGCTATCAACCCGGGGCCACCGGATGTAGAGAGAGAGAGAGAGAGTCCTCAGATCCAAGCCGTGGGCTATTTGAGTTAGACTCGAAGAGTTAGACTCAAGCCCGGGGCCGTCGGATGTTGAGGGGAAAGGTAGGCAGAGGCGGAACGTCAGTCATTGAGACTGAACGTTACTTGAATGCCTTCTGCTTTTGGTTTATATACTCTTTCCTTGGCTTAATTATCATATCTACTGGGCCACCTGCAAGGGTGCGTCTTGGCCCGCAATTTGCATATCAACTATGTCACCCGTTTAGGACGGCACTTACTGGGTTCTTATCTATCCTCACACCTTAGGGCACAGCTTCACACATTATACTTTCATTTTAGCTTAATATTATTTCTTATTTTCCTAATGCTCCTGCAGCTTTCTATTAGCTGCTTACAGGCTCCTTACATCTTAAGACCAATTAACATATGAAAATTTCCCAGGCAGCTCACCTATTCAGATGTTTATGGCCTGCAAAGGCCCAAAGGCCCGGATTTCCTGGGCTAAGCACTCTGGAATCTCAAGACCGGAAAGGGGCCAATATCAGAGGGTGAAACTTTCCGATGAGATTACAATGTGTGTTTTTTCACCGGTAGAGGAAAATGTTGTTGAATGAGTCAGGAACAGGAGAGAGAGCCCGCCCAGTGTCCATGTGAATCCTGCCTTATATATCTTCACCTGTCAGCAGAAGCTTTTGTGCACTTTTAAAGTTAGGTCCCTGGGCTCAGTCTTTTTCGAAAAAGCTTTTTGCAGAGGGGTGTGAATTCACAGGCAGTCCGCAGATGTGGGCAGGTGTCTCAGGGCATGTCATTCAGATGCTTTTTGCAGAGAGCTGTGAAATGACAGCAGACCTCCGGAGGGCGGGCACCCCAGGGGGCATGTCCTGCCCCTGGCCCTAATATCAAAGAGGTCCTGGTCCTTGGTGAGTTCCCAAGGACATGTCACTTCGGATGTAAGTCTTTTATCTTAAAAGTCCAGCCTTATTCCAAGTTCCCTATGCTATATATGCTAACACTAAACCTACCACACTCTCATGTGGTACCATAGGCCAAAGCAAAAGGACAAAATGCTTGTGGAACTGAGACTTCTGAAGCTAGGAGCTAAGATAAACCTTTCTTCTTGTTAAGTTGATTTGTCTCAGATATTTGTTACAGTAACACAATCACTGGGGGCTTGTGTTGTTTAAAAAAGAATCTGCCTCATCTGAGGTGATGGAGATGTTGTCTGTGTTTAGACCTCAGTTTTCTCTCCTGTATTTCAATTTGAAAATCATCTAGAATTAAGTTTAGAATTTAACAGAACTTGAGTAAGAGATTTTCATATGCTAAAGCAATAACCCTTAGGGGCTTTATTAAAAGTCACTTGTACCAAGTACTTTAAAAAATGATCAAAGCCAAGTTTCAGATCAGGGACCATTCTAGAGTGCTTTAGCTGGAGGCTGGTTGAAAGTAACAGGTGCTGTGATGGATCCCTTTCTGTTGACTCCGGAAAGGCCAGTGCTCAGGTGAGGCCATTTTAAGACAGTTGGGGAAAGTTTTTTTTAGAAACACAAGATACCTGTTTCATATTGTGTCCAAACTCAAGTTCCCACAACAGTTTCTGTTTAGTTTTGGATAAAGTTATCTGTCCTGAGGAATGCTGTGGGCAGCACAGTGTGCCACTCTCTGTGCTGTGGTTTTCCTGATGGTGTCTGCTCTCTCTGTCTAGCTACTGGGAGTCTGAGCCCTGCTGAGGGCTTCCTTTTCCGGGGATCAACTGTGAGTTTCTGTGTGTGTGTGTGTGTGTGTGTGTGTGTGTGTGTGTGTGTGTGTGTTTACTTTAACCTACAAAACTGGTCTAGCCCTGGGCAACTCCCCTCACTTCCCGGGGCTTTAAGAACAAAGTACTCTGTATTTAAGGGGACATATAGGCATACTTTGATATGCTGTGACGTATACCTCTGAATCCTGCTGGAAGACTTGATTTAAATGACCATTTAGCCATGCCATTTCCCATAGCCAGCCACCTTTGGCCAGCAATGTCTGCATGGCCAAGAAGGCCTCTCAGTCCTTGGTAACCAGATGGTTGTATCCATTTGCCTGGAAGAAGTAAAATACAACTTAGCAATTAGAGCAGGGTGATGGAAGGAATATTTAGGAAGTTTGAAAAGTACAGACTATGAAATCTGTGACTCGGTTTCCCATTTCTTACTACCCACAAGCAGGTTGCTTCAAAAGACAGGTTCTATGAAGGCCAGGACTTGGTTTATTGTGTGCCCCATTTCCGTTCCTGGATGCAGAGCAGCAGTGTTTATAACATGGTGGATATCGAGTTGGAGTTGGTATTTCTGAGTAAAGAGCTGGAGAGTACCAGTTCCATGCCACTAACGGGCGTGGCGCGGGTGGGTTGGGCCAAGCAGCGGCTTTCCTCTTCATCTTCTCTCACTTTTGAACCTCCTGAAGGCAGCGTCCAGATGTGCGCAGCTGATGTGCAGGTGTGTGCGGCTCTTTCTTTCCGTCGAGCTTTGTGGCTACCGACAGATTGTTTACTTTGGGAAATGACGGTGAGGATGTGATGATGAGTTTTAAAAAACACAAACATCTTGGAGAATTATATAGGTTACCTCAGGAAGCAGGGAAGAAATTGGCTTCAGATAATATCAATATTGTCTTTGTAGACATTAGCCATCAGCAGGTTGCTTTCCTTTGGTATAACATTGTATGACATAAAGGGTCAGCTTATACTTTAAAAGCAGAAAGATTTTTTCTGTTATTCTAAAATTTCAGACAGGTATGAGTGGCGACAAGAACAGCAATAATAATCAGCCTTTGTAAACACCGTATTTCCAGGACTTTGCTAGCTGCTGTATGCATATTGTTCATTTAATTCAGAGATGTTCTTGTGAAATGCTTTATGACATCTCTCAGGTAGGGAAAACGAGGCTGAGAGAAACTAGGTGACTGACAGAAGGCAGGACAAGCGGGAGAGCCAGGCAGCTGGGTCTGTGGCTGATTTTGAGCCCTGGGCTTCATGACTGGACTGAATATGGCGAGCCTTGGGTATGTAAGAATAATCTAGTTAGAAGAAAAGCGCTACAGTGGGAAACTCATCAACAGAAGTCATCTGTAGAGTCATTCAGTAGAAATGATTAAATGGATCTTGTCTTTGAAATGATCTCTGTTAAGACCTTCGGTGAGAGGTGAAGCAGAGTAAAGCTTCTTCAGAAAGTTGGTCAACACACAATAGAGAAGTGTATTGAGCAGGCGTTATGTGCTTGGTACTCAGCTTGGCTTCGCCATGAGTTGGCCATAGGCCTGTTTCCTGACCTCACAGCCTAGAATTCCTCAGTGCTCCACTAAGAAGAGAAACAGAAATTGATAGCAATGGAGTATCTGATTGACATTCCACCTTTGTAACTAACTGGCTTCCTGGGGAGACTGGGTGATTTTGTCCAACACAGGAAATTCATAGGGTGTGCCCAGACAGGCACTAGGAAGGAAGACTTCTTTTGCTCATTTTAGGATATTGTAATTATTCCTAGAATGCTGAAATTGGCATGAATCAGGGTGAATCTGTCTCTTGCCCATTCTCCTTGGCTGGAGAAGTTGGAAAATTAGATACTTTGTCGTAAGACTGCGAAGGGAGGAGGAGGCTGGGACAGCTCCCATCAGCCCCCTCCAGCTTTATCCGAACTGTAGACAGCCCATGCGACCTCATCTTAGCCAGTTGAGGAGATTGTAGCTGACAGCTGGAAATCGTTCACTTAGATTTTCCATTTCTTTCCTTTCAGTAGCTGTATTAAGTCACATAAAGGAAGAGCTAGCACACTTGAAATGCTTGCTGTGGGGCTCTATGTGCAGCCCTTGCTGTGTGGCATGTAAAAGTCTGCTTGTTTTTCACCACTTGAACTGATCTGACAACAGGCATTTTGTGGGTGTGTTTGAGTGGGTGACATGCCCCAGGAACTTCTTGGACAGTGGCTACCTTGGTGTTTGGTCACAGCCTCACCATGACACAGCAGCAGATGTAGCTCTTGGCCCATGACCTGGTGAACACAGAGAGATGGTCAATGAGAAGGGAAAACCTGATGAGAATGCGCAGGGAGAGGAAAAGTGAGCCCTGGGATAACCCAACACAAGGGCCTGCTTCAAGACAGTGATCAAACAAACCTGCATTTCTCACGTGGTCACATCTCTGCAGCCAGAGGTAGAAGCCTCCAGAGGCCTGTCCACACGCAAAGACTTCCAGGGCTCCCTTGGGATATCAGCAGGGCCATTTTTAGTGGGATCTGAGCTAGCCTGGGCTTTGGGTTCATGACACCACCAACTGCAGTGCTCAGTGTGAGCAGTTACCACGACACATTTAAGTATTCAACTAATATTTTCCATAAAAGCCATTTCAAGAAAATATCCAATCAATATTCAAAGATATTTTCTATCATTTTTTTTTCTACCACTGTTACATGTTTTATTTCTGGGAACACTTTGGTTTCTTTCTTGCTTGTCACAACACATGTGAAGCGCTAACTGGGAAGGAAGAAAGGAGGAGCAGAAAGACTGGGCATGTAGCAAATTATCGCGTGAACGGGTCATTACTCCCAGGGAAGCCTCTCCTGTCATTTCTGACCGCATGTCATTTTCATGCAACTCTCTGGAGCCGGTGTGGTGACAAGAGCGATGAGTGTGGCCATGTGTTTCAGTCTGAGCCTTGGGCTAAACCCACACCAACTTCGACTCTGCTTTGAGAGTCTGAGCCTTCTTGATGTGCCCTTGGGGGATGAAACTTGAACTGGATTATGTTTAAGTTTGGTTTTGGAGACGGTAGGTTACATATTGACTCCTAAGAACAGCAGAGCCGCTTCTCAGTTTCATGTGGGCTCTGAGAAATTCAGAGCAGCTGAGGCTATTTTTAGAAATTACAGTTAATCGGAGACAGTGATCTACCGGTCTCATGCCTCTTGTTATGACATCAACCCTGAAGGGCTGCATAGTTTCATGGTTAGAAATACCCTCTCACTGTGAAACACACCCTGAGGATTGCATTGTACCGACCGACCCTTTACTCTGAGAATCACATAATGGCCGTTGTCCAGGGCCAATAAGGTCTCAACTGTGAAATTAATGTCACATGGTCCAGCCTAGGCTCATGAAAGCGGGAGGGACTTATTCTGCTGAGGTGGGCCTCTTGCCCGGGAGCTCAGGCTGTTCTGACTCTATAAGGAAGATCCCGGAGTGTAATCACCCCAAATCTCTCTGTCCCTTCAGGCTTAAGCTTTCTTCCCCAGCTGGACTCTAACTAAGCAAGGCATCATTCATTACCGTGTGAATTCACTCAGAGACCTCCAGGTCACCACACTGTCCCAGTTGGTACCATGATGAGGCGGTACTTGTACCATCTTTAACTTATGAGGAACCTCCGCTGTTCATAGTTCATCCTCGAGCCTTCAACTTCTAACATGGAGCAAAGAGCCTGGAGAATCAGCTTGTGCCTGTTGCCCATTATGCTGGTGATATTTGAAACATTGGCAGCAGATTATTTTCCCGTCAAAATCAAAGGCCAAGGCTAAGGGATATGAGTGGAAGCAATTTGACATTGTTGATTAAAGACACTTTGAAAATCAGGCATGCCAGGCCATAGCTAGAAACCCCGGGTGGAGGTTTGGAAAACTTGGCAGGAGTTGGTTTGATTTTTATATCCATCCTCTTTTCTTCTGGCATCCTCCAGAGTGTCAGGCTGCACGCTGACTCGTGCTCACTCCTCACAGGCCGTGTTGCTACAGAGACCTCACTTTTAGCTGACCTTGTGACATGTCCTTTCTGATGGTGGGTAAGGCAACCTGAAAAGTTGTGAATGGGCTCCATGAGGGCATCTTCTGACTTCTCCCTTGAGGGGAGCAGGCTTCTTGCATTCCTTCCTTCCCTCCCTCTCCTCTGGTTAGAATGAGAAGGAGGTGATGGACCACAGAGATGAGAGAACACCCTGGTGGTGTCAGAGCAGCAAGGAGGAACCGTGTGTCGCCAGTGCTGTGACGTTCCTCTATCAGCCCAGGACTGTAGACACTCAGCATGTGTTGGAAAGAAACTCTTGCTTTTATCACTACTGCATGGGACTCTTTGCAGTCACTGTCCCATGTTCTGTGGCCTTTCCCCTTGTGGTGGCCACCCAGCCACCTCCACTACCTCTCCTGGTGTTCCTTCCTCATTCTTTTCTTCGCCTGCTGTATGACAGCATCCTAGATACCTGTGGCACTCAGACTTTGATTTGGATAACAATCAGTAACGTGGACCTTCTTAAAACACAGGTCCCAGGTCCCACCTCTAAATGTGGCCGAGGATGGTCTTACATGAGGTGCAAGAATTTGCACTCTAGGGAAGACCCTCAGGTGATTTGGGCTGCATGTGAGGAAACACTGCTGTACATCTGGGCCTGACGGGACGTCGGTCGACTGCTCGAATTGCTCTGAGCATTGGTTGCTGCACGTCACTGGGCTCTGCAGGGCTGCACAGGCTGAACCTTTGCAATACCTGAGCTACTGCTCAGTCAACTCAGCATCTCCAGGGTACCAGGCCCTGTAGTGATTCAAACAATGACAACGGAAAGCAACACTGCCAACACATCCACTTGACACAACAGAGGAAACAAGACAAAGCAAATAAACGGGTTAACCATATTATCCTTAATGCAAACAGTTGAGTTTTTGATACGTCTGTCACTTGGGACTACAGGCTTTTGTTGTTAGTTGTTTGGATTTGGCTACTAACTCCTGTAGGAAAGTCCTACGTTACCTGAGGTTTGTGGCTTGCATATATATGTATGTATGTGTGCATATGTATGTATATGTATGTGTGTATTTATGTGCATATGTATACATGCATGTGTGTATGTATGCATGTATGTGTATATATGTGTGTGTATGCATGCATGTATGTGCATGTGTGTGTGTGCATGTGTATGTATGTGTGTGTGTGTATGCATGGGTTAGTTCATGCATGTGTATGTATGTGTGTGGCAGTGGTAGACAGGTGAGCACATGGACTCATGCATGCATGTGAAGGGTAGAGGAAGGTGTCAGACTTCCTACTCTGTTCTGTCACTTGTGACAGGTTCTGTCACTGAAGATGGAAGTAGGCTGGTGGTCAGCAAGCTCCAGCAATGCTCCTGCCTTCACTGTCTACAAGCCTGGAGTGACTGGCACATACATGGTCATACCTGGCTTTATGGGTGGATGCAGGATCTGAAAGAGAAGGTCTTCATGCTTGTCCACCAAATGCGATTTCCCTCTGAGCATCTCCTCAGCCCTCCTGAGCTTTTAAAGCTATTCTTGAATTAGAGTTACTGTGAAACTATGTGAGCAGCATCCATTCATCAAGACAACCCACACCCAGCTGGAATCTTATGGGAAGCTGTTTGGTAGGGAGGAGACAGAGAGATGAGAACAAGGTGACTCTGCATGGAGAGGTAGGCAGATAGCCAGCCTCCTACCCAAGAGTTAGGATCATTTCTGTGGCATCTTGCTGAGGGAGACAGGGTGTCCTGACTCAGCCTGGGGTCTGAATGGGGGGCATTTATAGAATGACTTTTCAACCCTGTGTAATTTCTGTTTGGGGCAACTCATTGGATGTGTTGTTTGATAAGAAAGTTCACTAGCAAAGAGTGAACTGGGTAGGGCTGAGGGTGGAGGGGGACATGTCAACGGCTCTAGACTTTGATGTGCTGAGTTTGATAGTCTTGTGCGCTCATCCAGATGATGCTGAGACCCAGGATGGAGGTGTCAGACTCAGGGTGTGCTTTGGAGATTTGCAAATATGTAAAGGTAGGTGGGGAGGGTGGAAGCAGGACATGAAGGGCTCATACCAGAAGTATATGTGATGAGAAGGAACAGTAGGCCACAGAGGGACTCCTTAAATACAATTGTCCCATGTGAGAGCTGCCAGGACTCGGACTCCCTTAGACTCAATATCTAAATGACTGAAAAGTAGTCTCCACCGCGACTTTTGTCATCAGTGCCCTGATTAGAGCACCAGCATCTCCCATAATTGCTGTTTCCTGGGACACCCGTATGTGTCTTGCTCTTGTTCGAGTTGGAAAGTGTGAGCCACTTTGCAGCCTAGGTGCTGAATGCCCTGATGAGGTGGGCCACACATTTTATTTACCTTGTTTCCCTAAATGTGGATCCCTATGTCCAATGCATGGGAAAGGAAAATTCAATTGTTATTTATTTATTATCCCATTGGGCTGTTTTAGTGTTCATTTTTGGAAATTTTACATATTATTTCCTCTTTCTGAATTAATACAAAAAAATCTAGGCTGGAGTGATGGCTCAAATATCACCTGGGGTCCTATAGAGTAGGCACATTGGCCTCAGTCTCAGAAGTTCTGATTCAATAAAGTATGCCAGGGTTGGCCCATGCTGTAAAGGAACAGAGCTGCTGCTGTTCAGTCATGAGAGCAGGAGTTTGGATTCTAGCACTTGTGTTGGACAGCTCACAACTGCCTATAACTCCACGTCCTAGGTATCTGATGCCCTCTTCTGGATTTTGTGAACATCTGCACATACATGAGCACATACCCATATGTGTATAAACACATAGAAAATGCATATAAATAAGTCTTAAGCAATCTTTAATGCCAGTGGGACACAAAGTTCCCGTTCCAATTCTTCCAGGTTCACATCCTTTGGGGTTTAGGTTAAACTTTGGTGTCCTTTTCAAGAATGATTTGTGAACCTTAATTGTAATGCATTTCCAATAGAGTTCATGGCTTTGGAAATATCCCTTTCTTTCACTTGTGACTATCAATAAACCTGCCTGGAATCATGACTACATGAGAGGGTAAAGTCAGGCTATATAAAAAAATGTTTATTTTCCCCAGTTGTTATTTTAAAGTGGTAAAAGAAAACCAAAGAATTGATTCAAAGCCTGTTTTTATCTGTGGTTGAGCTTGGATTTTGAGCCTGATTTTGTTTCTGTTGTGAATTGTTGGCAGCAGGTTGGTATTTGGTTTAGTGTATTTCTTACCCTTAAGTGATTATTCATGGTCCCTAAAGGAGGGATTTACCAACAAGTAGTTTTTAAAAATTGAATGATTAATGAATAATCTTTTTTGGAAAACTTGGCAGATATACTTAGATTTCATTGTAAAACAACTCCCTACAAAGAATTTGAAGATTGTGGACTTTATTTGCAGAAAAATTTGTATATTAGTGGCCTGGAGGCAGGAAAAAGCATCCTATTATGTAAATATTTTTGCATATTTTTGAAACATTCTGAAGCTAATGTAGCATCTCAATCAAATTATATTCTTAATTTGTGTGGATAAGAAAAACAGTTCATTTGTCTCTAGATCCCGAGATTTGGGTGGGGAGCCATTCATCTCTGTCTGCTTTAGAGCTCTCTGGGTAGATTTTTCATGCAGCCTTGGCCTGCCTCAGAGCCCTTACTCAGTTGGAACTTCTCAGAGTGAGGCCGTGTGTCTGTTCTGTAGCACCCCAGATGGTCTTCCAGCTTCATGCAGGATGAGAACCCCTTCTTGGTTGAGTGGCTGTGGGGACTGAGGAGGGAAGGGTACCTTCACAGAACTTGGAAGAACATTTACAACCATCTCCGAGTGAAGACAGGGGTCGTAATTTTCTTCCATGGAACAGAAGATCCCAGAACCATGGGACAGAGGTAGAGTCACTTTGTGACAGCTGTGGAGAGACTACAGCCTTAATCTGTAGTGAGAGTTTACATCTGTGCTTGCTACTTGTTTAATATCTCAGTGTGATAATCTGTACTCTCAGCTCCAGAGAGGAGAACAGAAAGTCAGACCCAATGGTTCATGGAGCCCAACTCATGGTGGATCTCCATAGGCCCCTTATTCCCTGGTAGCCAGGAAAGTGTTGGGTTAGGATGCATCACATACAAGCCATGTACCCCAAGGACTGGACTGACCACATTATGTTGCTGTGACAAATATCATGACCAAAAAATCAATTTACAGTTGAAGAGTTTTTTGTAGCTCACAATTCCAGGTTATAGTCCATCTTTTGGGGAAGTTAAAAGAAGACCTCAAACAGCTAGTAATATCACATTTATAGTTAGGCAGAGAGAATGAATGCATCCACCTTGCCTTCTTGCTGCCTTTTGGCTAGCTTCCTTCACTCTTTTACAACTCGGGGCCCAGGGAATGATGCTACCCACAGTGGGCTGGATCAATTAACAGTCGAGACAATCCCAAATAGACATGCCCATAGGCCAACCTGATCTGATAATTCCTGAATTGAGACTTTCTCTCAAGGTGGTTCTAAGTTTATATCAAAAATTATATTTACAACCAACCATCAGAAGGGCTATTCATACACAGTACCCAACAATCACATGTATCTCACTGTCACATGTCAGTCTTGAAGGGACAGTGGGAATGGTTACTTTCCACCACTACTTACATCAGAATGAATTCACTACCACAAGATTTTACCTTCTCAGAGGCAGGGGAAGAAAACGACATGTTTAAGTTCATGTGAACACAGTTCTCATTCCCATAGGGAAAGGTTGTGGATACGTCTATTCTATCCGAAGTGTGGCCATCCCAAAGGGGAAAACTTAGTCTGAACCAGCAAGGTGCCCCCTGAGGTATTGTATGTAAAACTTATGTCCAAGAAGATGAGAATTCTCTTCTGAGTTCCCCCCCACCAGGACTGGGCATCTTTCTCTGGTATTTACTTGTCTATTATATTTTTGCTTAACTCTCTTATGGGCCTTATTATTGTATGAGTTGAGGGAAATTCTCTCAAGAATACAGGATATAAGCATTGAAATCTGGAGTTGAAGATCTATATCTCTCTTTGCCCCAGGCTGTGGGCAAACTCCAACATCATGACATCATTGTTCACTTTTACAATTCTCCAAGGCAAGCAGAGTTCAACAAAAGAAATAGGTAGTTCAGCAGGCCTCTCAAGAATAGAAAACAGTATAGTATATAGTGTTTCTATATGGGAAACTGTATAGCTTATAGTGTTTATATATGGAAAACAGTGTGGTATATAGTGTTTCTATATGGGAAACTGTGGTATATAGTGTTTATATATGGGAAATAGTGTGGTATATAGTGTTTATATATGGGAAACAGTGTAGTTTATAGTGTTTATATATGGGAAACAGTACAGCATATTGTGTTTGTATATGGGAAACAGTACAGTATATTATGTTTATATATGGGAAACAGTGTGGTATATAGTGTTTATATATGGGA
>CAJQZJ010032218.1:2291854-2316155 GCA_907164525.1 Lophiomys imhausi | reverse complement strand
TGTGTTTATATATGGGAAACAGTGTGGTATATAGTGTTTATATATGGAAACAGTGCAGTATATACTATGCTTTTACTGGGAAAGAGGAGAAAGTTCTGGAGACCAGGACTTAGTGAGCACATCACAGGGGCAGCCATCATATGAGTTAGGTACCACAGGCAGCAGAAGTCAGTATGAAAACAATGCAGGCGTCAGGGCAGGCATCACAGCTGTGAAGTGTGGGCCGTGAAGAAGATAAAGGAAGTTGTGGTGGAGAAAGGAAGGAAAGCTCCAGCACTTCAAAATTTGGTCTCTGTTTTCATCTTTTCATGCTGCTATAAAGGAGTGACTCAAAGTGAGTAGGCTACTAAAAAACAACAACCATGAATTACTTTTGGCCCACCGTTTCAGAATCTCAGAAACCCAGAATCAAGGACACATCTGTGAGGGCTTTCTTGCTCCATCATCCAGTGGCAGTAAGGCAGGGCATGAGAGTGTGAGTCCGTGAATTAATCCATCCCTGAGAGTGGGGCACCTGAGACTTAAATAGCTTTGTGTTCTCAGTGTGCTCAAAGCCTCCTTCCTTCCTTCCTTTCTTCCTTCCTTCCTTCCTTCCTTCCTTCCTTCCTTCCTTCCTTCCTTCCTTCCTTCCTTCCTCCCCCTTGCTTTCTTTCTCTCTCTCTCCCTCCTCCTCTCCTTCCTTCCCTCTCTCCCTCTTCCTGTCCTTTCTTCCCTCCCTCCCTCTCTCCCTCCCTCTCTCCCTCCTTCCCTCCCTCCTTCCCTCTCTCTTCCTCTCTCTCTCCCCTCCCTCTCCTGCAACTCAATACGCATCCCACGCTGCCTGAGAACTTACCATGTAGTCTAGGCTCGCCTGTGACTCATGCTTTTCCCACTGCAGGCTCCAGAGTGTGGGTCTTACATGCCTATGCCACCGTGTTGTGCTAGGCCTGATGGTTTCCGTCAACACTTCTCTTGTGGCCATCAGCGGACTCCTGTCTGCTGGCTGTGTGTTGAGCCGCTGGTGGAAAGATGACTGAAGCCACTGGAATGCCTCGAGAGTTCTCCATGTCCAGGCGGTGAAATGACGACAGCCACCATATTAATATCTAATTAAAGTGCAGAATTTCATTTCAGCAATTGTAGTCTCTCGGGACTTTATGATTTATTTCCCTTCATGGAAACAAATGCCATCATTTAGAATTTAGAGGGGGCAAGCAGATGCAGTGAAACATGAAGTGGCTGGCAGGTGATTTGGCTTCCTCAGCCTGCCTCCTTACAGAACCCAGGACCACCAGTCCAGGTGTGTCCCCACTAACAATGGGCTGGGCCCTCCCCCATCAGCCACTAATTAACAAAATGCCCAATAGGCTTGCCTGATCTTATGGAGGTATTTTCTTAATCGAGGTCCCTCCTCTCAGATGAGTTTAGCTTGTGTTAAGCTGCCATAAAATTAGCCAGCACAGAGCACCTGTAAGGTTTTAAAAACACACTCCTAGGTCCCATCTAGAGAGCCTGCAGCTTTAACAAACTTCTAGGTGCTTCCGTGCTGGGTTTCATGAACTTGGGAAGCACAGCTTCAAAGGAATGAAGCCAGGTGATGACTAGCTGGCAGGATGTAGATTAAATTTCATCTTCTCAGAAACAAACAAACAAACAAACCATGAGTTCCTATCACTATTCTTTGCAGGGCAAATTGACATTGAGTCTGACTACTTAAAATATTGTATTGATTTCATTTATTAAATAGATAAATCTTGGTGTTAGCTCCTCTTTGAAGGTCCAGTAGAATTCCATGCTAAAGCCATCTGGCCCTGGGCTTTTTTTGGTTGGGAGATTTTTAATGACTGTTTCTATTTCCTTAGGGGTTATAGGGCTGTTTAATCTGTTTATCTGATCTTGATTTAGCTTCAGTAGGTGGAATCTATCAAGAAAATTGTCCATTTCACTTAAGTTTTCAAATTTGGTGGAGTATAGATTTTTAAAGTAGGATCCAAATATTCTCTGGATTTCCTCAATGTTGTTATTTCTCCCTTTTCATTTCTGATTTTGTTGATTTGTGTTTTCTCCCTCTGTCTTTTAGTTAATTTGGCTAAGGGTCTGTCTATTTTGTTGATTTTCTCGAAGAACCAACTCTTGGTTTCATTGATTCTTTGTATCGTTCTTTTTGTTTCTAAGTTGTTGATTTCAGCCCTAAGTTTGATGATCTCCTGCCTTCTCCTCTTGGAAGTCTTTGCTTCTTTTTTTCCAATTCACCCAGTTTAGCTGTTAATTCGCTAATATGAGCTGTCACAATTTTCTTTTTGAAAGCACTTAATGCTATGAAATTTCCTCGTAGCACAGCTTTCATTGTGTCCCATAGGTTTGGGTATGCTGTGTCTTCATTTTCGTTGGATTTTAAGAAGTCTTTGATTTCCTTCTTTATTTCTTCCCTGACCCAGTGGTCCTCTAGTAAAGAGTTGTTCAATTTCCATGTGAGTGTAGACTTTCTGTTGGTTCTTTTGCTGTTGAAGTCCAGCTTTATTCCATGGTGGTCTGATAAGATACAAGGGGTTATTTCAATTTTCTTGTATCTGTTGAGGCTATCTTTGTGTCCAACTATATGGTCGATTTTGGAGAAGGTTCCGTGAGGTGCTGAGAAGAAGGTGTATTCTTTTGTGTTTGGCTGAAATGTTCTATAGATATCTGTGGGAGAGGATAGGTGGAGGGGGAACTGGGAAAAAGGGAGAGGGAAAGCTGTAGTCAGATGTATTGTATGAGAGAATAATAAATATAAATAAATATAAAAAACAGATAAATCTTGCATTTGTTTTAGTTAGGGGAATTTAATGCAATGGTATTGCCAACATAGTGTGCTGTTTAAAGCAAAAAATATTATTTCTATTAAATGGGCAAAATGGATAATTAAAAATAGAGAGGAGGGGCTGGGGAGATGGATCAGTCACTGAAGGGTTACGACCCAGGGTGAGGACTTGACTCAGGTACCCAAAGCCCACGTGAAGAAGCCAGGCTTGGTGGAAAGCATTGAATCCCAGCAGAGAGGAGGCGGGTGCAGGCAGATCCTCAGGGCTCCTGGCGAAGGAAAGACTGTCCCAGCAAAACAAGGGGGACACTGTAGCTTGACTCCTGTCCTCCACATGCATGCACACACAAGCATGTACACGCTCTCAAGCACACATGCACCTCATGCACATAAACACGCACATGCATACATACGTGGTGGGTATGAGTATACACCCGTGTGGTTGTTTGTACCAATATAGACAAATGGAAAGCCATATTTAATTTGTGTTTGCAAGGTGTGGTGGTTTGAATGAAAATGTCCCCCTGTCCTGGCTAGTCTTAAGTCAACTTGATACAAGCTAGAGAGTCATCTGAAAGGAGGCTACTTCAAGTAGGAAAGTGCCTCCATAAAATCCAGCTGTAGGGCATTTCTTTTCTCAGTTAGTGATCAGTGGGGGACGGCCCAGCCTCTGGTGGGTTGTGCTATCTATCCCTGGGCTGATGGTCCTGGGTTCTGTAAGAATGCAGGTTTCGTGGAGCAAGTATGAAGCACTCCCGTATGCTTTTGTGTCAGCTCCTGCTTTCAGGCTCCTGCCCTATTGGAGTTCCTGCCCTCACTGATGGTGAACTGTGATCTGAAACTGTGAGTGAAATAAGCCCTTTCGGCCCTAGGTTGCTTTTGGTCATGGTGCTTCATCTCACTCTAAGACATTCCCTATAGGCTCATATGTTTGAATATTTGGTGTCCAGCTGGTGGAACTGTTTGGGAGAGATTAGGAAGTGTCATCTTGCTGGAGGACGTGAGTCACTAGAGGTGCACTTTGAGATTTCAAAAGCCCACACCATTTCCAGTGACCTTTCTCTTCACCTCCAGTCTGTGGGTGAAGATATAATACTGTAGACGTTAGTACTCTAGACTGTGATCTGGAATTAAATGCTTTCTTTCATAAGTTGCCTTGGCCAAGGTATTTTATCACAGCAATAGAAAAGCCACCAAGACACAAAGTTACTGTAATGGTTCATTTCATGTGTCCACTTGACTAAGCCATGGAGAGATGTTTGGTATAACATTCTGGGCATTTCTTGTGAGGGTTTTTTTTTTTTTAAATGAGATTCACATCTAAAGTGATTGGCCTAGTAAAGCAAATCAACATAGGCAGTTGAAAGTCTAAAAGGATAGAAAGGTGATACTCTCTAGAGAGGCCCTTTGTACTCACACATCACTGGCTCTTCCCACTCTCAGGCCTTGGGACTCAGGCTAGAAGTGAGCCATCAGCTCTTGGCATCTACAGCTCTCTGACCCCACACATAGGTCCTGGGACTTGTCAACTTCCAAATTATGTGATCCAATTTTAAAATAATATTCTCTCTCCATACGATCTTATTGGCTCCTTTCCTCTACAGCACCTTTAAAACAGTTACATCGCAACTTTATTCTTTCTTGTTTTATTTTGATGTTGTAATTTCCAAAGTATTTGGAAAAATTAGTGCACTAGAGGCCCTGTTTATTTACTTATAAAGATTTAGTTTTTATTCTATGTGTATGGCTATGCATCACATGTATGTAGTACCTGTAGAGGCAAAAGGAGGGCATCATATCTCCCTGGAACTGGAGTCATTCAGTTGGGAGCCTCTCTGGAGGTGCTGGAAATCAAACCCATGACGTCTGCAAGAGCAGTCAGTGCTCTTAGCCACGGAATCACCTCTCCAGCCCCTAGAGGTCCCATTTAGATCACATTCATGCCTCAGCCACTTATTTGTCAGATAATGTACTGAGAACAAGAATGAGATACATGTTGTATGTCTTCACTTCAGCCCAGCTCAGTACAAGTCTGAGTCTAGGGGGTACATCTTGGAACTTCCTTCCTGAGAGAGAGAGAGACATTGTCTATCCAATTCACATCACAGACCTTTTTGCCAAAGCAGGAGCAAGACAAGATAGGGCAAAGGGTGGATGTAGAGACCTGGGGGCAGATGCTCCTTCCTGTCAGCAGCATTCTTAGCAACATCACTGGCTGTTTTGTTTACTGGAGTATTTTATGACTCAAATAGTCTTCTAGAACCTTCTTTAGAATAAGTCTCCGTAACTTACTGCAGCCTTCTTAGCCATCACACACCACTTTTAAAGCCACAGTGTCCTAGTATGATTTTATTTTGATCTTTGTGAAAGGAGAATTGGCTTGAAAATAGAAAGACAAGCCTTCATAGTAGCCGGCATGGCAGGAACACATGTATTTGTACAGAATCTTGTACAAAGAACACACGGAAAAAATTATCTCTCTTTCTCTTCTAAAAATATCAACTTCATTAGTAAAATAGAGATTTATTTATTTTTTTTCTTTAGTTGCAAGAAAAAAATTCTTTCATCTGAAAATGGGAAAGAATTTACTAAATTTGAATATCTAAAAATAATCCCTGGACCTTATTCTTGTCCCATCCTTGGAGGAATTTGCTCCTGATAATGCTACTACAGGACATTCCAAAAGCGGGAACATTTCTGGTATTTTCATAAAATGAAGAGTGTGTGTTTTGTTTGAGACTTGGAGGAACACAGTTTTACATTGCATGCATCCCTGTGCCCAGAATGAGCTGTGACACTTGGGTTTTATATAAGAGTTGGAAAAGGAAAGCATGCAAAAGTCCATAGACGAGTAATAAGAGTACATTGACACACGCTGTTTCTCTGATGAGGCAGGGGTCCTCAGTGAACAGTGGCTGCAGCATAAAGCAATGGCCGCTTACACTCCATGTTGTTATTCTTGGGCATCATGTCGGTCTTCCTTCAGCCCCAGTTTTTAGTCCGTCACAGACTGATCCATGGCTAATGTGAACTATTATGATGTTTGTGGGATGCCCAGACATTTGCAAACAGTTAAGTAAGTAAAAGGATGTGCAGGTGATAAACTACTCAGTTGTCTCAGAGCATCCAGGCGGAAGTTTGGTTAAGAGCACTTGGTCTCTGCCCCTTATGCATACTGTTCATTAATTCTCAAGTATGGGCACACTGTCCTTTGGTGTGTCAGTACCACACCTATGCAGAACAAGGATGCTGAGAACAATGCCCTCAGTGTAGAATGTTTTCAGACCACAGGTCTGAATTTCCAAGTTTACCTGCCCTTTAAGGACTCATAAAAATTCCATCTTGGTTTATAGCTAGCACTTTGACTGCACTGTAAGTGGGTTTCTGGAAAGGGGAGCTAGGCAATCTTTTGCACACCCACGGACTCAGTTCCTGGGAGTTTTACATGGTAAACACCAAGGGGTTTGCTAGACCAAAAGGCACCATGTTCAGGGGCAGAGCCTGGGCCATTTGCTTGGATGTTATTTAGGTCTGTTTCTAAGAGTTGACTGACCACGTGAACTCATTAAGGCCCGTGATACCACACATGACTGTATAAGATTCTTATCCTGCAACTGCGGCTCAGTGCACATTGAACAATGACTATGGGTTGCTGGGCTGCATGAATCATTTCACATCAAATGAAAGCCCTTATTAAGAAACTCAGCTTTGCTTTGCTAAAGTGGGCATCTACTGAATACCCCAATGCCACCCTTTTCTCTCATATGGTAATCTGTTATCTGTATTTAATTATGGAAGGTGAAAGTCACTGGGCAGCCTGATGGAAATTTTTAAGTCCTTTCTCGATGGGTTGGCTGTCTTTTCAGATCAGTCTTCCTGCTAATGACAGCCAATACTTTCATATGTGATTACAGGCCCGCTCCATCTTTTCATAAGCGGAGACTCTTTGGAATCATATGTATTGATCTTTTTAATAGAAGTCAGGAAAAATAAAATTACTCTGGCTTCTTGCGGCAAAACGATGATAAATGAGAACTTAGAAAGTTATGGGAGAAATTTTTTTCCTGCCCTGGATTATTTTAATCACTAAAAATGATGGTCTTTTTAATAATATTTGCTTTCCATTATGCTCATTTGCAGCCTAGCCAAAAGTGGTTTCGGTATTGCTTGTGTAACCACACTGAGGCAGAGGCCACTGGTGTTCCTGTACCTGCTGGTGACCAAGGTACAATGACCCATAAAAGGGGGCAAGGAGCCAAGTTCATGGCCTCTGCAGTAATCCCAAACTGAGTCTCAGTAGAAGACCTTTGGTGGACAAAGACGGCGTGTGCCTTCCTTTTCCCTGCTTAAACACTTAAACCTTGTGTATACTGTCTTTCAAATTGCTTTTATCACGGCCCCATGCCTCATTTAACTCTCTGATGGTTTTTCTGTTTCGCTGAAGATAAAGCATTAGGTGATTCCTTGCCTGTGGTCTTGGTTTCTCATTGTGTGCTCCTGAAAGCAGCAGGTGGTGTCTGGCTGAAAATTAGAAACCAGGCATGTTGGATTGGTTCATTGTTCCATCACCTTTGCCCCCCAAAATCTGTGACCACAGGCCTCACGTTATCTGTGGCATTGGAAGATGGGTTCCTGTTTTACACTGAATCAAGTCCCCAGTTTCCAGTTGAAGGCAGTTTGTAATTTTTGCATTGGGAAGGAGGCAAAGAGGGTCAAACTGTGTGAATGCCAGGACGTAAAGCAGAAGGAGTGGATGAAAATCAAAGCATTTCAGATGTCAGGGCAAAGTGTGCCTTGCTCTGGCTGCATCATGGACTGTGAGAAGGAGTGTTGGTCCTGTACAGGTACAATGTTGGTAGCTTCCATGGGTCAGTGGCCTTGTGTCCCTGTGATGGAGGATCTCTCTTGTGTGCTCATTCATTCTCAATTTCTTCTCCTCCCCCACAAAGAAAGAGATTGGCCTATTTAAGAAACAGACTATGCTCACACGATTATCTTTCAATTTGGTTTAATCCAGTTCTGTCAAGACTTGATAGAGTCAGAGTGAGCCTAGGTTTTGTGCATCTGTGGAAAAGTCATCAAGACAGCTACCTGACATCACTCTAAGACTGAGGTGTGCTTTTGAGTGACTGGAGGGTGGGTGGAGTCTGATGTGGAGATTCATGGAAGGCTGCAGGTAGATTGAGGAATGAGGAACAGATGTAAGTTAAATGAAAATTGAAGAGGATGGTGGGAGGAAATGCTTGTGTGGGAGATGGAGTTTGGCAGGGGAGCTGAAGATACTCCAATATGGCTGGCACATAGAAAGGGCAGAGAGACCAGAGTAATCACTTCCTGTTGTCACTCAGAAGTATGAAAAGTCTTTGAGTCTAAAGTTCCTTACTCTTGGAAGACACTGGTGATTGGAAGGCAGACTTGCGTGATGGATGCTGGATGAACCTTGTGTGATAACTTTTGGATGAACTTTGTGTGTGGTGCTGTCTTTGACTAGCATGAATGTTTATGTCCCTGTCCACGGGGCACATGCAATACAGAATAGCTATGAATTCCTCCCAACATAACATCATAGACTTACTTCAAACATTATGAGGTTTCCTCGCCATTTTAGTTGTGCCTGGTTCTACAGACAGTGGTGAGTCACAGTGCCAAAAGGATGAACACACCCATATACTGTTCAACTTGGCCATCTTGCTAAATTCCATTAAAAATTAGTGCTTAAAAAACTGTTTCTAGAAAACTGACCTCAATATATCATAAGGTTGGAAGAATGCTAATACATGAATGCTGACACCCGTAAGAAAAGTGCAGGTTTATGAAAGAACTATGCTGAGGATGTACCTTATAACTATTTATTAATAACTCTACACACCTTCCAACCCACCAACCCGAGACACATTAGAAAAGATACTTCTCAGGCGCAAGTCTGTCCAAATCAGCCAGTGCCAAAGGAAGCACAGCCGTCATCAGCAGCTCAGTGGTTATGTGGCTCTGGTATGGTGATGGCAGTTGCTACACCCCCCTGCTTGCTTCCGTGGTCTCCTCAGGCTGTTTTTTTCGAACCTCCTCTGGACAGGTCCTGTGCCACAGCCTCTTCTGCCCTCCTGAGCTTGCTGCCTCAGGGCAGGTGCTGCACTCATGCGACCTAAGAGCTGACTGTTGCCGCACACTCAGTTGAGGCCGCAGTCTCTTCGGTCTGAGTTTGTTGAGCCTTCATGGGGCACGTGCTACCCTCAGAGCAGCCTCAGTGGTTTGGTGCCTCACCCCTGCTTGGAGTCTGTTGGTCTCTTTCATCCAATTGGTCCTGCTGAATCCACTGGGAAGGTGCTGCTCTCCATGGGGCCTTGGTAACAAATTTTTCTTCAGGAATCCTTTACCATTAAGAATTTATTACATTGTTGTAAATGGTGCTGGTCTAACTGGATGTCAACATGTAAAAGAATGCAGATAAACCTATATTTTTCATCTTGCACAAAACTTAAGTCCAAGTGGATCAAAGATCATACCATAAAGCCAGATACACTAAATCTAATAGAAGAGAAAGTGGGGAAAAGCCTCCAACTTATTGGCCTGGGTGACAATTTCCTGAACAGAACACCAATAGCTCAGGCTCTAAGACCAATGATCAATAAATGGGACCTCATGAAACTGAAAAGCTTCTGTAAGGCAAAGGACACTGTCATTAGAACAAAACAGCAACCTACAATTGGGAAAAGATCTTTACCAACCTCACATCTGATAGAGGGCTAATATCCAAAATTTATAAAGAACTCAAGAAATTAAACACCAAGAAACCAAATAATCCAATCAAAAACACAGAGAACAAAGCTAAACTGAGAATTCACAAAAGATGAATCTCTAATGGCTGAGAGATACTTGAAGAAATCTTCAACATCCTTAATCATCAGAGAAATACAACTCAAGACGACTCTGAGATTCCATCTCACACCTGTCAGAATGGCTAAGATCAAAAACTCAAATGACAGCACATGCTGGTGAAGTTGTAGAGAAAGGGGAACACTTCCATTGCTGGTGGGAGTGCAAACTTGTACAACCACTGTGGAAATCAGTCTGACCATATCTTAGAAAACTTGGAATAGCTCTACCTCAAGACCCAGCCATATCACTCTTATTCATTTATCCAAAAGATTCCTCACCAAACCACAAGTACATATCCTCAACTATATTAATGGCAGTTTTATTTATTTGTAATATCTAGAAACTGGAAACAACCCAGATGTCCCCCAACCAAAGAATGGATAAAAAAAAACAAAACAAAAACAAAAAACTGTGGTACATTTACACAATGGAATATACTCAGCTATCAAAAACAAGAAAATCATGCAATTTGTGGTCAAATGGATGGAACTAGAAAAGCTCATCCTGAGTGAGCTAACCTAGACCCAGAAAGATGCAAATGGTATCTACTCACTTATAATTGGATTTTAGTCAGATAATACAGGTAAACTATCCTACAACCAACAGCCTGAAAGGAACAGAAACATAGACTTTATTACTTGTTAGTGGGACGCTTTGCCCTAGTGGAGCTGCCATGTAGGCCCCCACTGCAAGAGGAAGCCCTTAGTCCCCCATATGACTGATGAATTGAGGGGGGTTGATGTGTAGGGCACCTCACACCAGAGGAGTAGGATAGGTGGGAGAAGGGGGAGAGGATGTGAGGATGGGATCAAGAAGGGTGGAGGGAGGGGTTTGTTATGGAAACATAACTTGAAGTAATAAATAAGCATTAAAAAAGTTCAGTGGGCAAAAAAGAGTTTATTACATTGTTCTCAACTGTATTTGCTGTTACAGCCTCAATCCCCTTACCACACCCCACATTTGGAAGATGTTTATTTCTTATGAAAAAAGAGATGTGTATTGATTTTCACTCTTTGATAGTTTGATAAAAAGAATTAGAAATTACTGATTCAACACTTACAATATCTGTTCTCAGTTTGAGGCCTTGGATGGAATAGTAGAATAATGAGAAATCAATAAAGCTCTGCCTGGGCCGCACTGTGACCATTTCTGGATACCATCAGCTCTGTGGATTTTCTGAATTGTGGCCTTCCTATTAGGAAGTGACAACAGCTTTTAGCATTGCAGGCCTTGGTAGCAATTTGGATACTGGGAAAACAGATGGATAAAATATGACTGGCTAGAGGTGGGACTCAGAGGAAAGAATAACAGAAGCTTTAATTCAACAGAATCAGGGATTCCGATGATCAATTGAGGTAAACTAGAGGAATGTTCTGTTTTAATTCACATGTCTTCCATTGCACTGTCCAGAGCTTGCTTCCATTTGCCAGTCTGTGACTGCATCCTTTACAGCTATGATGGTTACGTCAAGAAGACTCTAGAACTCCGGATAACTTGCAAGTCTATTTGAACAGTGGTGGAATGCAGAGCTTACTGTCTTGAGTCTCCATGTCCACAATTAATGGACTAAAATAAGCATAAGGAAATGTACCTTCTCCATCTGCCATTAACATGCATTAGAGGGTTCCTCATTTTTCATTCCTTGTTAAGTTCAATGTCTGGCTTTCTCTTTTCATCAACTAAGAGGCTCCTATGTTCATTCTGAGTGCAATTTCATCAATGGTGTAGACTGGCCTTTAGCTGTGGAGATTCAGGCCTGCAGCAAAGCATTGTGGGTCATTTTCCTTGGATGGCTTTGCTCACTCTTTCAGGCTCACTCAATCTGCATCTGCTTCTGCTACTCTGGTCTTCTTGGGTTTCCCAAAGGAGTGGAGCTGAGCATAATGATGTAGTCCTCGGGTGTTTGCTCTCAGCTGCTTTTCAGGAGTCTCCATGTCCACCATGTTCCCAGCCATCTACATAGACACTTCTTTAAAGACCTTGAGTGGAGGAAGCCTCACCATGTGGCCATGTGATATGGGTACTGCCTGGCCTGCTTATGAGGGTACTCCCTGGACAATGCACTCCTCATGGTGTTCTCTAATATTTGGTGTTGGGATGTTGTTACACATCCCTCTAGTGGGCTACTTTATTCTCTCTTCAGACCCAGAGATGTTGCTCTCCCACAACTAGGGAGTCCTATGGAGGCACTAGTATTACTCATGGGGATCAGTTTCAAAAGTTTACCAATTAAGATGTTATTAGGTGGTAAACTGGTCGGTGGTGGCGCACGCCTTTAATCCCAGCACTTGGGAGGTAGAGGCAGGTGGATCTTTGTGAGTTCGAGGCCAGCCTGGTCTACAAAGCAAGTCCAGGACAGCCAGAGATATTCAGAGAAACCCTGTCTCGAAAAAACAAACAAACAAACAAAAAAGATGTTATTAGGCATGTTGTCTTGGCACTGGCTCTTCCTCTGTGTCAATCACCTTGCCGTGTAGATCAAGGTCTTGGAAGTGTCTGGCTCCTCCTTCTGAAGTCAAGAAACTCAGAGCTTATTTAGAACAACCAAACTAAGACTACCCCCATGTGACAGATATGAGGACATAGAGAACTTGACTATTGGAGATGCTTCTGGATGAGCTAGGTGTTATCTATGACAAACCCTAGGAATCAAAACTACAATAATAAAATCTTCATTCCCTCATTTATCTTGAAAGCATTTTCTTAGTGCCAATGAGGTTCCAGGCACTGATCTAGACACTGAACATCCCTTCCCCCAGGGAGCACAGAACCCAGTGGAGGACACAGGTTGTTGGCTTCTGTCTGGCAGCGACCTTCCCCATCTGCAGGCCTGTGGAGGAGCAGTGTCTAGGGCAGGAGACAGAGGAGGTAAACCATTTTTGCCTGGGGCTCATGATAGGCACTGAAAATTACCCCTCTGAGACCGTACAGCCAAAATGAGGGAGCAAGGCTTATGCTGAGTTGAGGTGGAATTTTCCAAAAGGACACAACTTTATGGAGAAAAGTGGTCCACTCAAAGTGTATTTTTACATGATTTATATTTTTAGTGAGCAAGAGCTCTTTTTTCCTTATGGTTGTTTGATATTTACTGTTTGAATTGTTGCTTGAATTCTACCTTTTAAAATTATGAACCCCAACTTAAAGGATGTATTAGTAGAAAGTTAGGAATGAGCAGTCAATTTCATCAGACACAATTTTTTTAGGAATCCATTTAATTTATACTTGGAGATGTGTTCTTGAAGCATCTATCAATGCACATAAAAGTAACACACTTCCTATGGTGCAACCTAGATAATTTTTTATATGAACCTTATTTTAAGCTGATTCACTTTTTTCCTACTGGGTGACATCTGGCAAATGATTGTATTCCATGACGCTGGATACGAACATGTGAAGTATCTAGTTCTATTCCTGTGAAAGAGGCAGAATTTGAAAGTGCAAATTGAATGCCAGCATGGCAGCTGGCAAGAAAGGAACGAAGATAATTTGTTCACCTCTGGGATTTGATAACTGTTAATTCTTCATGAACTTGGCCCCTGCCAAACATATATCGTACTTTTCTCTGATAGGAAATTCATATTGTTAAACTCTATGTGAACTCAAGGTATTAATGTAGAGTGCTTACTAGCAAAAATGACTTTAAAATGTCAGATAAAATTAAATAACATGGCTTAATAAAATAAGCTTGTTTCTGAAAATCTGTTTTTCATATTTGTGGAGGAGTTATCTGTCCAGTTATTCAAACCAAGATATTGCCAGCACAGGGAAAAGAGACTCTGTTTTATCAATTATCAAGGGGGCTATTGATTTCACAAAGCCAATTAAAGCAGATCTGGAAGGACAAATAAATATTAGTTTTAGAAGCATTTCTTTTTAAAAAGCAATTCAGTTAACGAGAGTTACTAAATAAAAATAAGACATCCTGTTTGTTATGAAAGGCACACAGCTAGCTCTCAAATATTGTTAGTTAAATGACTTCATGTAGAAAACCTTCACACGATTTGTTCACAAACTCTAGGGTCAGATTTTATGGTAATTGAGAAATAATTTGAAGCAGGCAAACATCCCATTGTTGACTAGATATTTTGTTAAAGAATAAATGATCAAAAATGCAGGTCTGAACACTAGTAGCCCTCTTTGGATGTTGCTGGTGACTGCTGCTGCTCTCTTTGTTGGCATTAAATATAAATATTTATTTCCGATAATTTCTTGCCTAGCATTAAAGCCATCAGGGAGGCTCTGTTTGATGGTCTCTAGAAGCGGGTGTGTCTCCAGCACAGAAACTGAGAACAGGCCAGGAATAGGAGTTCCAGGATCTGGGACCTACAGGATGGGCAGTTGCTTCTAGAACCAGTTTGTTCCTGCTTAGTGTTTCAGGGAAAGTGTGTTAGTATACTTCCTGTTACTTGTAACAAAATTCCTGAGATAATTGACAAAGGAGGAATAAAAGCTTCTATTGGCTCAGAGTTTTGGAGGCTTTAGTTGATGGTCAGTCTGCTCCATTACTGTAGACCTGCCCTGAGGCTACACAACATGGTGTGAGCATGCTGAGGTTGCACAACATGGTGTGAACATACAGTGCAGGATATTTGATCACACCATGAACGTTGAGATTGTGTTATTTACTAGAAAGACCTGTTTTTAGTTGTGGTGTGGCTCAACCTTAGCACACACCTTTAACCCAAGAGCTATCTGTCTATTGTAAACAGTATTAAATAAAGTCAGCCATAGGTCAAGAGGCAGAGCAAGAAACCAGTTGACAGAAAGTGAATATAGGATTATTAAGAAAAAAGACATAGAGAGGAAAAGGAAGTCAGGAGGATAGAGAGACATGCAGGAAGTAGAAGGGAGGGACAATCAGTTTGAGGGGATGTTTGAGACAGCATAGAATAGGGATTCATTCTGGGACATCAGCTGAGCAGGAAGGTCAGCTGGGTGCTTTCTCTTCCTCTCTAAGCTAGAAGGCTTACATTCCAGCATCTGGCTCCCAAGTCTTTATTGGTAAAATGGAATGATTGAGATTTTCTTAAAAACAACAAGCATGCTGAGGTTATACAACATGGCGTGATTATGCTGACAGAGGAGAGGCCAGATCCCCAGAATCACCAACTAGGGGTTCTCCCTGGTGGTCTAAAACCTCTCACATGGCCTTATTTCCTTAAGGTTCTACCACTCTTAATGGTACCAACCTAAGGCCTACATAGGGCCTCTGGGGGAACATTCTAGATCCAGTCTAAAGCAGGCTTCTTGATTGCTTGGCAACGTGGGTGGGAGGAACCTTCTAGAACCCTGTTCCTCTTAATTAGCGCTCACTTACCTGGGATGCCGAAGATTTTTTTTTTTTTTGAAAGGACAGAGCTGCGGTGACTCTAACTCAGACAGAATGACCTCAAATAATCCATCAACAATGAGAAGCTGACCTAGACTTCTCTGTCCTTATTCAGGATGGGCTCCCTCAGAACAAGGCACACTTAGAGTGTTGTTGTGGGTGAAGGCCAGAGTCTGTCCTCTTGGAGGCTCACTCACTGGAGGTTGGTAAAGAGCTGACAACAGTTGTGAATGTAAGAACAAATGTAGAGGAGACTCAGCTTTCCGGTGGGTTTTCCCTTCAGTGGACTCTAGCCACTCGTGCGTCTTCTCTTACCCTGATGATATGGTTACATGAAATACGACTGTAGCAGGGCAGCTTAGGAAAGGGTCTCCCTGCTTTGAGTTTTAACTGGTCTCTGTCTTCCCCTTTCTCTCTATCTCCTTCTGTAGTCTTGCCTGTCCTTGAACTCCCTTATGTAGCCGAGGAGGACCTTGAACTTCTGGGGCCCATTCTGGCATGTCTAGTTCTGGGATTACAGGTATTCACCACCAAACATAGGTACTGGGGATTAACCCAGGGCTTTGGGCCTGCTAGGCAAACATAGCCTTGGACCCTGATATTTATTTTATGATAGTTTCTTTTTTCTTTGTACATAAAGAATGGAAACTTCTATACTTTTTCTATAACCCTTATCTATTCAATCTGGCAATCAAGTTTCAATCAGAGATTAAATTTAAAAATCTAATTAAATGTTAGTTTCAGAGTAATACTAGAGTATATCGATGTGAATATTATATATTGTATTTTTAAAATAGAAAATGTTAAAACTGAAACATTTTCCATAAGAAACAACCCTCCATTCTGAGGCTCTGCAGTCCTGCCCTGGCTGGAGACATGGGGTAGAGAGTGGTCAGTGTTGATGTTCCTCTGGGTCTTACCCTTATAGGTAACAGAGAACTTGGGGATGCACTTCCTGTTTCAGTGGCCTTGGTGACAGGACACCTAGGATGGCCACTGACATGTTTCTGTCTGAGAGTTGTCATCAGTGGACACTATGCCTTAGGCTTCCGTGATGGTTACATGAGTGTGTCAAGTTTACTAGGTTAAGGGTAGCTGGGAGAACATTGGCTGGGACTAGGGCGACTGATGAACCACTGTGATAACACAATCTTTTTCTTTCCCCTTGACTTCCTACTTCTCCACTCTCCAGTTCGGAGATGCTTTCTCTGGCTGGGTCAGGGTGCCTCACTCACTGCTAGCCATTTCTCATTGCTGTAACAAACACCCAAAGAAAGCACAGAGCATTTATTTTGGCTCACTGTTTTGGAAGTTTGACCCATGCATGGCCAGCTGGCTCCAGGGCTGTGGGCCTGGAGGCTGAATACTAGCGGCCAGAGCACAGAGTGGAGAAAAACATCCCAACTCCTAGTAGACAGAGATAGCAGGGTGGGGCAAGTAGTAAGGCCACGAGCAACACTCCCACAGTGACCTCATTCCTCCAACTGGGCCCTTTTTGGGAGTGTCACTTATTTCTCTTTAAGGACAAATTTTGAAGCCTCAGTGGATTAATCCATCGCAGAAGGCTGATTGTCTAAGTGTTTCTGAATGGTTGGATTGCCAGCTGGGGACCGAGCCTTTAGCATGTGAGCCTTTGAGGGGGCACATCATATCCAAACCATTACTTCATGTTTTCACAATTTCCTGATTGTCTTATAAGCTTTATACCCCAAGCTGTGCTTGTATGTCTATGTGTATGTATGAGCATATATACGTAAAAATGTGTGTGTATGTATATGCCTCTGTATATATAAGAGTTTGTGTATGTATGTGTGTATATATGTTTGTACATATGTCTGTGAATGTGTGTGGGAGTATATATATGTGTGTGTATGAGTGTATAGATATGTGTGTGTATATATGTATGTATGTGTATATGAGTGTTCAAATATAATGTATATATGCACTTAGCATAGGTATCCACACACAATGTCAATAGACAATTTGTTATTAATAAGAACAAAACAGTTGATATACCTTATCGAACACTGACATGGCCATGAATATTTCATAGGATCTCACATGTTTGTTTTGAGGAGAATAGACTAGAGGAGAGACCTGAGGGAATGGTGTGGGGACCAGGGATCCGTGTGCACCTATCACCCCAGCTGGTGATGTGGCAGATGAGTGACTTGATTCTCTGCCGGTGGCAATCCACAGACACAAACCAGCCAGCTCCCTTTCCTGAAGCATTTAGGGTAAGTGTGTCCCCCAAAGGCCCTGTGTTAGGAGCTTACTCCAGGCTGTCAGTGGAGGAAGTGTGAGGTGAGGTTAAGATAATTCTCATGAGACTTTGACTTCTTACATTTTATATTTTTTTAAAATTATATTTTCATTTGGTGTATGTGTGTGTGTGTGTGTGTGTGTGTGTGTGTGGGTGTGTCTGTGTGTCTGGGTGTGTGTATGTGCCACTGTGCCCCTGTGCTAGTCAGAGGATAATCCATGCGAATTGGATTCGGTTCCTTCCTTTCACGATGTGGGTCCCAGGGATGGAATTCAGGACCTCAGGCTTGGTGCCAATCACCTTACCAGCCGAGCCATCTTGCCAGCCCTCAGGCTTGGTGACAATCACCTTACCAGCCGAGCCATCTTGCTGGCCCTCAGGCTTGGTGACAGTCACCTTACCAGCCGAGCCATCTTGCCGGCCCTCAGGCTTGGTGACAGTCACCTTACCAGCCGAGCCATCTTGCCGGCCCTCAGGCTTATTTCTTAAGAGAGATCTGTTATTTAAAAAAAAAAAAATACACGAAGCAAGACACTCTAGTCGCCTGCTTCCTTCTGGCTTCTCTGGCTGTGTGGTCTTTCTTTCTTGTGGTTCTTCACTGGAACAATGCCAGCTTTCTGGGAACTCAGACTAGACAGTTGTTATATCTGGATTCTCTAATTTCTACTGAGTCTGAGACATGGGAGAAATGTTTCCTTCCTGTCTCCCTCTCTGTATCTACTAGACTTCCAAGTACTTTCTTGGTTTCCTATTCTACATTTCCTTCTAGACTACACGCATATATATACATACATACATACATACATACATACATATATATATATATTTAGTATGTGTGTACTTATGCATGTATGCCACAGTATACATGTGGAGTACAGGGGACAACTTGTGGGAGTTGATTCTCTCTTTCCCCTGTGTGGAATGAGGGGTTGAACTCAGGACCGCAGGCTTGGCAGCACGCTTACCAGCTGAGCCAGCTCACTGCACCTAGACAGCGCTATTGTTCTGTAGGGGGAGAAGTGGAGCTGAGACTCATGCCAGCCTTTGCCTTTGCAGTTACTTTAATAAAGTGCCTTTGCAGCCGGGCGGTGGTGGCGCACGCCTTTAATCCCAGCACTTGGGAGGCAGAGGCAGGCGGATCTCTGTGAGTTCAAGGCCAGCCTGGTCTACAAAGCGAGTCCAGGACAGCCAGAGCTGTTAAACAGAGAAACCCTGTCTTGAAAAACCGATAAAATAAAATAAAATAAAGTAAAGTGCCTTTGCTAGCATCCCAGGAATTCCTTCTGACCCCACCATGTCTCCTTGTCCAGCACCGTTCTCATTTTCACCCAGTCCTGAGCACAGCTCCATACCCCATTCATTTCCCAGTTTCCTCCTCTTCTAGGAGCAGGCAGCCATGTCCCTGTCTTCCTTCATTAAGCCACCTCCCTCATTCTCCACGAATACTCTCACCCAATGTCACCCCCCCCCCCTCAGCCTAATGTCAGTGAGCTTTTAAAACCCAAATCTGGATCCCTCTACTTCTCACCACTTAGTGGCTTCCTATTGTCTTCAGAGAGGCGATGAGTGGGGCTTACTTACTTACAAGGTCCTGATGGCCTCCTCTGGCCTTGGCCGCCTCCTCTTCTCCTCTTCTCTGCCCCATCCCCTGGACACCACTGTCTCCTCGACCTGGCTGCTCTCCGCCTCATCATCCTCCTGTCTCAGCCAGATCCCAGGGACCAGCTTCGCCTCCCTGTCACACTCTCCTGTGGCACCTGGCATTTCTATTTGCAGTATTTTCAAGGATTTATGACCACTTTGCTCATCCCACATCCCCCTCGGTCACAGGTTCTTGGCGGCTTGAGTGACCAGGCCTATGGCGATCCCCACTGTGTACTTTGTGATACCCGGAAAGCAGAGATGCCTTATTATTCACTGCCTGGATGGCTTTCCTAAGCTGGTTAATTGCCCATCTCAACTTCACGCTCTTGGAGGAGGCTAAGAAAATTCACCTTTGAGACACAACTGTGCTGTGTCTGTGTTTCCTCATTCCTCGCAGTGCCTGTAAATACGACTTTTGCGGTCAACTACGGCATTTTCTAATACATCTACAGAACTGGCTCATGTTTGTGTTCCAATGAGTTCCTTATGTCTTGAATGTTTCCTTTGAGCCAAGTCTGGGCCTCCATCCTGTGGGAGTGATTTCTCATCTGCTGCTTGTACTAGATAACACCGTATTAGTCTTGAATGAATGTGATGTATTTCTGGCCAAATTCATCATCCTAGCAAACGAAATGCTAAGGATTTCAGTCAAATGGGAAGAAAGAGATAAAGGGGCTGTGCTGACTTTATTTATGAGTTGTGTGCTCCCAAAGCTAGAGCCTCCAATGGCTCACATAAAATAATGAGGCTATCATCTCTTTCTATGTCCAAATAGATCCAAGACAGGTCTGTCTTCTCCAGACAATAGAGACAGGAAATTCAATAAGCAGAAAGGCCTTTCTTATCAGATACATCAGGAGAGAGGGATGTTCTAGTTAATGGCACCGCCAGCCACTTTGGCTTGAGCCAAAACTAGAAGTCACCCTTGATCCCCCAACCCTTTCCTCAAAATCTGTATTTAACGGCTGCTTACTTCTCTGCTTCACAGAGCTGCATGAACTTCGCTGACTCTACCTCTCTGGTGCCGTGGCTTCCGTGGTTTCCCTCTGCTCTCTCCCCTCCTGAAAATGCATCTCTTCCCAGCAGCCAGAGATCTTTCAAATTTCAATCAGATCATAGCATCCCAATGCTTAAAAGCCTTCGAAAGTTTGCAACAACATAAAAAAGTCTGAATTCATAGTCTGCCTTATGAGGCAAAAGGCCCCTCTTAAGGGAGAGGGCCAAGCATGATGATGCTCTTTGGGAAGCAACAGCTTCCCCCAGGACCTCTTTCCATGCCCGCCTTGCATCTCTTCAGAGCATCTTTGCCACCTGGCATTGTGCTAGGCAACTGCTTGGTTATTTGTTTTTCTGTTCCACTCATTAGAATAGAAACTTCAAGTTGCTATTCAAGGGTGGAATCTTCACAGATCTTGCTGCCAGCCCGACTATGAAATGTCCTCATGCGTCATGTGCTGGTTGCTTAGTCCACAGCTAACGGTGCTGTTTTGAGAGGTTCTGGAATCTCCAGTAACTGGGGCTTACTTAGTTGGAGGGAAAAGATCACTAGGGCCTATTTACAGATGCAAAGTATTTTTAAGTATGTGTAGGTACGTGCATGAGTGCAATGCCCACAGAGGCCAGCAGGGGCATCAGACATCCTGGGGCTGGAGTTAGAGGCTGTTGTGAGCCACTGAGTGAACATGACTGCAGGGATCTCAGGTCCTCTGCAGGAACAGGATCTTAATCACCAACCATCCCTCCAGCACCCTGGGGCATGCCTTTGAAGGCTATTATCTGATCCTCGGTCATTTGCTCTCTGTTTCCTATCCACCACAGTGTGGAGAGTCTCCTTTACCACATGCACCTGCTGCCATCATCGTGTTGTACTCAGGTACGAGGGGCCAAGCAACCTCGGACAAAGCTGAGTGGAACCTCGAACTACAATAAATGTTTCTGCAAGTGACAGACGCATTATTCAGTGCTGCACATGCAGCACCTGTAAGCATCAGGAGCTAACTCAGAAATCCGCTTGTTAAATGAATGAGTGCAGTGAAAACAAGAATGGGACCCAGCCTTCCTCATGTCCCTTCCCTTCCCTGCAATTTCACTGAAGACCTCCCTAAACCAAAAGTATGTGAGGATACACCCACTGCATTTATGTGGATGCTGATTTCTTCTTGCTACCATTGGTGTTTGGAGGACCCCAGATGATGCTTCCCATGTCCCCTGCTGCAAATATGGAGTGAGGACCTCCATTTTATTGTAACTCTGCCATCAGGGCAGGCCTGTGCTCAGGCTCCCTCCTGCTTGTTTCTCTAGCTCTGACTGGAACTATTTGTCAAAGGGTGCTGAGCCCTGGTTAGCACCTTGTAAACATGTCTCTGCTCCTCAGGACTGCCTCTTTAGTAAACAGTGGGGGACATTAACTCAGACTTTTGGGGACATAAGCCAAGTTTTTACAAATGTGCATACTGAAAGGGTCTGCAAGAAAGACTTTTCTTTCAAATGATTGAAAATAGTAGATTTCTTTGTAGACAGTTACCAGGCTTCAATTGGGTATTTGTGAGGTGGCACTTTTCTTTCTTTTCTTCTCTCATGAGTAATCTTGGTGGTCTAACATCAAGTCAAGTTGTCAAGTTTGGTTTGCTCCCCCCCCCCCCCCAGTGTGCCGCTCTGTTTCATCAATGTCTACTGACATTTATGACTACAAAACAGACACAGGACGAGGCAGGGCACAGTTGGATGAAACTTCCCATTTCGCTGTTGATGGGAACCATGGTTGGTTCTGCTTTTGATCTGCAACCCTTTCTCCTTCCCCTCCCTGAATCCTTCCACCTCCTTCCCCCACTCTCTTTTCTCTCTTCTCCAGTTCTCTTTTCCCCCTCCCTCTTCCTGTTTACCTTTTCTTTCCTCCTCTTTTCCCTCCATGGTATCTCCTTGTTCTCCTCACCCTCATGGGCTTTCCTTTCTTTTCATTTTTTTTTTTTCTTAGAAACGAGGCAGTCTATGAGAAGGAGGCAGGTAGGTGGGAGAGACATCAGCCACTCTGGCTATGCAGTGGAAGGAATTCTCCTACAACTTTCCTATTGTTACTTCTCTGGGACAAACTGCTGCCTTCCTGGAGTGCACCAAACATCCTTTTGGTGCCTCCCCTTCTCACCAACCAAGACTTTAAGGGACTTCTGGAGTCAAACTCAGAGTAAGGCAGGTAGGCAATAGCTCTGGGTATCAGTTGACGAAGGGAGTTTAGATATTTCTGTCATCCATTGATTCACCAATGAACTCAGACTTCCCCATGCTGCAGACTGCTCTACCACAGAGATCTCTAATATAAATAGAAAATTGTACATAGCCTTTTCCCTGGTCCTTTCTTGAAGCCCATTGACAGGAATATACAGTTAGAAACACTGAAATTCTGAATCCAAACAGTTCTGCAGTGCTGGCCACCAACAGTGCTGGAGTTAATTAGTGCTATACATCTTCTATCTGCCTTGTGCCTTCTGGTGGTGGTTGTGGGCTTTATATGCTCTGGCAGAGCTGAGGGATGTTAGCCCTTATTTCTATTATGTGGATATTACTTTTGCCTGGGAAAGCGAGTTGGAGAGTCAATTGTTTTCTGTGTTCAGTTTAAAAATGTAAATAAATCTTGTTGCTAATTGAAAAACAGAACAAATATCTGAAGAATATTCTCAAAAGGAGTCAGATTACTGCCTGATCTAAAGCAGCCATGAGCCTGACAAGCCGTCTGCATAGGTAACTCCTCAGGTGTCAGCTGAGTGGGGTGGATGGTTATGGCAGGGGAGAGATTGTTGACTTTGGATGTCTCTAGGAACAGGAACAGGATGCTGTGGTCTGGATTTTAGATGTCTCCCGAGGTTGGTACTCAACTCATGGCACCCTTTAGAAGTGGTAGAGCCTTTATGGGGTGATGTCTATTGGGGCAAGGCCATTGAGACTATGCTTTGAAGGAGTTGGGGGGACCTGAGTCTCTTCCTCTTGGCTTCTTGGCTGCATTGTTGTACAGTGTCCTCTCCTCTACTATCATGTTGAACACAGGCCCCAAAGTCACACTTGCAGTGTCCATGAGCTGAACACTCCGCACCCGTGAGCCCAGGCTCTTCTCATATGGTTTGTCACAGAGCTGAAGAGCTGAAAAGCACCCGGTGATGGCAGTGTTAAGATGCATGGTTGTGAAGTGTGTAGAAGCCTTTTTCACTTGCCAAGGTGACAAGGGTGTGGGCCACAGTAGCCTCCCCTCCCCAGGGCTTTGCTCTCTGGGGCTCAGTTACTCGTGCTCCATTGTGATCTGTAAATATGAAATGGAAAAATAATCAATTCACAAGTTTTAAGTAACTTCATTCTGCTATGTTGCCATAGTTATTTTGTCTTAGTCTTATCATGTATCACACACAGTGCTTAATATAGAGATTAAACTTCATCATAGGCATGTCAACCTAGAGAAAATCAAGACTTATACAGAGCTTGGTACCATCCACAGCCTCAGCTATCTCCTGGGGCTTTTGAAAAATGTCTGGATGAATGTGGAGGATGACCACATGCTAGTGCATGTCTCTGAATGAAGAAGCCATGTTGGAAAGACCCTCCCCCCATGCCCTGGGACTATGTTTTAGTGCACAGACCATTGCAACTTGATTGTTCTTCAAGTTTCCCTTATGGCATGACAAAATTAATGCTTGTGCTGAACAAGAAAAGGATGCTAGGTACCCAGGGGACTGGCGAATAACCCTTAGTGACCCTTCTGTGGCTCTCAGAGTGCTATGCTTTACCAGCTCAGATGCCCAGGGTAACAGCAGAATTACAGGTTGTTCCCAAATTCGTAAATCCCCGGGTTCAACTGTTCTGCTTGGATTTCTGTTAACTTGACACAAGCTAGAGTTATCCAGGAAGAAGAACCTCAGCTGAGGAAATGGCTCCATCAGACTGGCCTGTAGGCATGTGTGTTCATTAGTGATGATGTGGGAGGCCCAACTCACTGTGGTGGTGCCTTCCCTGGGCAGGTGGTCCTGAGTGGAATAGGAAATCAGGCTGAGCAAGCTATGGGGAGCAAGCCAGTAAGCAGGGTTCCTCTATGACTTCTGCTCCAGTTGCTACCTCTAGGTTCCTGCCTCGGGTTCCTGTCCTGACTTTTCTCAATGATAGACTCTAAGCTGTAGCCTGAAATGAAACCATTCCTTTCAAAGTTGCCTTTGGTCACAGCAGTAGAAAGAAAACTAGAATACCTCCATGTTGCAAAGGTTGAGTTGCCCAGGGAAAGGCACACCCACCTCAGTCACATGCCTGCATCCGTGTGTGACTTTGGTCACCCACCTCAGTCACATGCCTGCATCCGTGTGTGACTTTGGTCACCCACCTCAGTCACATGCCTGCATCCGTGTGTGACTTTGGTCACCCACCTCAGTCACGTGCC
>CAJQZJ010032218.1:2233599-2291844 GCA_907164525.1 Lophiomys imhausi | reverse complement strand
TGCCTGCATCCGTGTGTGACTTTGGTCACCCACCTCAGTCACGTGCCTGCATCCGTGTGTGACTTTGGTCACCCACCTCAGTCACGTGCCTGCATTTGCGTGTGACTTTGGTTTCATGCCTGTCTTTGAGTCTTGCTTTTCTTAGCCCATCTGTGCAGTGTAAGTCCCTGTGACCCTTGCCTTTGATTATTGTCACAGATGCTCCCAGAAGGCATTGTAGCTCCCAGTCTTCAAGGTGATCTGGGCTGAGCATCTTCCTTCTGTGCATTTTACACACATCAGTTGTGTATGTTGTCATTGTAGCAATTTTCACAAGCATAGTGGTTTAAAACAACACAATTCAATGTCTGTTTTAAAATGTAAGTATGTGGGCTGGAGAGATGGCTCAGAGGTTAAGAACACTGGCTGTTCTTCCAAAGGTCCTGAGTTCAATTCCCAGCAACCACATGGTGGCTCACAACCATCTACAATGAGATATGGTGCCCTCTTCTGGAGTGAATGTGTACATGCCAGCAGAACACTGTATACACAATAAATGAATAATCTTTAAAAAAAAAATGTAAGTATGTGGTGTGTGTGTGTGTGTGTGTGTGTGCATGGGTGCATATGCTTCTGTGCACATGTATGTAGAGGTTATAAGTCAACTTCTGACATAATAAAGACACATCCATCTTATATTTGAGTCCAGGGTCTCTCACTGGGATCTGGGTCACTGTTTTGAGGGTCTGCTGGCTGGGCAGCATCCTCCAGGATCCTCTTGTCTCTAAAGTACTAGGATTGTAATTACATACCACCACACTAGACTTTTAATCTTTTAATTTACTTAATTAATTTTGAGACAGGATCTTACTATGTAGCTCTGGTCTGAAATTCATCATGTAGATAAGCTGGTCTGTAACTCACAGAAATCCACCTGCCTCGGCTTCTTCACATTAAAGTTAAAAATAAATGTGGATTCCAGGAATTGAACTCAGGTCCTCACGCTTATTTGGCAAGCATTTTCCTCCCTGAGCTGTCCCCTTGACCCCATGTTTGATATTTTGACAGTTCTAGGACAGGAGTCCCTTATGAGTCTCATTGGAATAAAACCAAGACATCCTCAAGGCTCTAGAGGAGATGTCTTGCTGGAAGCCATAGAGAAGAGTTCCCTTCCCTGCCTTTCCAGCTTCTGAAGGAGACCTCCGTTCCTGGGCTCATGTCCCTTCCTTTAGCATCAAGCCAGCCTGCCTGCTGTCTGCTGTCTCTCCATTGTGCACACTAGGAAGGATTCTCTACTTAGATAATCCTGGATGATAATCTGCCTCCTTCAAGGTCCATAACTAAATCACATTGGAAATGTTGCTTTTGAAATATAGTGTCACATAGTCATAAGTTCTGTGGTTTAGGACAGGGAATCTTGGGGGTGGTGGCATTATTTTGCCAGCCCATAGTATTGGTTTTCTCCTCTGGGTAGGGTCCACAAAGGGAGAAGAAGCCTTTGGCACGAGGAATGCTCACAACAGAGACCTTGGGTTGTAACAGCCACAGAGGTAGGGGTGATTGGACAGAATGTGCGTTATGGCCTCTATCAACCCAAGGGGATCAACCTTCGCTCTTTACTCCTAGAGGAGAAATGGCCAGGCCTGTGTGTCTCTTCACGATGAACCAGGAGGAGCATGCCACAGGCTGTGGAGACGACAGCTGCTCAGGGTACACACAGCCAGTCCTTTTCTGGAGGGATCTCCCCAGAGCATCATTGACACATCCACCACAAACAAGCAGTTTCGTGTCTCACGGTGCTTCAAGGAGACAGAGACTTTATTGATTCGTAGAGGTGAGAGAAAAGCCATTTGTTGAATGTCTACCACGTGCCTTGTTAAGTACTTCCTTCCTGCAGTCACTCTAGCCTTTCAACAACCTTACTGTGTCCACGGGAGGGGAGGAAGCAGCTGGCTTTCTGCAGAGCAGTTAAACTTCATACAGTAGCCCAGTAGAGGGTGGGGTTGGGATTAAATCCCATGTTGTTTTAACATAAAACTTGCACTCCTTTTTACCTCTCCCTTTTTCTTCTTTTCGTGCATATGTGTGTGCTGTGTGCATGTATGTTTACCTGTATGTGGGCATATGTGTATATGTGTATGAATGTGTGTGTGTGTATGTGTGAGTGCATGTGTGTGTGGTGTGTGTGTAGACTTCAGAGTGATGTCAAGGTCTTTGTACCTCACTTGGAAGGATCAGAGTCCCTCAGTGAAATGCAGAACTCACTCATAGGATGTGTCTCACTAGCCTTGTTGGTCTGGTCTTGTGAATCACCTGACTGGAATTCTAGGTGGCAGCCGTGTTTGGAAATCCAAACTAGGGTCCTCTTGCTCGGCAACCACTGTAACCTCTGAGTCATCTCCTTAGCAGAATCTATGTTTTTGTTGTTGTTGTTGTTATTGGTTTTTTGAGACAGGGTTTCTCTGTGTAATAGCCCTGGATGTCCTGGGCTTGGTTTGTAGACCAGGCTGGCCTCGAACTCGAAAACACAGAGATCCACCTGCCTCTGCCTCCCAAGTGCTAGGATTAATGTGGTGCGCCACCACGCCCGGCCCAGAATCTGTGTTCTTATCCACTGCTCCCAAATGCTGTCAGTCTCCAGAGCAGGGTTTGAAGAACCTTTCTGTAAATGGACAAACTGTAGGTATTTTTGACTTCATGGGCAGGGTGGTTAGTTTTCATTGTCAACTGGATGCAACCTAGACTCATCTGGGAAGAGGGAACCTCAAGTGAAGATCAGCCTCCATCAGCGAGAAACTGTCTTGACTGACGATTGGTGTGGGATGGCAGGCGAAGGTAGCATCGAGAGGAAGAGATGTTGTGTGGGTAATGGTGAGGTTACGTGCAGTTGGGCAGGGAACTTTGTGGAATAAAGTATTTACATTTTCTGTTGCTTAATACATAATGGGTATAATCAGTTGAGGTCAGCATTTGCTAAAGTCAGAAGTAGATGTATCAGTTGGCTTTTGCTGCATAACAAGCAACTTCACAATTAAATGACTTAAACCTATAGTTGAGATTATTATTCTTGGGTTTACTAACACCCTCTTTTACCTTTAAATATCTACTAGGGGTTTAGACCATTTAGTTCCTGAATAAAATATATAGAGAGATGATATTTTATTAATAAACTGTAAGCCCTATGCTGGGCAGGTTCTGAGCTATTCTAAATCTATCATCCTTAAAACCCACATAAAAGCCCATTAGTTGCCAATCTGATGACTCCTGGGCAGCTTCTACCCCATCGCTCTGTCCTCAGGGTAAGCTCCTCTTGGTCACGTGTTCCTGGTCCATCCTGTCTAAAGGTAAGGTCCTTCATCCCCACTCTCCTTCTTCCTTCTCCCTTTTGGGATGCTTCTGCTCCATCAGGCCAGCCCTCTTGGCCTCTCCTTCATGGTTCATACAGCCCCATGGTGACCTCCTTCCTCTTCTCTCTGTCTCTCTGTCTCTACTTCTCCTGTCTTATGGTCCCTTTGAGACCCCAAGGCTGGGAACCTCAGCTCCGCAGAAGAACCTCTCTTCTGCCCAGCTACAGGTTGTCAACAACTTTTATTTAACCAGTCAGATAATTACGGAGCACTCTTTACATCACATTGATACAGGAGATGGTTCAGTATTTATAACAATGTGTGTGCAGGGTGGTAACCAGATCTCAGGGCCCTGAAATCAGCATCTGAATACTCAGTACACAAGACCTTCCTTCAACATAAGCCAATACTCAAAATACTCAAGTATTTAGCTCATACTTCTGCTAGGAGACTCTTTGGGTATGATCTGGGATTGGCTGATATTGACTGGTTACTTTCATTTGGTGGGTTGGCTTAGTGTTGTCAGGTATTGGATCCTTCCATTCATATGATTGGTGTTTAGGTGATGGTGAGGCTGCTGGTGGAGACTGTCTCTTTTTTTCAAGCTTGGATCTCATTCCACCTTCCTTCAAGAACAGAGTGGACAGACATTGAGGAGTCTAAACAGGAAGTGCTTTATTGTAATTCAGGACTAATAACCTTAAAGGGGAGAAAAAAAGTCAACACAGATGGCTTCGTGGGACTTAATGAAACATTGAACTTTTAGTGAAGCTCGATGCTCATCAAGAGCCACTACGGCTCTGAGAGGCATTGCAGAACAAAAAGTGTCTCTTGACACTCCCAAGAGCTTGATATACCAAGAGATAAGAGCAGGCTTGCAGCCCTGAGAGGCGTTCCAGCTCTCAAAGAGAGTTTGTAAGCAGCAGGTTTCAGATCAGGTGGGTGGGCTTCCCATCTGGAGTCTGGAAAGTGCTAGATGGTGAATTTCTGCCCATAGCCAAAGTGTGAGTGTCAGAGGCAGAGACAAGGATCAGTCCCCTTGGCCTATAATCACTCGCAGAGTGAGCCCCCCATGAAGGCTCCTTCCGCCTCCATCTCCAGAGTCTTGAAGGAAGTTATCTCTCTGTCTTCTGTTGAATTCTAATGTCCCCTGTGCTCTGAAGCATAAATTAATATAGTGCCAGCTAATTGGCCAAATGTTGACATGCAAATAGGGTAAAAAATAAGAACCCCCCCAGGGATGAGTGATCCCAGCTGAGAGGTGAATAACCTTGAGCTCACCAAAATCCCCAAAAGCTCATAGCCTGGTCCATGGTTCCCTGGTTCTGCCACTTCCCTGTCATGTTCCAATCAGGAACATCTGCTTCTCTCCTGGCTGCTGCATTGGAAGTTCCCAGCAATCCACTTTTGAGGACTGAGTCTGCCTGCTGTCAGAAAGCCCCTTCTAGGCCCCACATTCCTCTAACCATGGGACAACTGTCACAAAGCTGTCCCATTGCCAATTGGCTGGTGGGGGTGTGTTTGCATGGTGGCAAGATTCTTAAAGCAGCAAGTGGACATTTGCAAGGTTTCTGAAGGAATAGAACACTCATATGTAACCAAATTCTCAAATCCCAAACCTCTTTTCCACTAGTTTCTCCTGTTCCTGTCACAGGACCCTCCATGGACAGGGAGATGCAGAGCTCAGCATGGGAATTTTGCCTCATGCTGGTCAGTCCCAACAGCATGGAGAGGGTGCACCAGGGAGGAGATCCTTGTTCTTTACATTTAAGAGGCAGCCCATCCACTGGTAAGTGCAGCTGCTACTCTCAACAAAGGAGCTTCTTTTTTTGCAGCAGACAGAGACCATTACCTAAAGCCACAACTGCTCAAAATACAGGGAATGAGTGACTGCCTCTTACCCAGACCCAGCTGATGTATCTACAACACAACCCCTATACCTAAGGCTTAGAAAACATTGCAGAAGAGGAAACAGATAGATTGTAAGATCCAGACTACTAGGGTGTCACTGGGAGATTGTACCTTCTATATGAGACAGGGAAGCTGCACCTATGAAAACCAACTATATGGTTGACTAAAAAACACCTGAATGATGAAAACACTGATTCATATTCCATTATGTATGGGAAAAATCTCACAAGTTGCCACACCTACATGAAGAGCTAAAGGCAATTAATGACTGCTGAGGGAGAATTAGTTTTCCCCAGGGAAGAGACCCCCTAATTGGTTATTCAATCGCAAGTAGTCACCCCTAAAAGCATATACATATGAGCAATATTAAGTAGACTCAGTGGGATACATTGCGCGCGCGTGCGAGTGTGTGTGTGTGTGTGTGTGTGTGTGTGTGTGTGTGTGTGTAGCAAAAGTAATTAAAGAAAAAGAAGTCATGAATTTGAGAGGGAATGTGAGACTATGGGAAGAGTTAGAGGGAGAAAAAGAAGGGGGTGGTATAGTACAGCACACATACATGAAATTTGAAAAACCTTTTAAAGAATGCAGTGGTGTCTCCCGAGGCATTTTGAGGATGTGTTTACCTGACTGTTTGCTTTGCTTTTGCTCAGGCATATCTACTTTACCACTAAACAGGTGACGACATTTTCCTTGGTGGAAAGTGTATTAGGTAATAATATTTATCCTATGGACTTGTCAACAACACTGTCCCTGTCCAAGCCGTGACTGTGAGTCACCTCGTGTTCTGCTCTCCAGGGCTTGGGCACAGCAGTCTCAGGCCCTATGAGTGGATGTGGGGCTCCTGAAACCACTCTTTGTATTGCTGGATGACTGTTAGCCGTATGTGACAGAAAGAGTGTTTTCCACATCCTGGTAAGGAAATCCTCCACAGGCGCAGCAGACGTTTTCTCTGCTCTCCTCTACTGTGCTCTTGCCAGAAGGTCTAAATGGGCCCTCTGTAGTCGATTTCTTTTCAGTATTTCACACCACAGCTCACTTATAGACCCTGAGCCAGAAAAGTCAGCTTCTGCCCATAGACCACAGGACTCATAGAACAGAGAGCTGTTTTAGGATGGAGTGTCCAGCCCAGCTGGGTCCAGCCTCCTGCAGACACACAGTATCTAGGGAAATGTCCCCCTTCTCTCCCCTCTTCTCCTATCACTTGAATAGCTTATATGTATATATTTACTCAAATATTCAGCTCCATTTTTTTTTTCTGTGCCAAAGACTTTCTGAGGCAAGAGGCTTAACCAATGTGCTGAAATTTACACGTAATCCATTATATGCTACTAAAGTGATGTTTGGAAGCAATGGCCTTATCCAAACTAACTCCTTGTCCAAGATAAATCTTTGTGTCACCGTGAATAGATGTCATTGCCCTGAGGAGTGGGTGGGGGACCCTGTGCTGTTGCTGCTGTTAGCTGATGGATTGTAGCTCAGTAAACACACAATGCCTGTCATGATGTGAGGGTTCTATGTGTGTTCATGAATTACCATGTCCATTCTTTTCTGTTCACTCTCTGCCCTCCATTTGTGCCTTCTCTGCTTCTCCAGGGGTATCTTGATGTTACCTTTTTTGTTTGATGATGATGTGAGATGAGTTGGGAGAAGCTGTGGCAGATATTGCTGTGTCTTGGGACCTATACATCTGAACAGTGGCTCTCTCTGATTCTAGCCTTCCAGGAGGGGTTCAATTCTTTGTCCCCCTTGTGAGATGTAGTCCAAATCTGCCTTAAATACCGAGTCAGGCTGTAGCAGTTCATCTGCCTCCAATCATGAGGTAAGTTTGATCTCCATGTCAGTAGTGTCATGAAGCCCCACAATCTCAGTGAGCTGCCCTTCAGGCTCTGACAGGTTATGTACAAGGCCTTGAGACAAGAAATGTCTGGGCCTGCTCTCAATGCCACTGTCTCCGTGTCTACTGTGACCTGCTGTTTCTCTAGCGCGTGCAACGAGTGGTTTTGAGCTGTTATCCTGGGCTCCCTGTGGGCAAACCTGAGCATGTGTGGCCAGAAAAGAAAACCAGGCCATTGAAACTTGCTTCATATTTTCCCGGGAAATAAGTACCAAGCCAGAGTGGTGCAGAACTTAAGATGAAGAGAAGAAACAAGAAGTCACATTGTGGTCTGCCTGTGACATTCTCACCTCTTCATCTATTAGAAGTGGACTAAGGACTTTCTCTATAGGAGGGTCTGGCCGGCCTAAAGTCAGGAGCCCTCCCATACTGCCTGTTCATAAGATTTATTTCTAATTATGTGTGTCAGGAGGGTGTGTGCACATGAGCACAGGTGACTGGAAGTGACCTTGTGCTGAACTTACAGGCACCTATGAGGCATGTGACAGTGTGTGGGGGGTGCTGGGAACTGAACTCAAGTCACCTGCAAGAGCAATAAACACTCAACTGCTGAGCCATCTCTCCTCATGTCAGTTTAGATGCACGATTTGCACAGATGCACACCTGTACGCACAGGTGACTCACGGCTGCTGCGACCAATGATCATCTGAATCCACCCTTTGAGGCATCATCACTTCACTCTGAGTTCTAGCTTAGGCAGCTGGAGCATTTCCAAGAACCCCATTCCTGCCGTACTGTCTCTTCTTCAGTCTGACATTTTATTAAGGCCTGAAGGGAAAGAGTGTTGAGAAGTATCTGGATCCCAGGTTGTATACCCTGACCTGTATTGCTGACTGTGTCCATGAAGCAGAGGTCACAGGATCAGGGGATCTCCACTTCCCTGTCATCGCTTGGCTTTGGTGTTGCTGTTGATTTCTCCCTGGACTTTCAAGGACAACTGATGCTGGGCCACCATGGTACCAACTCCTGTGTTGACAGTGAAGACCTTTTAGGAAGCCCTTGCCCACTCCTGATGTCTTTCCTCTGTTTATATCTTCCAGGACATATAGGTCTTTATGGCCTTCCCTTGCTTTCCTGCCTGTCTCTGTTTGCTGTGGTCCTTCATGTTTGCAATACCACACCTGAGCACAAGTAACAATTGCTTTCTAAATTAGCTAACTCTTCTCTGGAGCTTTCTGCCTTCCCAGTCAATAATAGGCACACATGTGAAATTTCATATCACATAGAGATCACATCAGTCATTTGACAAACACACAAGTGCTGCACACATACATGCATGCGAAGGCAGTTTACTCTAGAGGCAAATATGAGTGACTGGGGTTGGGGAACACAGACTGAGGTTGCCCACAATACCATGTTCTGACATGGCAGCAGTTTTGTGAAGTTTTGATGGTGACAGAACAAAGAAAGTCACAAGGTAACACATACTTCCAATCCATTGGTGGTTCCGTCAAGTAGGTGGGTCACAGTAAAGCAGGAGAAGGTCTGCTATAGGCCTCAGATGCCAACAACTTTCTTAGATTTTGGGTTGGTGGAAGCTAGGGTGTCTGTTCACGTATTCCAAAGGATTTATCTAGTAGTCACAAGGATGTTATACCACATACAGAGGTGACAAAAAAAATGGCTACAGAGGGAAGGGTAGAGATGAGTCAAGATGGTTTAGCTCTAGATTTGCAACAGTCCAACCTTTACCCACCATTGAAATTCTAATCAGTCAGTCAGTGTTTGTTTGTTGTCACATCTTCTTCCCAGAAGCCTCCATTCACGTAATAAGTGTGTATTTCTATGTGTCTCCACGATAAATCCTCACTCCTGTGTGATTTTTATGTTAGAATATATCACATGAAAATAGCTCAAGAATATGTTTTTAGTCACTTCCTCATTTAGAAGGACTCACAGCATCCTGTTTATCTGGAGGAATTCTGTATGGAGCAAGTCAGAACACCACAAAGTTTGTCAGGAAGACTCCTAAAGAGAGGATTTGCTGATAATGGAAGAAAACATAATTGACCTTGTCATTCCATTCCCAACTCCTCTGGGTCTGGAGGACAGTTGTCATCCCTGGCTTTGCTCTGGATCTCAGGGTCAGCTCCGACACAATGGGGATGGAGTTCACAAGGTAGCCAAGGAGAGTGCTCTTCGGCTGAGGCCCAAGGCTCCAGTTCCACAGGGTTGGGGGAGCAAGCGGCTAGAGAAGCACCACTGCCCAAAGGGACAGACAGGGAAAGAAACCCTGTTGTCCTAAAAGTGTCTTAGCTCTTTTAGTTTAAAGGGTTTACTAAAACAGCTAATGGACTAACTTTGGCAGCCACGAGGGACACAGAGAGACAGGTACACAGAGAGGGGCCCAGCCAGCAGGATGTGGCAGGTCCAGAAGGCCATGTCTCCTAGCAGCAGCTAGCAGTGAGAGCAGGGCTTGCCAGAGCAAGCATTGGCGGTGTACAGATAAAAGACAACTTATAGTCTTCTTTGGTGAATGTAGATACGGACAACAACAAGAAAGACCTTCAGTGTATCATAGAAAATATGTAGCTTTGCAACAGTAGTGGATTTTTAAAGGGGGGCTTTAGGATTGGTCAATTTTGATGCTCTCTTTGCATGAGGGATATGTGACTCTCTGCCTGTAGCCAGGTTGTTTACAAGCCTGAGGGCTTTGCAAGAACCCAGGGAGGGAACATTCTCACCAGCCTGCCAACATTGGGGCTAGCATCTTGTTCAAACTTCAACCTGCTTGCTAGCTTCCATGGGCATTGTTTGTGACCTAGGCTGCATGGCACATAGGAGATTCACAAAGTCCAACAGACCTGGAAGAGTAGATGTTTAGTACCAATCTTCCAATTGCTAACAATGAAGCCCCCTGAGGGAAGAGATTTTTGTTTGACCTTGGTGAAACTCTGTGTTTAGAATTCCTGGCCTAGGGCAGATGCACAGCATGTATTGGTTGGAAGAATGAGTGACAGACAGTGAATTGTACTGGGAAGTTTATAGAGTAGACATGTAATGGAGTTTTGAGAAGAGGAGAAAGATGATTGTAGGTTTTGCTATGCTCAATGAACACATCCTTCCTGGTAGAGTTTTAGAGGTCAAGAAAGATCTAAAAGGCTTTAAACTGATGTTTTATTTAGCAGGGTAATATCCTGTGGTTCCTCAGACTTGTATGTTTCCCATTCTGAATTATTGAATAGCTGATGTTCTACACACACACACACACACACACACACACACACACACACACACGCGCACGTACACACACATGCACACGCACACAACGGGGCACATGCTAGAATTGGTTTTCCTTGACTTTGGTGCCATTCATACCCAGCAATGCGTGCATGGGCTGAAGCGTTTGCAGTGGATTACTAGGGAGGTTGTTGGGAGACTTGGTATGATTATGTTATGGGAATTTTAAGTGATGATAATTTGACTTAATGCAACTTAGGCAAAGAGGGAATATGTTAGGTAGATATTGGGGTGCTTCATGGAACCCAAGGACAGGAATAGTCCTGAGCCTTGGAAGTGGCCCTTGACATGATCTTCTCCTTTTTCACATTGTGTTGCCCCCTGCCCCTGACTGGATTCCTTCTCGTAGCTTCTGGGTACCACTGCAGGACATAAGAGGGAATAGATGTTCTTTCTCTGTTTCAAATTTCCTGGAGAGTGAGTCTGAATATCTAGAACTGTGTCTGGGGAAGGCACCACATTGCTTTTAATGGAGTGGAATAGGGAGGGGAGTCCCTAGCAGAGGCCAGTCTCCATAAGGGGACAGCAAGCAGACGCAGCAGGTAGGGGCTACTTCTGTGCAAACACTGTCATAGTGGGACACCCTGCACCTGCTCATCTTAGGCATTTGGAGGGTTGTCTTTCGACAGGAATGGAGTAAGTCTGAGGTACTATGGATCGCTGCTTATTTTGGACATCAACTCTTGATGGTCCCACTGAGGCTGTTGGCTGCTGTCCTGATGGGAATAAATAAGTACAAATCTACAATGTTTTCACTTTAGAGATCTGTAATGCCCTCCCCTTCGATGGTTGATACTGATTATCAACAAGACGGGATCAACAGGATGCAAAATCATGCATGAGATAAATTTCTTAACAGATCTGTGAGAAACTTCTAGGTTAATTGAGATGGGAGGATCCACCCCTAATCTACCAGTGGTTTTTCACTAAGAGTCCATGGAAGTTTTAGATATTATTTTAAAATCAAATAAAGTGGACTTTCCCTGTATCTTACATTAGTAAAGAGCCAGCAAGTGCCACAAAATGTGTGCTTACTTGGTGCCATGGTCACACTCGCGATAACCTGCAACCCCACATGTGAAGCCCAAGATGGCTGAGCAAGCAGCCTGAGGTGACAGCCAGGCCCATGTCAGGGCAGATTCCTTCTTCCAGCTCTTTCCCCATGCACACACTACAAGCCTCTTCCCTCTCTTTTTGCTCATCTTGAACTTAACAATCTCTTGAACAAATCTCATGTAACTTATGTTGCTATTTATTTTAATATCAACTTAAATGTGGAAAGATTTAAGAAATCCAGTGGGAAAACAAGTCACGTATACTAATAAATACATAATAGATAATTATTTGTAATTATAAAATTTTAGTGGGAGATGAAGATCACATGACTTATCCTTGTGGTATATGGGCACAGCACCGAGTAATCAAAATGCTGGCCAATGCTTTGCTTTTAATTATTTGAGAATTTTGTAAATGTACTGGACGCACTTTGATTGTATCTACCACCCTATTACCCCTACCCACAACTGCTCCCAGATCCTACCCCCAAGACCTGATTCTAACTTTATGTCTTCCTTTTTTACAATCCACTCAGTCCCAAATTAGTGCTGCTCAAATGTGTGTAGTAGGTGTGTTGGAGCACAGTTAACCTATCAGAGCCACAGCCATGAAGAAAACTGACTTTCCCTCTTCTAGTAACCATCAAATATCAATAGCTCCTCAGTTAGGGGTCAGGGTCTCCCAAGCCTCTCTGCCACCCATGCTAGATGTCGACTGGCTTGATCTTGTGCAGGTCTTAGGCTGACAGCCACACCTGCTGTGAGTTCTGTTGTGTCCAGGAGACAGCAATTCCTACAAATCCTCCTTGGTCTCTGGCTTTTGCAATTTTTCCACTCCCATTTGCTCCATGTTCCTTGAGATTTTGGAGCAGCGAGTGTGATGTAGAAACCCCATTTATGGGCTAGCATTCCATAGGCAGGTACTCTCTTCATTTGGTCCAGATGTGTGTCTCTGTATTAACTGCTGTCTACTGAGGAAGGAAGCTTCTCTGATGATGACCAAGACCTCGTCTGACCCATGGGTGTAGAGGGGACTATTTAGGAGGCAGTGTGATACTCTACCTATTTACAAAGTAACAGTAGCAGGTTCTCCTCTAGGGACTATGAGCTCCATAGCCACAGTTTTTAATGTGGAGGGTCCTTCCTGATCCTTATATGTCAATAGTTTAAAAGAACACATGGAGAAACTACCATTGTTTTGTTGCGGCCATTCTCCATTCTGTTTAGTAATAGGAGCTCTACCATTTTGGAGGAGCAATGCCTACTTACCTAGAGACCACATTTCTCAGTCTCCTTTTCTTTCTTTCTTTTTTAAAAATAATTTATTTTTTATTTCTTCAAGTTACATCTCAATCACAATCCCCTCCCTACTCCCCCCTCCAGTCCCTCCCTTCTACCCTCCTCCCCCTCAACCCCCATCCTCTTCCCTTTTTTCTTTTAAGTTTAAGGTATTTCTTTTTCCCCTCAACAGCTCCCCCTTTCAGTCCAAAAAATGGCTCTTTCTCTTATAACTATAAATACAGTACAAAACAACAGAAATAAATAGGCCACAATTATGAGAGTTATATGGCTTAGCATACATTCCCAATGTCCAGTCCATATGTATTTGGCACCTGACTTTAACATTCTACTATCTAGCCATCTCCATGAGTTTAAAGTTCTATATCTAACTCAGCTTTCATACTAACTTGCATCACAATTTTAAAAACCATCTTCTTAGATCCAGAACACCCTCTTGATTCCTAAACAACTCAAAATTTAACTATGAGACTCTAGCTGTCTATTCTTCAACCACCTCAGAGACCTGAGAGGGATAAATATATCTGATTATATAGGAAGTGCAGAGCCTGCAGCTTCCAAAACTAAGAAATGACATACCAGTGGCTGCCTGGACAGTTCCCATTTTCTCTCCATACATTACAGCATCAATCTTCAGCCATTTGGTCCTGTTTCTCTGATAGACATTAATTGTAGAGCAGGAATTATGAAGGACTTACCTACCCTGTCTTGGCAGAGCTAGGCTGTTGACTTACCTGCTTCCAAGTTTTGTACTTTTTGGACAGAAGTCTGTCTACAGTTGAAGCAAGGGGTTTTTTCATGCCAAGAGAAAGGCTTGCCACCAATTCAACCATCTCCCACTGGAGATTCTTCGATGCTCATCTTCTACTTGGAGTAGAATAGGGGGTGCTGTCAGGAGCTGACATGTCTCGATATCAAAAAAATCTTAAATTAAGAAAACATCTTTGAATGCCATATTCTGCAGATCTCTTGAGGTTTTTGAAGATGTCCTACCTATCTCTTATATTTAGATAAGCAAATGTTGCTTGTCTCTTAGCAACTTGATTTCTGAGTAGCTTAGAAAATAACTGTGGTAGTCAGTCTCCTTTTCAATATGTCAGAGTCAGTCAAGGCAATGGATGTGGGGGTAAGAGGCACCTTCGTCGTGCCTGTCATTAAACAGAGGTTTCTAGTTAGCCGTTATTGCTTTTGTTATCTCTGCTTTTGATATTGTAGGAGAAAACTTTTACCTCTCACTCACCCCGAGGAAGGAGCACACACAATGGTCACTTCAATTCATTCCTGCTGCTGCAAGAGTCTTCATGTCTGTCAGGCTCCACAGGGAATTCACTGAAAAATCTGAGTCATATTTACTCCCCTAGCATGGAGAAGCAGTCAGTATTCCTGGCAGAGTACAGGGTGTTATACATGTTTACAAAAGAGCTCAAGGAATTAAAAACAGCCTAGAGAAGACATCAGACTTCCTGCGTGGAGTAGAGTCCCCTCTAAAATGGTGCAAAGATCATAGGAAGTGACAACATTGTTGATTGCAATTGAGAATAAACATGTTTTCATGATCCACCACCCATACAAAGCCCAAATATGTAACCCGAAATGACCAATCCTGTGACGGTCAGGCAGTGTGTCGGCCCACTATACAGCTACTAATGGTGTTTGCATTATGAGACAGTACATGGTGGCTGTAGTGAATTCTGTTGGCATCTTGACAGGAATGTAGCTCTGGAAGAGAGGCCATTCACACATAGCCTTTAAACAGGCTGTTCTCAACCTGTGGGTTAACATCCTTTTGGGGGTTGAACAGCCCTTTTCTCAGGGGTTACTTAAGACCATTGGGAATATTGGATATTTACATTATGATTCATAACAGTAGCAAAATTACAGTTATGAAGTAGCAATGAAAATAATTTAATGCTCGGGAGAGACCACAACACGAGGAGCTGTATTAAAGGGCCGAAGTTTTACGAAGTTGAGAACCACTGCTTTCAATTAAGTTGGCTTGGTTGTGACTACAAAGAAAATGTAATATTTTTGATGGAGGCCTCGTGTGTGGAATACTTGTAAGAGGCAGTTAACATCTTGGGGCATTTCTGGGTAGCACAGCAAGTACAAGCTACACCAGACACTGCAGGGAGCCCTGGATCTGTCAGGCATCTTCTGGATTGTCTGTTTTCTCTCTATTTGGTTGCTGGGTTCTGTAGTCATTCTCCATCAGATGCTGTTTATATGATAGATACAGACACAGGAGAGCCACTTCACTCTCTTGGGCCGGGTGGAAAAAAGAAATGAGATTTTTGCATGACAGTGTCACCAGGAGCTGCAGTCACTCTCCATGATGGAAATACATTTTATGTCTTTTCCTTCCCCTGTGTGCCTTTTATATAAACAACAAAACACACTGAATCAATTTCTCAAGCAAACTTACAAAATCCCCAAACACAGCGACCTTTAACAGTGGGTAGCATGAATTATTGGGGGCTACAAAGAAGGTTTTAACTATTGAAACATGTTGGCAACCTGAAAAATGAGTTTTCCCTCCTTCCAAACAGTTAAAAATAGCTTTTATAAACTCTGAATTCCCTGTGATGGTGAGGTCAGCATTAATCACCTTTATGACATCTTATATTTAGGCCACGGATAAATCCTTGGCCTTAATCAACCACTTTCCTGAGGAAATTGGCCAAATCCCACCTGGAGGGAGGGGGATGAATCACAACAGCCTGGCCATTCAGACAAATCTCTTTTCAAGTACCCTTAAAGCTTTTTTTCATACTCCAGCGAAGACAGCCGCACAGGAAACAATAATAGTTTAATCTCTTGAAAAATTTCCTTCCTGAGTTGCAGCCCTCAGACAGGTAGTGAGAGTGAGCCAAGGAAAATGAAGAGAGTCTGTGCCAAGCGCTGGCAGTCACTTGGATTGTCCTGTCCAGCCTCACACAGGAGCCCGACCGTCTCCCAGATATGCTCTGCCAATGGCCACAGTGGCTCTTCTGCCATCTTGCCCTGCCTCTGACTGACCCTGGGAAAAAGCAATGAGAGGAAGCACAGTGGTTGACTCACTGTGTAGCTGGGTGTCTTAAAGCCTCCCTCCATTCTTTTGGAGCTTTCTAGGACTTCCTTCTATTGGGAAGACACATTTTATCTGGGAAACACATGTAGCTCTCAGGGAAGTGCAGAGTCTGCCTGGTGTGCCCACTGGAAGCCTTGTCTGGGCTTGCTCAGAGAACCTTGTTGCCTTGCCTCATTGCTGAGCAATGCTTTCCAAGGTTCCTGGGAGTGTAATCAGCCTCGAAGGAACCTGAGCAATTTTGAGATTTGTGGGATAGACAGGACCCATATTCAGTAAATCCACTGGCTTTACCCAGGCCAGCCAGCTCAGAATGCCAGCCTAGAGTAACCTTCTGGAAGCCACAAAGAATTTTTTTAGGCCCATTATACACAATAGCTCTTGGGGATTGGGTTGTAGTTCTCATGGACGGCTCAAACTGTGAGTAATTTGCTTTAAAAGAGCCATTTCTAACCAAAAAGATTACCATAATGAGCACATTGACCAGTAGTCCCTCCTCATCTGTGTTCTTTGTGTGTGTTCATGGGTGTGCTAATGTGGATACATGTGTGTACACATGGAAGCCAGAGATAATGCTGGGTGCCTTCCTCTTACTTCCCAACTATTTTATTATTATTATTATTATTATTTATTATTTTGAGACAGAGTCTCTCACAGAACCTGAAGCTCCCTGATTTCTCTAGACCAGCTATCCAGGAAGCTCCAGGAAGGCTTCCGTGTCTACCCATCATGTGCTGCATTGCTATGTCCAGCTTAACACATGGGTACTGGGCATTGGAGCACAGCTCCTCATGCTTGAATGGCAAGCTCTGCACCTCCTTAGCCTATCTTTCATGCTCTTGACTCGTTGGCTGTAATTTTCACTGTCTGTACTCCCTAGGGAGCACCTCTGCCTAAACACACCCCTGACTCTCCTGGCTCTCAGTCACTCCTTTTTGACCCAGTCTTATTTCTGATTTTCCTCTTGGCTTGGCCATTTCAGGACCCATTTGCAGGGTCTGGGCAAAGTGAATTGCATTTTTATCTCATGTCTATTTCCTCCACTCATATTTGTGACTTGGAATTAAAAAAAAACCGTCTGATTATAGCGAATAGAACATTGTCTAATCTCTCAAATAAATAGGAGGTGAAAGAGTTCATTTGCCTAGGACTGCCGGTTGGCACACAAGTAAGTGAACAAATTTAGTTATCATAAAAATAGCCTCTCCAAGCCACCCACCATGTCTAGGAATTCTCTGGATCCATTCCCACGTTTTCAGGCCAAGTAAGAAGCACAGGAACTAAAACCTGTTTCCATCTCATTTTCCCTTCACTATTGAGGATAACCGAAGGCAAATTCTGTACTGTTCTCCTTAGACAAGTGCCTCAGTCAGCCAAGGGCTGTCATCTCAACAGTCTAAGCCAGAAAAGTCTACAGAAGTACAGTAGCTGATGAGAAACTCTTGGAGTGAGGTAAAGACCAGAAGACACAGATAGGACGATCATCAAAATGCTGTTTCCTATAGCAACTAATTGTGAGTGACACATTACCAGCAATATGGGGGTGTTCAACAGCATTAGTGTCACCCCACATGACATGCAGTTCTTATAGGTGTGCAAACTCATGTCTTTCAAAAACAAACTGGAATATTCTTATGCTCTATTAATTGAAAATTATCAATTTACCTATTTATTACAGACAAAACTGTTTTTCAGATTTGTGGACTAGAGTGAATTTAATTTCATTTTTATAACTTTTTATAATATCTAAGATATCCTTAATACAGTTTGGTGATATAAACATCTCTGAGAGTAACTACAAGCGTTTTGTGTTTTCAGGATTATCGTTGTGATTATTTCTGTCCTGCCTGAGTTAGTCAGGGAACAGAAGCCACTGAATGAATACGGAATAGAGAGATTCTCTGGACAGGCTTCCACGATGTGGTCGGGGTAGTCCAGTGAGAGTGTCTTCACAAGACTGGAGATCCCCAGAGCTGCCCAGTTCTCGAGGCTGGCTTCCTCATCAGTCTCGGTCTGGTGCGGAGGGCCTGGGAGGTTCCAGAGGAGCCGCTGGGCTTCAGTCCAATTTGGAACCAGGGAAGGGTGGCCACCGCAGTAGCCACAGCAACAAGGTAGATGAACGCAAACCGGAAATGACCTTGCCAGGGAGACAATGACCCGGAAGGACTCCTTTTATGGGACCCGCCATTGGAAGGTGCTGCTCACAGTTAGAGTGGGTCTTTCCGAATCAGTTTACCTGACCAAGAAAATCCCCCACAGCTGTGCTTAAACACCTGCCATGTGGTCGATTCCAGATGCTCTCAAGCTGGTGACCCAGATGAAGTATCACAGTATCTTTACTCCTTGAATTCTGTGTAATTGTTATAGTGACTTTTTTTTTTTTTTAAAGAAGATGGGTTTTCTGCTTGGCTGCAAAACTTCAAGTTTCTTTCTGTATTGTATCTGGACCTCTAGCACTTCCTCTTTTCTGGGGTGCCCTGATTCATTAGAGCACAGTCCTTGGTATATTTCCCACTGGGTCTCCATATTTCAGAGAGAGGGACCCACACAGAGGTGAGTGCACCCACCTCGCGTGCTCCTCTCTCCAACTGTCCGCAGATGGAACGTCCCTTTATTTGCTTGTTGTGTGACTCTGATCCGGATGAGGATAAGCCTTTCTACACTTCTCCCTGATCTTTAGTCTATCCACATACTCCCATGACACCGACAGTGAGCCATCCTTCCACTCGGGGATCTTTTCTTGTTTAGGCTAACTTCCACTCCCTAACCCCGCCCACTTTGCTTCTTGTGGCAGTTTATCTCAGGTGTCCTAGAATCTGCCTTTGTCCCCGAAACACCACTGAGGCCCATCCTTTGCTCGTTCTGTACATCCTTGGCCACCGCATTTATACAGGACAAGGGAACCTTCGTCTTATTCTTTCTGTCTCACCAGGGTCCCGGATCCCGGATCCCTTCTGATTGGCCTGTGTGTGATGTGGCATGTCGTCTTAGTGCTACCTTGTTGTAAGGATGGAACAAAAGCATGCAAGTTTTGGTTTCTACTTCCTGCACTGCCACGTTGGTTTATTATAGTCATAGTAGAATTCCCACTGTGATTATGACTGCATCAATTTTGATGACCTTAGTTAACTCTATATACTAAAAAAAAAAAAACCAAAACTTTATTTGTTCAGCATGCTTAGGCCATGGGATTCTAGATGATCCTTTCTGATTATTTTCTCTGCCTCTGTCAGGCCCCGTTGACCTGATGATTTGCAGGTAGAACTGCGCAGACACCATGCCTTACAGGTTTGGTTGTATATTATTCTTTAGGAAGTTGCCTCCTTGATTCTATGTGAGGTCTGTTTAGAGGAGGAAGTGCTGTATTGAATAGATAGGCAAAAAATGAGAGAGAAGGAATTGTGGAAAAGAGAGCAAGAGAGAAATATTTAACTATATTCAAAAATTTTTATGCTTAGGAATTGGAATGATTTAAGTCTAAAAGCTACTCACAAAAGGCATGCCGAAATTCAAAGTGAAATGTCCTTTGAGATCTCAAAATATATACACTTAAAGGTTTGTTTAGTTCCAAAATATCAAAATAATTTCTTTTTTAAATCTCAATTGAAAGATAATACCTTTTATATTGTCAAAAAACCAAATTTGCTCCAGGAAAAATATTACCTGCCTTTCCCCCCCAAAAATGTAGTGTCCCAGAGTTAGGATTAGGGCAGGGCTCTGTTCTTATCTTTCCAGGAGATTAAAAGCATCCATCTAAGAAATCCAGGGACAACTGGACAACAGAAATCTCAGAAGAAAACAGATCAGACACCAAAGAAGACAAGTAGCCTAGACGATCCAGCCTTGAAGACTTTCTCAATAGCTGTTTTCTCAAAAGTCTACAACCACAACAACTCAAAATCGCCAAGATTGTTCAGCCCCACAGACTGTTCCAGCCGGAACTTCAGTAAAACCCTGAAGTTCAGCTTCTGTCTACAAACTTCTTAGGACATTTAAATAGCTGAACACAAAAGGACTGAACATCAAATGATTCTATTAACATGCTTAACCATTTTTCCATTCTTATTTGGGCCCCAAACATGTTTACTGTGTCCCATATCAGCAGGAAGTCACTTTAAGAGAGTGATGTCTCATCTCCAGAAGGTGGCGTGGGTGATTTTTCCCCACTTGGTCATTTGATGGGTTATAGATACTTGTTGTTATTTAGGGTGAGAGATTAGAAGCTGTTAAATGGTCTTGTTAAATAGGTTTTGGAGGTTAGGCCCAGGGATTTTTTATCTTTTTCTTTTCTGTATCCTTTTTTCTCTCCTATGTAGGGGTGAAAAGACTTGAGAAAAAATGGTATATAGATATAATAAAGGAATAATAAAGAAAAAGGGACAGATTATTGAATATGCTCTTATATCTTTGTATATTGATACAAAATTAAGATTATGTTTGGCTACACCAATATCGATTTTTGTATATTGACACAAAATTAAGATTATATTTGACCACATTGGCATTGATCTTTGTATATTGATTATATTGGTTAGCTTTTTTAAGGTGTTGTACTTAGATAACGCTTAAAAATGAAATGTGAAGTTTAGGCCTTTTGTTAGCAACTGTCATAAACTGTTTAGGATAATTAAGAAATGCAGGCTAATAGTCATTCAAGCAGTCATTTTGCTAGGTAATAGGGCAGTCTATCACAGTTATTTTCTAAGTTAATCAGAAATCAAGTTGCTAAGAGACAAGCAACATTTGATTATCCAAATATAAGGAAATAGGTGGTCTTCAAAAACCTCAAGACATCTGCAGAATATGGCATTCAAAGATGTTTTCTTAAGATTTTTTTGATATTGAGACATGTCAGCTCCTGACAGCACCCCCTATTCTACTCCAAGTAGAAGATGAGCATCGGAGATGGTTGAATTAGTGGCAAACCTGTCACTTGGCAAGAAAAATCCCTTGCTTCAACTGTAGACAGAATGCTGTCCAAAAAGAACAAAACTTGGAAGCAGGTAAGTCGACAGCCTAGCTTTGCCAAGACAGGGTAGGCAAGTCCTTCATAATTCCTGCTCTACAATCAATGTCTGTCAGAGAAATGGTGCCAAATGGCTGAAGATAGATGCTGTAATGTATGGAGAGAAATTGGGAACTGTCCAGGCAGCCACTGGTATGTCATTTCTTAGTTTTGGAAGCTACTGGCCCTGCATTTCCTACATAATCAGATATATTTATCCCTCTCAGGTCTCTGATGTGGTTGAAGACTAGATTAGCTAGAGTCTCATAGTTAAATTTTGAGTTGTTTAGGAATTAAGAGAATGTTCTGGATCTAAGAAGATATTTTTAAAATTGTGATGCAAGTTAGAATGGAAGCTGAGTTGGACATAGAACTTTAAACTCATGGAGATGGTTAGATAGTATAATGGTAAAGTCAGGTGCCAAATACATATGGACTGGACATTGGGAATGTATGCTAAGCCATATAACTCTCATAACTGTGGCCTAACTACCTCTTTTGTTTTGTACTGTATTTATTGTTATAAGAGAAAGAGCATTTGTTGGACTGAAAGGGGGAGCTGTTGTGTGTGTTTGGGGAATATACCTTAAACTTTAAAAAAAGGAAGTGGATTGGGGGTTCAGGGGGAAGAGGGTGGGAAGGTGGGATGAGAGGGGGGAGCTGGGAGGGGATTGCAATTGAGATATAACTTGAAGAAATAAAAAATAAATATATAAAATAAAGAAAAATTTGTTTGTGCTATTTATTTGCAGTGAACACCTTTTCTGGGAAAACAAGTTATATTCTTAACTTGAAAAAGAAGGAATCCATGTTTGAAGTGAGAGTTTGTGTACTGGAAGAAGAATGAAAATCCTGAGTTGACTAGGCTTCTGTTGGTGGGTTCTGAGAGCAGGAAAATATGCCAAGAAACAAACAGGTCTGGGACCAGCTGTATTGACCTGTGGATTTCTAAAGATACATTGAATTAATGATACTACACTAACAATAGCTTTTTTGAACAATAGTATCTTCACATGGTAAAAAATGGCTGAAAGGAATTTCTGCAGAGACTGACTAACTGAGCAGCCAAATAAAATCTGAAATAAACAGTATTTTTTGGCTGGCAAGGAGAGAGAGAAGTCAGGTCTGCACGGTACCTGCTTCTCTACCCACTCTCTCCTTGGGTGCCTGTAGCCTTGGTCAGATGAGACCTGTTATGCCTGGCTGAACTTCAGGAAGCTTCTGTGACCTATCGAATAAACAAGGTGTGGCGGGAACCAGAACTAGACTCCAAAGGGCTGAGCCCCACCTTTAGCAAGCAGAAGCTGGCTCATCTTACAGGATGCCCGGCCCAGCCCAAGGCCTTGTGTTGTGTCAGAGCCTGGTTTCTTTCAGGCCACAGCTTGGGTGACTCAGGGAAAGTTCACATACATTGTGGCCATCACCCCATCTGACTTTCCTGGTTTAGTTGTAGGACTGGGGGGCTGGCTTAGAAGAGCCAGATGACTGATTGCCCCTGAGAACATGAGGAATCCTGGTCTAATTTGTACTGATGTGGGTTGGCATGGCACAGGATGGAGGAGTGGGTGGCTACCCTGGACAGGTGGGCATGGACCACCATTCTCGTGATTCCTCTCCTCCCACCGGATCCAGACCTCTGTGCCTGTATTCATCAGGTCAACAAGTTTGTTATCAGTCACAGGAGACACTACATTTCCCTGTATCTTATCCCCCATTAGCAGGGTTGTACCCCAAAGAGAACTCCGGGGAACCAGAGGATAGTGGAACAACCAGGAGGGAACCAATGTGTTTCTTGAACCACTGCATGGAATCTTTCTCTCTGCTAAGCATCTGATCAGACATGAGTGGGGCATAGACCATCTGCAGTTTAGGCCATGGGTTTGTTTTTATAAAGATGTGGTTCAGGCATTGGGGACTGCTGTGTTTGTGATTGTAGTGGCTGTCTTTTGACCAGAAGGTCTCATTTCACAGGCCTGCCTTCTGTCTTCTTCTGGCCCTGATGTTCTTTTTGGCCTTCCTTTCCACAGTGTTTCTCAAGCCTTAGAGGGAATGGCATTGATGTGTTGTTTAGGACTATTAAGTAACTATCATCTGTCTGCTGCTATTGCTCTGGGGCTTTCTTTTTTTTGTGTGAATGAAAAAGACCTCAAGGGAAGCAGCTGCTCACTCCAAGGCCGAGCACATTGGATTTCCTGCTTCATAAAAAGGGAAATGGGCTCCATAAAAAGGGAAATGGGCTCCTATATACTTTTTTCTATTTATTCTTTTTTTGAGGGGGGCATAGGGTCTCGATCTACTGTCCCTGTTGGCCTAAAATCCGGATTCAAGTTGTCCTTTTGCCTCAGTTTCCAGAGTAGCTGGGACCACAGGTGTGTATCACCGCATGCAGAAAGCTTCTTGATTAGAGCCTGGGGGTAGTTCCAGCTAGACCCACAGAACCAGTCTGTGTCCCTGCCACAGTGATTGGGTGCAAGGAAGTGGGACATTTCCTATTGTTCTGGGAGCCAGATGCCATTATTCACAGTAGATTTAGAGGAGAGAGATTGTCTCAGGTTGTGAAGAAATTTTTGAAGATCTAATCTTTCCATTTCACTTGGGAGGAGTGTTGACAATGAAAGAACAAATGATGGGAGGGTGCGGCCATCCAAGTTTAGCAGTGGCCATAGGGTGGCTTTGACATCTTTGTGGGGGTTTATTTTACTAAACTGAGGTGGAAGATTCTGAATAAAGTCTATATTGCATTAGTAGTGACATTCATGCTCAGGAAATGGGACAATTGAAACCATCTTAACAAACACTGCCAGGCAGGCGTCCAGGTCCTAGAAGGGTGCTAGGGGGAAGCAGGGTGGGTGACAGGGGTTCAGTCTGAGGGTTCAACCTGTGGGGCACAGATCCAGCAGCTGATGTATGTAGGAGGGACCACACACTGCATGTTTTTATTAATTCTGTGACAGGAAAGGAGCATGTGGGTGTGAGAGGGCAGCAAGGGGGAGGCACAGTCTCTAAAGTTAACATGACTTCATCAGATCCCACAGTGAAGATGAGGGCACCCGATGACATGGGACAGTGGGGTCTGAAAAATAGAGTGAAAGGAGAGACGGGTGGTCATGGGAGGGTCCACATCTATCCCTCCCCTCTGTATGTGGTGGGTGGTTCCTTCATGATCTTTCAGGGTTTCTGGTTCATGTATATTCCCTGCTCCTGTGTGTGTGTCTGTGTGTCTGTGTGTGTGTGTATGTGTATGTGGTGGGTGATTCCTTCATGATCGTTCAGTGTTTCTGTAATCCATTCTTAGTTAATTTATAAATGAGTAGAAATATGATAAGGAACACACACACACACATTCCCTGTGGGGAGGGAGCTCTTTGCTTTTTGCTCTTCTGAAGGAGTGGTGTCCATGGTCACACACCCTGTTAGAGAAGGGTCTATGCATTGGTCCTTGGCAGCTAATTACAATGCTGGAGATCTGGTTACAGCCCTTTCTGAGACACTGATTGGTTAATAAAAGTCACTGATGGCCAATTAGCTGGGCTGAAAGAGTATAGTTAGGTGAGACTTCCTGGGTGGGTGAAAAGAATCCTGGGTTACATACAGGAACCCCCCCCTGCCAGTTCACTGTGGTTGAGGATGTCAGAGTGTGAGCTCTGAGACTCAAGAAGATATAACAAGCCACATGGTTGGTTGGGATTAAGTGGTCTGGGATTAATTTAAGTGAGTTAGTTAAGATTCTGTCCAACTAAGGGCTAACCATTGAAACTTTAAAAGGTCTTGGTATATTTAATTACTGGGGAAAGGGCCACCAGTCAAAGCAACTCAGACCTACTGGCCTCCCGCCAAGACCCGGCAGCTGTTCCTCCAGGTCACCAGCAATTCTGCTGTTCTAATATAACAGTTTATAGTTATTAATAAGTATTCTGGAGCTACCCCACCAGCTTCCCCACCAGACCGCACCACCAGGCTGTCCCTCCAGGCCTTTAGGCCTCTAAAGCAAGTCAGGACTGCCGGTCTTCTGCCAGGCCACTGGTTGCTCCACCAGCCTAATATTACAATTTATAGTTACTAATAAATATCATTGTTAACAAAGTTGCAGTTTCAACACCCTTGCTGGGAACACACTTCAGAGAATTAGAACAAAGAAAAACAGTAGGAAAACGCTGGTGTTTTAACCTTGCCCAAGATGAATGCTGAAAAACATGAGAGTTTTTGAAGCACATGTCCTAGGGAGACAGAATGGAATCCAGGTCTTGGTGAAAAGGGAGTCTTTGAAATTGGCTGATAGGTATGGGTGTAGAGAAGACCATGCTGGGGAGAGGGAGCTATGGTGGATCATATCTAGTGTGCAGAGAATTCAAATTCTTTAGCCTCAGAACTTAATCCTGTTGGGTCTACTGTGGCTGAGTGCTTGTCTTCTAGTTCGTGAACTCATTTTCTGAGGAACACACAATCTCTCCTGGTTAACTCTTTGCTGTTTATAGGTGTATCCAGCTCTCAAGACTGGCAGTTTGGGTGTTTGCCAATGTGGCTGTTTTCTAAGGTGCCTGCACTCTAGGGCTCACAGAACCATCGGTTGAATGAACAGCCCTTAATCAGCTCCTGGCCTGTCAGCTCTGAGCAGCTCCAACCTCTTGTGGAAGTCAGGCCTGACACAGACTCAGCTGACCAAAGCCACTAAGCTGTCTTTCCTTTGTGGCTTTTGCAATTTTCTCAGATTATTTTATAAACCATATTGACATGAAATTGGTACCTGGAATACAGGTCCACATCTCCCTTAATGCACAATATAAGTGAGGTTAAAGATGAGACTTTAAGTGGTCCTAGAAGCCATTGGAGGCACAGGCACCACCATCTATCCAGTAATGTTTAATCATCTCTAAAACATTGCAGGCTCTCCACATACATGCCAGCCGGAACCCCGAGCTAATGACAGGCAGAATCAAGGCAGAAGCACAATGCCTGACAGCATCCGTCCACCTCTAGAACAACAAATCCTTTTCTCAACCTTAATAATTCACGAATGAGGAAGAGGTGTGGTTCCTTCAGAGACAGGTGCAGTGGCCTTCATCAGCCCATCAATTTGTCTGCTCTGACTCATATTGGTAGCAGAAACGAAACTGCCTCAGTTTCATAGAATACCATCTGGTGTTTAGATAATCATGCCAGCTGCTTTGACCCTCTCTATTAGGATGATAGAACAAGTTGTATGCACATCAGTTAATGCAAGTTAAATTACAAATTATTTGTATGTTTGATCCACAATGATAACCGATACATGCATGTATTTTCACAAAATTGGCATTTTAGGTGAAAATTGATTATATAGGACTAATGTCATATTTTACAGCTTAAAACACATACATGATTGTGTTTTCCCTCATTAAACAGCCTAATGCACTGTTGTACCATTGCATTAAATATATCACAAATAATGTCTACACTAACATGCCTGACAAGCTAATTTGTAGAGTAGTCAGGTCAATGTAAGTCATTCTTCTACTGTATGTAGAAAGTGTGTTTTATTCTTTGAGGGAATTTGGTTGTCCATAGATGGTATGGACTAAGTTGAATTTCTCCTAAAACTTTATATTGAAGCCCCAACTCCAAGCATGACTGTGTCTGCGGACGGGGCTTTCAGGAGTGTAATGGGCTTAGTGCAGTGGTTAGGATGGAGTCCTAGGGAGATAGGGTTGGTGTCTTTACAGAAAGACTTAGAGAAAGAGACTCTCTTCGTGGGTGTATCCTGAAGAAAGGACCTGCAAGGGCACAGCAAGAAACTGACCCTTCACACACCGGAAGAAATCCTGTTGGAACATGACCTTGGATTACAACTCACAGAGCTGTAAGAAAACAAACATCTGTGGCTTAAGTCCAAAGTACTTTGTAATACAGCTAGAGCTGATGAAGGTATAGAGACAGAAAGATGATGTAGCTACCATAACATCTGAATGGGTTCACAAATCCATGGCCTCAAGAGGAGTAACAACTAAGGCGTTGTGGCCAGAGACTGAGCTTCCTGCCAGAGCACCCAGCAAAGGCTCCTGGGTTTGGCGGTTCATAAACAGTCTGGCTGTGTCAGTTAATTCCCTGCTGCTGTGACAAAGCACTGACTAAAGCGACTTGGGGCAGGAAGGGCTTATCCTGGCTCAGGGTTTGAGGTGTGGTCTGTGACAATGGGGAAGCCATAGAGCAAGAACATGAGGCTAATCACAGTGTGCCATAGTCAGGAAGCAGAGGGTTCTCAGCTCACTTTCTCCTTTTAATGCAGACTGGGACCCCAGCCCACATTCAGGGTGGATCTTCCCTGTTCATGCAAACCTTTCTGGAAACACATTCTAGACACAGCCGGAGATGTGTTTCATGGTTATTCTAAATCCTGTCTATTGACAGTGAACATTACCCATCATGACAGCTCCAGTGTTGACTGATGAAAATGCCGCCAAAGCGAGACCTTGGTCAACTTCACATGTGTTTCAGTTTCTGCCGCAATCCTGATAATGCTAGTGTATAGAATCTTCCAGAAAAAAAGCACCAGCCTCCAGTGTATGTATTCAGGTAGAGGGCAGGAAAAACTAGACCACTGGGAATTGAGACTCTGGGTTGTCCCAGATTCATCTGTCTAGCCCAGCCTTCAGCACAGGTTTATAGTGTAGGCAGTAGAGAGGTAATGAAGGTTTTTAAACAATCATGGAACACTGGTAAAAGACATTATTCACAGTGAATTTAGAAGACAGAAAATGCCATGTGATACCATCCAAGTGTGGCCTTGAAGAGGAAGTAATAAGGACAGTGAGGCAGCTTAGGTGACTTCATGTGGTCCCTTTAGCAGGATTCGCTATAACTCAAATGATGTGGGGGACCTAAGATGGTTCCCCTGCAGAGAAGACACAAAGAATTTGGCTTCAAGTAGTCACACTGAAGTCTCTGTATACGTGTATCTCTGTGTGTGTGTGTCTGTGTATGTATGCCAGATCACAGGAATCTGCATTATTATTATTTTCCCTCAAGATTAATCAGTGGTGTGGTCTGGAGACATAGTCAGTGAAAAAGGTGCTTGCGACTCAAGTATGAGGTCTGAATGTGTGTACATGCCAGGTGGGTAGATGTGGTAGCCTGGTTATAATTCTAGTTCCCAGAAAGAAGATACGGGGTCCTTGGAGCAAGCTGGTTAGCTAGGCCAATCAAACTCATGAGCTCTGGGGTCAATAGAGAGACCTTGCCTCAATAAGGTAGAGAGAGATCAAGGGAGACTCCCAACACCAGTCCTTGACCTCCACACACCTGATCCCAGGTACATACACCTGCACACATATGTGTGCACACACACAAATGAACATGTATACACATACACAGAGACCTAGGCACACAGACATCGTGTAGTACAACATGAGAAAGAGTTTGGGATGGAGGGATGCACACATTCACTTGCTTAGACACTTAGGAATATGTTAAGAAAAATGGTGAGCCAGGAATAAGAATTAAAGCTGTGCTTACAAAGCATTTATTTTTGAGTGTACAATAAATTCTGTTTAATAAAATATTTGTCACAAAGCACAGTACCGAAGTTGGCTTTAATTGTGAAGTTGACCCAGGCTATGTTTGCCTGAGAAGGAAATCTAAATGTGGGATTGTTAAACTCACATTGGCCTGGGGGCATGGCTGTGGGGGATTGTCTTAATTATTAATTGGCATAACAATTTTGTAAGTGGTGTGTGGTACCACTCCCTGGACCTTCAAGCCTGTTTTCAGGGCTGCCTTTTTGAAGTCTGAGCCTATTTCCTTTCTGTGACAGATTCGTGAGTGAATAGGTAGTACAGATTGAAGAACACCCTTGTAGAGATTGTAAACTCTCAGTGCCAGTGTGTTCACATGTGCATGTTAGTGTGTGTACAGGCACACATGAATGTATAAGTATGTGTGTGCAGTGCATTTGTTTATGCATGTACAGGCTGGAAGTCAGTGTTGGGTGTAGTTCCTCAGGCTCTCTCTGGCCTGGAGCTTGCTAATTTAGCTATGTTGGCAGGTGAGCCCCAGGGGTCTGCCTCTCTGCTTCTCTAGTACTGCCTTTCATGTGGGCTTCAGGAACAGAACTCAGGTCCTCAGCAAGCACACTCTGATTACCTTTCCCACTGCAGCTGGAGTTATGGCATTTGACTGTATCAGAAGGCGGCAAGGATCCTTGAAGCCTCCTCTGAGGACACGTACAAATGGCATCCCTCTCCCATCTTCCCATGTGAGGCCAAGGCTATTAATTACAGTGAGTGACAAAGACTCTCCGTGTTGTATGACTGACACAAGGATGAATCTTTGTTACTGACTGCAAATAATAGGACTGTAGCTCTTTAGGTATGTAGAGCCAGGTGGGGAGGGTACCCACAACCGTGCAGTGGGCATGCAGTATCTTCTGCCTGTGCCCAAGAAGTTGCAAAAGACAGAGCAGGCATTATCTTGCTACATTCCTTCCCTAAAAACAGCCTCTGTCCTACTTTGCTTGTTCAGTCCTGGCACAGGGTCAACCTGTCTCTTTACATTAGTTTAGTTCTGTAAAGAAACAGTCATTTAGGAGGAAATAGCAGAAAAATTTGGGCAAGGATCCATTTTTTAAAGTCGCAACTGAATGATTGCTTTCTTATTGTGTGAGGCCGGACTGCAAAAATCATCCATTTCTGTACATATGTTTCTCTTTTCCTTTTTTAGCTTTGTGTTTTCCCTCTGCTTAAAACACACATACATGCCAGAATGAAAACCGTTTCAAAGGGCAGCTTTTCAAGGACTCCTAAAAATAGGACCTATTGCCAAATACACAGCCCCCCAATATGTAAATGGCCAAAAGGGGGTACAATGAAAAGCATATGTTACTGACATTTGCCTTAGAAAAACAAGAGTTAGAGGCTTGGCCTTCTGGCCCTGGTACTCTTGAAGCTGTGGTTTCCATTTAAACCTTATCCCAAGTCTGCAGCTCTCATTCCCTGCATAGTTCATGTCTGTCTTTTAATCAAGGCTGTAAAAAGCTACCAGGAATAGTTTTATTCTCCAAATGGGAACGAGCTATTTCATCACATTGTCTGGGATTTGACATGAACCTTTCAAATAATTATCAAGGCTCAAAGGGGATCAAACACCCACAGTGCCCGGGGGCCTATGTGGCTGCCTTGCAGGCCCAGGGTGAAGGAGTGGGCTGGGAAGGGAGTCCAGAATGGATGAAATAAGAAGCTATTTATTGTTTGCCTTCTGTTGCTATGAGGAATCACCTCACCTTCTTCCTGGAAATAGAATACAGAGCATACATACATTCATTAAATACAAAGTGCTCAATGGCTGTGAGGTTTCTCTTAGAATTCCTTCCATGGCTATCCCAGGATGGAACGTGTCATCCAGTCTTACAGTTTAGAGAAGGCGTCCTTTATGAGAACCCCATATGAGTACTAGTCTTTCAAATGTCCCCTTTTATTCTCTGAAGGGAGCTTTCTTGATTAGCAAGGATCCAGCTCCTCTACTTATTGCTCATCATCTTGCCAAAGGCCCACAAACCTGATGAGTGAGTACGTCTGTCCAGGCCTTGCTCCTGTGGGGCTGGAGTCCTGGTCCCCAGGAGACCTCTCCTCCTTCCAACAGGCTGGGGAACAGAGCTGGTCCCCCAGTGAGATGCACGGACATCTAGTCTTTCAGCTGTGGAGTTATCTTGCTTTCCCAGCTCTGGTTAAATTTTGTCTTCCATATCTTAGTATTTCCACGATAGGCCATGGAAAAAGAAACTTGGAGAATGTTTCGCCTTTGCTGTTAAAAGTTGTGACCTTTGCTCACATTTACCAGAGAAAGTGCTTATAGCACCAATTAACATGAATTATTAACTCCCAGATTAATAATTGATTAGAAAGCTAAAGGCACTGGGCACTGCCACATCACACTATTGAGAGAGGAATGAAGGAAACAGTTTAGATACAATTAGAACAGTCCAGGCAGGGCTAGGGATAAGTAATGACATTTTGGCTTTTTAAAGGATTCCTTATTTGCCCTCTACTGCCATGGCTGGAGAGTCAAAAGTCACGAATAATTCATAGACTGACTCATGTGGATGTTGGCTTTCAAATTTTCATTTAACAAATATTTCCGTACCTCTTTCTTTGTATTAACTTCTGTTTGAAACAATTGCTCATATGGATTCTTTTCCATCATTGTTATCATTCATATTGTGTGTGTGTGTGTGCGCATGCGCTTGTATTTGTGTGTTTGCGCATGTGTGTGTGTACCAGTGGTCAATCTCAGTATTCCTCAGAGCCATGAAGCTTGTGTTATAAAGAGAGAGGGTCTATCATTGGCCTGGAGCTCACAAGGAAACTAAGTTAGCAGCAAACCTCAGAGATCTGCCTGTCTCTGTCTCCCCAGTACTAGGGTACAAGCACCACACCCAGGTTTTTTGACATGGTTCTGGGAATGGAATGAAGGTCCTCAGACCTATACTTTAGTGACAGAGCCTTCTGAACCACATCTACAAAGGGATTCTTCCAGTGCCTCTTAACAATGTCAGAGGCCCCAGCTTGTCTTTTGCTCGATGTACCCAAGGACCAGGCACTGAGTGGCTTACACTGTGGGCATCAGCAGGAAGTGGATCTGGTCACTTTTCATCTGTGAGGGAGAGATCAGCTGTGGGCATCACTGTAGAGAGTGCTCTTCTCATGCTATCTCTCTCAGGCTCTCTTAATCTTTTCTTTTAAGAACATTTTAAAATTTGATTAGCTGTTTGGGAATTTCATACAATGTATGAATTTGATCATATTCACTCCCCTCTCCCATCTCCTCCAGAATCTAGACTTGTTTCCCCACAGTTTCCAGTCAGAGCCAGGTCCACCTCAGCAAAGGCCTTGTCAAAGGCTGTGCCTGAGGGTGGCAGTACCAGGGACAACCTGTGGGGACAGATCTGGCTTCCCCATCACAGGCCTCACCTATGGGACCCAGAAGCACCAAGTACTCCTCCATGCCAAATGCCCACTGCAACATTCCAAACTCAGCTCTGTGAGCACTCAATGCCTTTCTATGATTCAGAAAACACTATACACCATGTTAAACATGCACATACATATGTGTGCATGTGACATACACACACATACACATGGGCATGCACACACACATATACATGTACGAGTCTAAGGTCAGAGTTCCAGTGGCACTAGACACACACACACACACACACACACACACACACACACACACACACACACACACACATACACACACACACACACACACACACACACACACACACACACGTGCACTTGCATCTAGGATGAGCATTTCAGCTGCACTGGTTCCTCTTGAGGGCTGGGAGGAGGAACATGTTCCAGGCTTCACCCTTGGTGCTGTTGACAGTTTCACACAGGGTTTGGCTCACAGTGTAAGCCACTCTGTGCATGGTCCTTAGGTACATCCAGCAAAGTACAAGCTGGGGCCTCTAAACTTTTATCATTTCCTAACAGGTGTGCCCTGTCTGTGTAGGAAGGGCTGACTGAGAAGGCGATCCTCTCAGGTCTGCTTTCTGCCTGTGATGGAGGTTAAGTGTCAAGGTTACCACCTTTGTGAGTTATTCATGTGACACCAAGGCCAAGGGGAATAGTGAAACCCAGCAGCCCCACCCAGGTACGAGGGTCATTGCGGAGCCATTTATTTCAGTGTGGACTTTCTGAGAAGAGGAATTAAACTCACCTAATCTCATTTCCTCCGATGACAAGTAATGATCACAGGGCCCCAACTTCTGGAAAGTACGATGCCTTTGCGTGTTTCTACAGAGATAAACAAAGTTAAGGAAGCAGTTATAAATGAGGCCTGTGCCTGGAGATCATGACTCAGTGACTCTGGCTGAGGCCTTCCCTCTAAGTGGATTCCCCAGCCCTCCCTGAGGACAGTTTCCCTTTGTGCTTCTGCCTCAGCAGCTCCAGGAGGCATAAGGTAGCAAAGGGAGGATTTCCTCCCTTTTGTTCCTGACGTGTTGTAGGAAGCTGTAGTCAGTGGAAGCCAAAAAAGTTGACAAAGTGCATGCACTCTTGGGTAGCTATATATCTTAGTGGCGACATCTTCCCTAGCCTGAGTGAGGCCCCAGGTTTGATTCTTAGCATCAAAAAGGAAAAGATGCAAAAAAAAAATCATTCTTAAGTGTTTACAGGTGATGTGGTATTTCCTTAGAAGAAAGGTTTTGTCTTTATTTCTGGCACCTTTTATTGACTTCTGATGACGGCCTAGCCTATGGAGTTTGGCTTGCAGGTAACTCACTGCTGTGTCTCACCTTGACCTGTATCTAGGGAGAGTCATTCTCTGTAAAATGTCAAGGAAGTTTGTTTCCATTTGTACAGGTCCCCAGGCATCTCCTGTTGCCTCATTCCCTGTGGGGTTGAACACTGCTGCTTAAGACAAGACTCAGAAGTAAGAGCTCAAGGTTGGACATATCCTCACAAGAGGTATTCCAGGCACCCTCCAGTGTGGGGTGCCTCCATGTATCAGACCCCCTCAGTTCGTTAGTCACATGAGGTCTAAGAGCTTCCTCTTGCACAGGAGGCACACATGGCAGTTCCATCAGGGATGGAGTGTCCCACTAACAGGTAACCAAGTCCATGTTCCTGTTCTTTTGGGTCTATTGACTGTTTGATGTTTATCCTGAACTATATGGCTAACATCTGACTATAAGTGAACAGATGCCATGTGTATCTCTCTGAGTCTGAGTTAGCTCACTCATGATTAGCTTTTCTAGTTCTATCCATTCGGGTGCAAATTGCATGATAAAATCTGTTTCTTAAACATGGAGGCCAGAGACACATTGAACGCACAATCACTGACTTTACTTCTGTCTGATAACCCAGATTCTAGTCTCTGGAAGCTTAAGTCTTGATGTTGGCTGCAGCCCTCCTTACACTGTCAAGATTCACATTAAAACTGCAAAACTGTGCAATAAACTTTAACAACGGGGTTCAAAAACCACAAGCCCATCACAGCGGCTGGCAGGGCAGATGCTCTGGAGAGGATGTCTTTAAAAGACTCAGACAAACATTAAATTAATCAACCAATGCTCTGAGGTGGGGAGGGGGAAATGGTCACTAATTTCAAATTTTTCATCTCTGAAAAAAATCAATTATTATTACGTTTATTGATGTTGTATTTGTCACTATTTTCAGCCATTTCCCCTGATGACATGGGGTTAAAGTAAGAACATTGTTATAAAAGAGGTTAGACATGTTCGATTCTGTCTCTGGACTTTTTACCATGCAGCTACCTGGAATTTGGGAGACAGATTAACTGCTGTGGGGGCAAAGGCTGGGCATGCATTTCTTTGTTCTTCTCTCTGGTGATTGCTTTGGCCTCTGTGAGATTTTGAATATTTAGTTAAGTACCAGTTAATGCCTGTTATTCCCTGGGCAGGATTTTGGAGGCATGAATATGAAATAAATACTCTCTTGCAGCAAGTTGGGGCTTGGAATTTCTTTCCTTACCCCTAAAAGATCCTCAGAATGTTGCTTCACTCTAAGGCAAAGCTCTGCAAGATCATAGAGGGGCTTCCTGCTGATGTGTTTAATCGCCTAAGTGGCCCTTACTCACTGGCACTATCAAAGCTGTGTGTGGACGGTGCTCCAAAGCTAACTCCCCACTCCCTGTTTAATGACTCTCGTCTTTTTGAAACTCTTGGTGATTTGGGGTTCCCACAACAGTGACGCAGACATATTTGGCAATAATAGCACCACACAGGTCATTTCCCCCTTTGGTTGCATGCATATATAATATATGAAAATATTCAAATTACAGTAGACTATATGGCCTAGGTACATAATTAAATAAATTATTGTAAAGTTGTAGTCATTGTTCCATTATGTTCATTACCTGGTGAAATTGTACTTAAATTTATATATGTAAAATTACATGTATAAATATATAGAAGGTGTTAAGGAAGGCATTCTGGGAAAATGCAAAGCAGAATTTATTATAGACTGCAGTCTGTAAGTATACCTAGCCGCAAGTACATTGTATTGTAAAATATCTAATACATCACAAATAAGTGATTTCTAAATGAGCCCCTCAGATTGATAAATGTATTTATAAATCCTTATTTGATTTAGATATCTACAAAGGCATACTTATTTACTGTGATGCATTTAAATAACACAGAATCTTATAAAACAATAACAAACCAATCCCCCCTTCCTACCTCAATTTTACTGAACAGATGGGTGCAGGTTTTCAGTGTCTGGTGAGTTCTCATCCCAAGTTTTTCGTTGCCTGGACAGCATGAAAACAAGGCTCTGCTTTAACATGACTGTGATCAAATTCCTAGGGAGATTTATTTTGTTCGTGGCTTCAGAGGATTGCACTGTGTCCCATGAACTTGGGCAGGATGCCATGATGCTGGGAACAGTGGCAGGGAAGGATTTTAACCTCACAGTACACAGAAAAAGGACAAGTAGAAAGGAACTGTGGCCATATTTAACACCCCGAGACACACTCCCAGTGCTATACTCCCTCCAACAAGTCCCGCTTCCTGAAGTTTCTAGAACTTCACATAGTAGCACCACCAAGTAGGGGCAAGCATTGACAAATGAGGCTAAGAAGTCATCTTCTATTCCTACCATGACAGCATATCTAATATACATATGTCCAATATATATGTGCATGTGTTTGTATGTGTGTATGTGTGTATATATATATATATATATATATATGGCATCCTCTTGTATCATTAGCTTATTTTAAATAATTCCTATTATCCCATATCATGAATGCATTAGAATTTATTGGCCATTCATTTGTTGGTAGCATCTTATGTTACTACTAGTATGTTGGATGCTCATTCTTGTATTATCTTTTAAACTGATTCTGAATGGGTAAGAATTTGTGTCTGTAGGCATGTCCATCTTGTACGTGAAATTCTGTGATTGGCCATCGAAGCTGTCAATCTAGAGGTGTCAAAGCAGGGGCTGACTTGGACTGGGAAGCTTCTGGAAGTGAACTGCAGTCAGCTTTATTATCACCTGAAGAGAGTTGCTGCAGACTTGAACTAGAACTACCGTACTGTGTTAGATTTCAATGTACAAGACAATCGTTTATTTTGACTTCTGATTTTGGAGAAAATGGATGGGTGCACTGGCTCTGGAAGCCCACCATGGTTTTAATGTGGAGTCCAGTAAACCTTTCCACAATGTGGCCAGGGAGCAAATGAGAGAAAGAGGATGAAACAGAGACCAGAGTTTTCTCAAGAACCTGCCCCCAATAACCTGTAAACCCAGGAAGCCCGCCTCTTAAAGGCTCCTCCTCTTTGTAATAGTACCCAGCTGTGGACTAAGGCTTCAGCCTTATTATATGTAGGCCTTTGGCAGACAGTTAAGATCCAAAACTACAATAGGTAGGGAGCCAGGAGAGGAGATTCTAGAATTATATTTCATTTGACAATTAAGTAAAGAAGATATTAATACCTAATTACAATGGCCAAATCTTAGTTTTTCAGTAGTGGCCCAACCTGTCCATGCACACAGGTCAGAGCTGTGAAGTACTGGTTGAGGAATGCTGACTGTTCATTGTAGGGACACAGGGCGTCTTGGGAGTAAATCCCACTTGGAGTGGAGGCAGGGAATTGAGAAGCAGAGTTCTCATTTCTGCCTCCATCCAAGGCAACTCTTCTTCATCTTGAGATCCCACTTCTCTGTGTGGCAGTCAGCTGCTCTCAGTCAGGAGGGCTAAGGCTTTCCAGCTCCCTGCCCAGTCTTTACCATGGTTAACTCAACCCCAGATAATAAAAAAAAAATGGACTGTTTTTTAGGAAATAGAATTGATAAGGCTGGAAACAATCAATATAGAAGTGTAGGAGGCACCGGGTAATGGATGAATGGTGGCCTATCAGTGGTGAAGTCATAAGCCAGGGACAGCCTGGTGCAAGTCTCCATGGGAAATGTACAGGTCTTTGACTAGGGTTTGGGCTGAAGAAAGTAGACCAAGAAGAATGAAGGAGAGGGAAAAAGAACCTGGGGATTAGGGGATACTTCTTTTTTCAACTTTCTGTCCTAATCTACATTGCAGGTAGAATCCCAGCCCCTCTCTTCCTTCCCACGGAGCTTTAGACCTGAAAAGATTGTACACAATGATGTCACCTACAATGCTTCCCCTCGGTTGAAGACATTTCCCTGTGACTGTGTTTGAGTTGGGCTTTCGTTATATCATTCTCAGAGTGATAATAACACTGACAAGCTGGTGAAGGTGTACCTTTTAACTATTTATTATAACCCTAAACACCTTCAAGCCAACCAACCCTAGCCACTTTAGAAAAGATACCAAGATGTCCTCCAGCTCAGGTCCTTAGGGGCAGCTGGTCAGAAGTTGGTACAAATCAGCCAATGGAAACACAGGAACAGTTGCAATCTGTCTGCAGGAACACCACGATCAGCAGAAGCTTCAGTGGCTGAGATCTCTTAAGTCCATCTGGGCTTTCAGAACCTCCTCTTGGCAGGTCCACCACCTTGTGTGACCTTGGCCTTGGTGCTGAGACATCTGCCTGTCAGGCCTCTCCAAATCTCCATGGGGCTGGCATTGTGCAGTGGCCTCTTCTGCCTGCCTGGGCTTGCTCAGGGCAGGTGCCCCTCTCAGCTGCCTTTCTTGGCCTTGGCCTTGGTACCGGCAGTTGCTGCCCCTTTACTGGGCACTGCAGTCTCTGGGCAGGTCTGCACTCCATGGCCAGCCTGGTGCTGGCCATTTTTGTGGCTCCAAGTGAGGCTTTTTACCTGGGCTCTGCCCAACCTCTGCCATAAGTTTTGGCAACAGCAAGCAGTGATGAGCAGCATTGAGAAGCAACGCCAAGCCAAAAGCCCTCTCGACTTTTCTGGGCCTTCCTTTTTATATCTTTCTCTAATTATGCATCAGGATGTTTTCTCATTGGACAATCTTGTGCCCTCCTCCCAAGGTACACCTGTTTCCAGGATCACTAGCTCTCCCAGGTGTTCACTACAGGTGCAAGTCATTTGGGCTGCTTTCATACGCCCCTTTAATGAGACTGTATTTCAGAAACACTCCCACAGCTTTTACATATTAATTCAACACAACTGTGTTCAAAAGAGATCCAAACCTCCGCCACAAGCTGGAATCACCTATATGCCTAGCACCTGGTAGATTGTTCAATTTAACAGACCCACTAACCCAAGAGTATAATGATGCTTCCCACTTCTTTACAGAAAATAAAAGAGACATAAATATGGACAATCATGGAAGCCACAGCATGAAGATCACATGTTCAAGTTTAGCCAGGACTACAGAACAAGCTGTTGGCCAGCCTGAAGAGCTCAACGAGCCCATACACAAAATAGAAATAAAATAGTGATATAATTCAGTGGTAGAATGCTTGCTTATGTAGCAAAATCGAGGCTCTGGGACCAATCTCCAGCATCAAAACAAAACAACAACAAAAAAGAAACAGCCAATCACTTGTTCGATGTTCCCAGGTGCACCAATAGTGTTCCATAGCTGGGCAGACTTACAGTGGGAACCTACAGTCCCCTTTTCTATAAATTGCAAATATCATAAAGATCACATATGCAGGCTCTGTTCAGCTAGGAGTACAAGGTTCAGTGTACAAGGTGTGAGACTGCCCCAGGTGTGTTTGACAAATGATTGGAGGGTTTAGAGAAGTAGTCAGGAGTTTTGACCTTGGTGGTATATACATACAGGAGAGCAGGTCAACTCTCTCTCAATAATTAACTGGAAACTTTATATATATCTAAAATTTCAAAACCTTGGCTTATGATTCATCCTTTCATAAGCAGAACACAGAGAAGCCTTGTTGGATCATGATGTGAACTTATTACATCTTGAAGCCATCATTTCAGCATTTGCCAACTAACTAGAAGGACACATTTTAAAAGGATGATCAAACCCACAAATAAAGTCTCTTTATAATGTACTCAGTTTCAACTTCTCTTATTGGACTCAAAAGTGCCTTAGTTATTCAGTACTATGGGATTCACTGAGAGCAATAAATTATGTGTTTTATTTCTGAGCTGTTAGAATGGGAGCTATCTAATAACTGATTATTGTTATTTTTGGCAGGATTTCACATTGTAGCTCTGCCTTCAGGGTGCTGGCATTACCTGAATGATCACCCAGGAGAGTAACTTTGCTTTTGGGGTATGGGAGGGGTGAGGAAGCACAGAAGAGATCTTAGACAAGGCCTTGGGGTTATAAACAGAAGTCACGACCTCACAGTCGCTATGGTTACCTGCACATGGTATCCACAGATCAAGAGTTAGAAATTCCAATACCAAGTGGGGAGAAGCTCCAAATGTCCCTCCCATAGCAGAGGCGCTAGTGAGAATCCATGGTTATTGATGGGGGGGAAAGTCACTCTGCTTTGGGAGGTGCCCGTGACTCCTCAACCCCCCCAACAAATGCACATTCACAACACTAATAGAACTTAGTAAGTGACTAAAAGACATGAAGTTGGAAGGGAGGTGGAGGATGCTGTGTGGGAGGTGTGAGGAGGGAGGTGGAAGGAGGGAGTGGGGAAGTGTATATGACCAAGATACATTGCATACATGTATGAGGAAAGCCCATCCCCATTCCCCTCCCCACTAAATAAAACAGTTGTAAGAAAACTTGGTAGATATGTTCTACCAACCGGGATCTTTTTATTTATTTCACTAAGTTACTGTCCAGAAGGGTTAGGTCAGTTTCTTTAGTTTGTATACTGATAAGGTCATGTTAACCCATCTTCACTAGCTTTTCTAAACGGCCTTGTTCCTATAGGAGAGGATTATGAAAATTCTGCATTTGAGGAGTCCAGAGTTAAAAAACAAAAGTGCCCCAGTCATAATAGATTTATCTCCTCTAAGTTTATTATTTTGGGGACAGTGACACTATCTGAAGATTGACAGTCCTCTGATTCCATTTGTTCCATAGCTGCACATTGGTGACCAGCCAGCTTGGCAGTAAGTTGGCAATATTTAATAAGATTGTCCTCCGTGATTGAAACAAACGACTCTCCTTTTGTCATCAGAAATGGAACCTCTATGCATTTGTTTTAGTAATACAAGATGTGACATCAAGATGTGACATCATTAATAATCCAGGCTTGTCACTTGTGCTTGTTGAATACAATAGATGAATGAAAAATTTAATTTTTTAGTAGCTCATAAGAGATGTGCCAATATATCAAAAGTAATTTAGGCTGACTACCTTTGAGGTGGGAGATATCCCATTGTCTCTGCTTTTGGTCAGGCTGGCTCCCTTGTGCATGCTGACTTCATCCTTGGAGGAGGGAACCACAGTGTTGTGGTATTCAGTGGCTTTTCTTAGCTGTTCCCCTCTCTCCAGCTTTCTCCAACAGTCAAGTGAAACTACATCAGCCCTTAAAATGAATTACAAACTCCCACGTTCACGCTCTTCTTCTTCTGCCAGACCACACATGAGGAACATTCTCTTATTGGATTATCTAGCAAGGAAGCTAACTGACACAGGGTCTAGAAGTGTGTGAGCCGTGGGCACCCAACCAGCTCTTCACTTTCAGCTCTCTTGCCCGTCAGCCACAGTGTCTTTGGTAAGAACCGTCATCATTCAGAGATGACCAGAAGATGGCTTCTTTTGGAGAAGGGAAGGGCAGGCCTTGTCCCAGAGTGGTTTTCAGGAGTTTGACCTGTTCCTAGTACCTAGCCTCTATTGGCTCCAAAACCATTTGTTTTACCTGTCTGTGTTTCTTTAATGAACATAACAGACTTACTGTAATTGGCAAACCCAATTTTGGTGACACCCAGCAGGTACAGCTGGTTCAAAGAGGCTTCCCTGCACCGGGGCACACGTTTCCATTAAGAAAGTGCTCCTGTGGAGAGAGGGAGAGCTGTAGGAGTTGAGGGAAGGGGAAGGTGTTCACAGAGGCAGAAAGCAACCCTGGAGAAAAGGGTGTTGGTAGGGGCCAGAGCCCGCAGAGGGCCTGATACAGCAGGTCAAACAGGGTACTATTAGAGGGTGGCCATGGAGCTCCTTGCTCCTTGCACAGCTTGCCTCGCCCCCGTCCCCCAAACAAGAACAGCAACAAGAACAGCAACGACAACAGCAACACATGTTCAGAAAACGCACATGGATTTCTGAGTTACTGGTGCTGATTTTTCTCTGAGAACTTGAAAGCCTTCTTGTTCTTTATTTGTTTATTTTCCTATAGATTCTGTTGGGTGTAAGAGGGATGGGGATGTAGCCAGTGTGACTCTGACCTCTTCTTCAGATCTGAGAGGATGGAGAGACTAGAGAGGAACCTGGGTGGAGGCGACAGCTCTCCAGTCTTCTGCCCACGGGCTAAAAACAAACTGCGGTAACAGTTGCATTTCACAGTGAGTTAGGAAAGCATTTGGGGGGCAGGCCCGCAGTCAGTGGAGCTGTGTGACGGGCAGTTTCTCAAGTGATGGATGCTTCTTCTCGGTTTTAGAATGAGCAAGTATATAAGTGTCTCAGATATTCTGTATGGAAGTCTTTCCTATTTTCCCTTCCTCCACCTGAGTGGCCTGGGGAGGTGGGAGCCCTGGAGATCTCTAGGCTGTGTCTGTGCACTCTGGCCACTTGCTACTTCTAACGATTGTTTAAGGAAGACTTTTTGTGGAACAGGAAATATATTGATCTCTGCACCTACAGCCATCCATACATTTTAATATAGTTTCACATACTGAGTTGCCACGGTTTTGTCTCCTGGGTCAAATCCTAATTCCATTGCTTGCATTTCCAAACTTATTGGGCATTTTTAAAGCACAAGTCAGTTTAAAAAAAAACAACAAAAACAGAACAAAACAAACAAATAAGCCAGGGTCATGCTTTGTGCAGAGCCTCATGGCCATTGGGGTGTTCCCCTTCAGTGATGTGAAGGTAGTGGGCTTCCTTACCTGCTCTGTCAGAGAATCAAACTGTGTGTGGATTTTTAAAGTCATAACCATCTCTGTATGGTTGATGGCTGTGGCAGTTGATCTTACCAGACTGCTGGGCGCTTAGAGGGTCACACACTAGCCCAGATGCTGGGTCTACCCCCCATGAAGATTCCATGCCTGTGGGTCACAAAGCAATAACTTTGGACGACACTGGAGTAAATTAGAATGCTAACTTCACTTGGCTCACTTTAAAGCTCTTGAATTGAAACATTTGTTGAAATTTTCTGCGTGCTGTGTCCTGTGTCCGTGGCAGTGTTTACTCAACCACTGACTGTGTTATTGATTTTTGATTAAGCTCAGAAGGCCACCTCTGTAAAAACGGACATGTTCCGGGGACGAGAGAAGTTGAGTACTTGTGGAGAATCTTTTCAAGGGAGGATTCTCCCTAACTCCAGGTCGGGGAGAGAGCAGAACAACCCCAGAGCTTTCTGGGCACGCACAGAGGGACAGGATCACCATAGGTCTGAGGCCTAGGAAGGGTGACCAGAAGATGAACTACGGTAATTAGTTCCATGGGTAAGATCAGTACAGGAGCATTCTGGAAAGACAGGTTGTTTGACTTAGAAAATCAGGCAAGGTGGGAGGCAAGAAATGAGCAGGTTCTGGTGGCCTGTGTTACAGTCTGGGCCTCAAGTGTTCCAGGGGGATCACAAAGCCTCCCATATAAGAAGGAGACATGATAGGATTTTTGTGGGGCAAAGGCAAAATTCATGTAGAGATTAAAGAATAAATGAGAGGCAGATGGAGGGATGGATCAAGGAAGGATAAAAGCCTGAACTAAAGTTAGGTCCACAGGACAAGAGGGCTGGGGAAGGGGCGTAGTATAACTATTTCTGAGATATATTAGCAGGTCTGGTTCCAGTGACAATGTCCCGTAGTATGAACATGGCCATAAAGACAGATCAGCAACACATTCAAGAGGGAGGAGGGTGAGTGGGGGTTTGGGAAAGGTCAGCCATGTTGACCACTTTGTAGGACTTTAGTGGAGGTGGCCAGAGGCAGGAGGATTCAGAGACTGACAGATGGGCAGGAAATGTGGTATCAAAGATGATACTACAGGGAGGGTGAGCTTCAGACGCAGGCAAGGCTACCAAGGGCAACCATACAATAGGTTTCAATAAACACAGCATTCTCTGTGCTTTAAAAATTTTTTTAAAGGTCACAACTTACTTTTTTAAAGATCACAACAACTTTTTTTTTTATAGAAAAGGAATTATTGGAAAAACATGAAATCATTTCATGGAAGACACAAAATGAGAATTCATGGAATGTAAATGTTGTGAAGTTGGGAATCCATGATCATGAGGAATGAAGACAGAACTTGTGATTGGATTTGGCAGGTTCTCTGGCCTTGGGGACTTTGGCTAAGGCTGTTTAATGGGGTAGTGGTGGTGGTGGTGGTGGTGAGCTGGGAGAGTGAGGGAAGGGACATCCGGAAGGCAGCATAAGCTACTGCTTGAAGATAATTCACGGAGAAGGGGAGAGTTAAACAGCTAACATGTGCTAGGTGGGTGGGTATGGTCTAGGGAGCTATATTTTTAGGGTAGGTAGATTGCCCACGTGTGATCATTTAGGGAGCAGAGCTGGGAAAAGAAGGAAAGATCTGGTTGTCTGTTGGTGGTACGAAGACGTTCTTGCACTATATGGAGGACTCTCAGTTTGAGGAGGAATCATGGGAGCAGAAGACCTAAGCAGAGACACAGCATCCCAGGTTTTAAGGCAGAAAGGTCCTCCGATGAAACTACCATGTGGAAGGAACAGGGGACCTGGAGGAGATGACTTGTCGACAGAGTTCCCTAAAGAGCCAAGCACAGCAAACACAAAGCTATGTGGATGGTGGAGTGAATGCTAGCAGGGAGGGAGGATTCAGAGTGAAGCTGGAGGACCACAGGGCCTCAGGGTCGGGCAAAGGTCAAGTCCAGCCCTTCCCTACTGAGACGACTTTTTGGAGCTGCAGGTTGGGCACCATCCCCATCCAGCGGCTCACACAGGGTTAGAGGGTAACTACAGGGATCCCGTGGTCACGAGGCAGGCATGCAAGCTGCTTTTGGCCCACGGTTATGGACACTTATGGTTCAAGAAGATTTGGAGGAAAAGGGCAAGGGGAGGGCACCAAGAAACACAGGCCACAAGTAAGCAACAGAATCACATTGCTTTCTCGGTAAGGAGTCTGTGACAACAAATGGCTGTCTTTGCATTTCAGAAACTTCTTTCACATTAGAGAATCCATTCCTAGGGATCTTACTAGAGGGGTAAGTTAAGTCCCTAGAAGCAAAAAACAAGGCACGCCAATATAATCCTAACTCCTGACTTCACAAATGATTTGTCCTAATTACAGATATTTACCAAATGTTAACTGAAATTGCACCATAATGTCCAAAATGCAGAAAGACATCATTAAATTAGTCTTTCAAAAGCACATTGAGAAAGTGCTTAGCTAATAGAAATTTAAACAATCTTATTTTATTTATTGATATGTATAAATAAATATATATTGAAGGTATACTTTTAAACGATTTAAAGTTACCCACCTCCCAACCCACAGACAACCTGAGGTATGAGAGACAGGATATTATTAGAGTCAGAGCAGGAGGACCTCTTTAGTTCCAGGTCCTTGTCAGCAGTCCAGACAAATCAGCACACACAGGAACAGGTAAAAGTAACAACTGGAACACAGCAATCAACAGGAACAAGAACACAGAAACAAGAACACAGAGAGCCAGGAGCACCAGCGAGGACAACGGAAGAAGCAGTGGCTTTTGTGGCCCCAAACGGGCCTGACCTGGACTCAGCCCCACCAGGGACATGGTCTTCACCAAGTCTTGGCAACAGCAAACTTTGGCAAAGCGTTGCCTGGTGTCTTTCAAAGTGAAGCATCGATGAGAAGGGATGAGAAGTGATGAGAACTGATGTCAAGCAAAAAGCCCCTGAGCATGTTGGGGAGCTCCATTTATACCTCGTCCAGCTCTGTACAAGGATGCTCTCCAATTGGCCAACCTGCACGAGGTACTTCCTGTTGACCAAGATCACACACTCTCAGAGCAGTCTGTCCATCAAAGGATGTTTTTCAAGCAAAAAACATGTTTTCTAACATGTGACAGTTTCTGGCTGGCACAACATTATGCACTCTTCCATCAGGATGTTTTTCATGCCCCTCTCATGAGTCTGTTTTTCAGCAGTGGACAAAGCACCCCCACATCCCATACTTGAAACGAAAACAAAAAAACTCATTCATCCAACAAAACTGTGTTTCTAAAGAAACCAGTGCTTCTACCACAGTATATATTCTGTACTGTATAATGTTGTATTTAATATGGTTCAATAAAATTCTAGTGCCATGTATTGCAGTCTCAGCATTTGGCGTGTGTGTGTGTGTGTGTGTGTGTGTGTGTGTGTGTGTGTGTGTGTGTATGCCTATGGGTGTATATATAGGGCCAGTGGGATGGCTTAGTGGGTAAAGCCGCTTGCTGGCAAGTCTGACAACCTAAGTTCCACCCCAGGATTCATATGGCAGAAGGAGAGAAATGACTCTCACAGGTTGTCCACACCATCGATACGACACTCCCTCTCTACCGAATAAATAAATAAATATGTAATCTTAAAATAAAAAAATACCTGTAATTTGTACCTTTACATGTAATTACCTGCTTATCTCTACTTAATAGTTTTGTTTTCAAGAAAAGGGAAAAAAACTGTCTTGAACTGTGTATTAAGATACTATGGGATAGCTATTCAGATAAAGCTGGATTATTTTGAGAACTATATTTTTAAAGTAAAAGTTGGGGTAGAAGTTTATTTGTAAGCTATTATATGCAATCCCTAAGTCAGAAGGGTTTTTTTTTTTGCCTGAACTCTAAGACTATGTTATTATGCAAAGACCTTGAAAGACCAAGAAATGACATCTAATTGATGACATAATTTCCTAAATGACCAGCCATCACTTCTCTAAGAAATGCTATCTTCATTTGTAACTCTCAGGATACTCTGAAATTTATAATACAAATAAGATTTCTGTGGTATCGAGTCCGCAACCCACACATAACAGCCCAGTATATCTTCATTAACGAGAAACCTTCCTATTGATTTCATTTTGCGATGTTTCATATTACATATAACAAATATGTATGGTCACCTAAACGAATTATTGCAATCCAATTTGGAATGATTGCAGGGCGTTATTGTGTTATCTCGAGGGTGCTTTAGTCTCTGGGTGTCAAAACTGTTTTTATTTAATGGGATAACATGGCAAAGTTAATCAGAGTAGGTGAACCTCCGTGGAGCTGAAGGTCACATGCATTTACTCACGCTTGGAAATGGAGGAGCTTTGGGTTCTGAACCCTGGCTGGGGGTGGGTGAAGAGTGGAGGGGGAACAGCCTGCAGATTTAATGACTGCGCTTCCTCCGGTCTCATCAGCATCACTTGGCTTGTGGGGCTTTTCAATAACTGGATTTTTGATTAAAAAATTTCCTGCAAGGAAAATAAAATTAAACAGGCAATACAAATGTAATCAGAAATCAATAGTGCAGTTAACATTTCTATTGTGTGTTATTGAGCGGCTTCGCCCGTTCAGCTCTGCATACAGACACACACATGCCCTGAGTTCCTGAGCATGAATGGGGTGAGTGTGAGGAATTGTGAAGACAGAGTCCTCTTCGAAAAATTGCGTTTCCAAGAAAAACAGAGCTTCTCATAAAGTGAACCATGTCCCTGAGGGGCGGGAAGTGGGGTAGCGACTCAGTGGCTGAACTAATGGGCTTGCTTTTGATGTGCACACAAAAGATGGAGGGAGTGGAGCTCCAAACTCACTCCTCAAGTGCTTGTAGCAGCTTCTTCAAGGCTAAGTGTTTGCCTCAAAGAGAATTCTGGCCTTTGGCTTGTTTGTTTGGTTTGTTTTAGTCAATCTTGGATTCTGATGCACAGATGAGCAGGGTGAAAGGACTCAGCTGAGGGGAAAGTGTTGGCAATTAATTCCTCTAAGCTACCTATATTCTTTTACAACTTTTGGTCAAGACGATGAACTGAGATCACAGGAAAGCCCATTCTATTATTCAAAGTTTTGAAAACTGTGAAAATCCACACATGAGTTCAAATCCAGGGAAGGAAGAGATTTGGGGGTCAGAGGCAAGAATTCAGAGTTGGGTTAGAACCAGAGCCTAGGCATTAAGGACTCTGTCATGAATTCGGGATACATAGAGCAGTAGAAGGGTGTCCAGTCAAAATGATAGGGAAGGATGAGGAGACCTTGAACCCCAGAAATAAGGGCCATTCTGTCACTGGAACAAATATCCACTGAGTCCCAGAGGTAGGTCTCACACTCAACCTTAGGTAGGAAATAATTAATGCACAGGCCTGTACAGTCTGTGGCTATAAAACCAAATTCACCAGGCAGACAAAAACCGAGGTCCCACATCAAACAACAGTATAGTGTAGAAACAAGGGAAAACCAGCGCAGAGCTGGTGGAGTCCATGGATCAGCAGAAGTCAACGCTGGACTTCCTTCAGAGGCACTTCCTCTGCCTCAAGGGCATAGAGGTCAGATTTCTTCATGAACCAATGTATACCAAAGACAGGCCCACTCTAACTTGCTGAGCACAGTCATGCATGTGTGTGAATTGCATGTAGGAGTATTTCTTATGTGGGGGCCTATTGCTGTGAAGCGACACCATGACCACAGCAACTCTTACAAAGAAGCACATTTAATTTGGGCTGGCTTGCAGTTGCAGACATTTAGTCCATTATTGTCATGGTAAGAAGCATGGCAGCCTGCAGGGAGACATGGTGCTAGAGAAGGAGCTGAGAGTTCTAGATTTTCATCCGCAGGCAGCAGAAGGAGACTGTGTTCCATGCTGGGCACAGCTTGAGCATAGGGGGCCTCAAAGTTCACCCCTGCAGTGACACACTTCCTCCAACAAGCCCACACCTCCTAATAGTGCCACTTCCTATGGCCAAGCATTCACACACATGAGTCTCTGGGGGTGTTTCTAGTCAGCTCACCACAAAAGACATTATATCCCTTGAAAGAGATAGTCAAGTCCTGCAACAAGTGGGAGAATTCGCTATAGATGAGAATCATGCCCAAGAAATATGAAAATGGGAGTGTTTAAGTTTCAAAAATGACAAAAGCTTCGCTGTACAAAGTGAAGGAAAAGCAAGTAGGTTTGGGAATGGGCAAGTTATGACTGCAGTTAGGGAAAGACACTTGAAGATAAAGCTGAGAATCCGCTGAGAGTGTAGCTCAGATTGGCCAAAAGGTAACACATAGGAGTTAAAATATGACCAGTGGGAGTTCCAGAAGGGCACTGTGGGAAAGACAGGAGTAAAATAATATTCAAAAAATATTACTGAGCTGGGCGTGGTGGTGCATGTCTTAATATCAGCACTTGGGAGGCACAGGCAGGTAGATCTCTGTGAGTTAAAATCTAGCCTAGCCTACAAAGTGAGTCCAGGACAACCAAGCTACACAGAGAAACCCTGTCTCAAAAAGAAACCAAACCAAACCAAAAACCAAAAACAAAAAACAAAATATTACAGAAGAACTTTAATAATTGAAAAATCATTTGTGCAGTTGAGCTCTAAACTCAGATAGGGATACAGCTTCTTGACCTCTTACACAGTCCTGTGAAGCTATGGCATGAGAAAGACAAGTATTAAAAAAACAATGTAATATTTTAATTTTAATTTTTAGTTACATGCACATGTATGCATGTGTGGGAAGTGCATGTGTGTGGGAGTATGCATATGGGAGTGTAGAGACAGAGTCCAGAAGAGGGCCCTGCATCCCCTGAAACTGGTGTTACAGGCAGATGAACCACCTGATGTGGGTGCTGAGAACTGAACTCAGGTCCTGTGGAAGAAAGAAGCAAACACTTTCAGTCCCAGAGACATTTCTCCAGCCCATAATTATCTTTGAAAAGGAACAAAAACAAACTTTATCTGTTATTACTGTGAGAGCAGGCACAGGAGCCACAGCCACCAAATGGAGCTCAGGGGACAGCTCTGTGGAGCTGATTTTCCCCTTCTACCTTATGTTGGTCCTCAGGATGGAACTCCAGTCTCTAGTCTTCCATGGCATGCCTTTACCCAGTTGGCCATTGTGCCAACCTGAAGCAAGGTTCTGTACAAAGTGTAAATGGAAGCACCCATCAGATGGGCAGCAGACAACAAGTGGCAGACAATATGGCTATCAAAGTCACTCCTGTACTCAGTGGTTATTCTAGGGACAGATGCATCCTCCCAGTTAGGAGCTCACACAGAGTTAGCCAAGGGGACCTCACCACCATTTCCTTTGCGTTCCCTCCAAGTTTCTCTCAATAAGATTGTTTGCATGCTGTATAACACATTGGTGTATTACCTTTATGAAGGGAGATGATTTCTACTCAGATGGAGAGGGCAAGAGCAGACTAGAAAAACAATCCCATCTAGGTCCAGCTTGGTGAACCGGGGAGTTACTTTGCTAGGGTAACTATAAGCATGTTTGGGACTGGACAACGGCATCACTGTAAAGTTTCATCCCTGAATGGGCGAGAACTCATGAAGACTGCATGCTTGGAGTCTCCTGCACACTTTGCAAGCAGTTCCACTGAAGAACTTCCTCTCCTTCCTGAGAGGCTGAATGAGTCTTGTAATTTTATGAACATATGAGCTTTGTCAGTTTCTTGTGAATTTCCTAGTCTCATTTTTGTTGTTGTGATAAGATATCATGATTAAAAAAAAAAAAAACACCTTAGGGGAGAGAAAGCTTTTATTGGACTTTCACTTCCAGGTTAGACTTTCACTTCCAGGTTAGGCTTTCACTTCCAGGTTAGGCTTTAACTTCCAGGTTAGGCTTTCACTTCCAGGTTATAGTTGATCACAGTAAGGAAGTCACAGTAGCAGAGTGTGAAGCAGGAAGTCATACCACAGTCAGGGTTTCCTTCATTTTTTAGACTTTCATTCATTATACAATGAAATATGAGCATATTTACCCCACCTTTGCCTCCCAATTTCCCCCATATCCTCCTTAGAGTGACTTTCCCAACTTCATATTGGTTTTTCTTGGCAACCAAGTAAGTTCATGTGTGCTTGGGTGGTGGGTTTAGCCACTGGAACATGGGTGCTGTGACCTGCATGGCTTCAGATTTGCTCTAACTGGAGCCTTGAGAGAATTAAGAAAAGACAGACACAAGAGATATGTACAGAAAGGCTGTGGTTTGGTGATTGTCCACTCTGATGGAAGTGTACCAGCAGCATGGACACTCAATGACTTTCTGACATGGCTGAGTGAGGAGGTGGTTATATTGCTTACAGTGAATGAGAAGCAGTGTTTATTGTGTACAGCTGAGTGAGGAGGAAGGTTGTATGGTCCTAGGAGGAGATCTCTGTAGAAGAGCAGTCTCAGGCTGCAGTCATCCTGGGGGAGAAGTCCATGCTTGATAGTTTCTGCATAGAGTGGTTTCAGCTGAAGGTCTGTTGCCCATAAGTATTTGTGTTTAGACTTTGTCATTCCCCTGACTCTCGGCTGGGGAAGGCCTTGCCATGGCCTTGAGGCATTGGAGTCATTGACATGGGCATACTCATCTCAATAATATGCATTCACACAGGAGTTCATCTGCTCCCCACACCCTGGACACCAATCAGTGCCTATACTCTCAAAAAAGAAATTTTCCCTCCTCTGAAACCATCCACTGCCATAGCTCCTCAGTAAGAAGTGGGGCCTGAAAATCATCTATCCTGTCTATAACTCTGACTACTTGTGCGCCTCTCTATTCACTGCTGCCAACTGCAAAAGTTATTTCTATGACTCAGGTTGTGAAAATCCCAGGTGTATGGGAATGAACATTAGCAAAGGAAATTTGGTATCATGACCATTTAGCCAAATAAAAATAAAAGGTTTCATCCAATTATGGGCTTTCTAACTAGAGAATGGTCTTCTCACACAGATTAAATCAACTTGGACAACCCCCTGCCAGGCATGCCCACTGGTCAACCCCATGTTGACAGTCTATCATTGAGACTCTCCTCCCAGGTGGTTCTAAGTTGTATTAAGTTGACAGTTAAAGGTGACTGTCACATGAGCCTTACGAACCTTTCTTCTTCCCACCATTAATGAATATTTTAATCCCTAAGAAATAACTATACAACATAGATGAAGGAAAAAAACCAATATTTTATAATACACAAAGACTAAGAGATATCTGAGTGATCAAGCTAAATTATGCAACACTGAAAGAAGAAAAAGGAAGCTGGAAGATTTCAGTGGTCATCAAGAAGCCACCAGCTAGGAAACTTCCAAGGAAACATTGCAAATTCACTAGAAGAACAATATTAAATTTGAGAGAGATTTCTAAAATAAAAAAGAAAATGTTGGACAACAAGTTCTTAGGTGATTGCAAAGCAGAATTTGTGAGAAAGGGAGGTCTAAGATCTTTATATATATTACCAGTTATACCAGAATATGAAAAATGTTATCCATAACCTTCTATGATGATGTAGTGTTAATTATACATCATAACAGATTAGTGAGGGCTTAGAAGTATGGTGTATAATTTTAAAAGAACACTAAGCAAAAAGAAACAAAAAGAAAAACTTAGAAGGTAGAAAGAAGAGAGAAAAAATCAGAATAACAGCAAAATTTGATTTAAATGTACAATATGTAATAACAATAAATGTAAATGGGTTAAAACTAATTTTTTTAAACAACAGACTCACTCTGGGCAAACATTCTTTGTCCCTTTGGCATTATGAGCTAACCTTGTGGTTTCCTTTTATGCACTGTTGAGTAGGGAGAGGTTACATTTCATGGCAAGAGCAACTGCATGCATCTAATCTAGAGGTCAAGTATCATCTGGAATCTCTTTAAGAGTCTGATCAGATTCTGGAATTAACTTCTCCTTTCCTATTAGGTTGCTATGCTTCCAGTGGCAGGTGTAGGAGAGTTTTCTTCCACAGCTCTACTCAGATCTAGAAAACAAGGCAAAATAAAGATGTAGTGGGTCAGTTCCTATGCAGAATGGTTGGAGAGATGGCAAACCATGGGCTGAAAGGCTAGATGACTCACATGGCTGAATGGCTTTATTAAGAGTGCTGATAACTGAATCAATGACCATATACAGAGAGGCTTTTAGTGAGTTTTCATCGAGTTTTGGCTCCACTAGATATGGCTACTGGATCAGCCACTGATTTTAGAAATCAATAATGGAGGTAGACCAGAAGTCCAGATGGCATAGCTCCTCTCCACTGGGTTCTAATAGATCATGGCCTAGAGTATGAAGTTAGTACCAACATCTCCAAAGAGGCATTGACATAAAAGTAAAAGTGGATGGTATCAGCATAAAGTTCATCCAACTGCATAGCATAGGCCAGCAGTTCTCAATATGTAGGTCATGACCCCTTTGTGGGTTGAATGACCTGTTCACATGGATTGCCTAAGACCATTGGAAAACCCAGATATTTATACTATGATTCATAAAAGTAGCAAAACTACAGTTATGAAATAGCAACAAAAATAACTGTGGTTGGGGGTCACCACAACATGAGGAATTGTATTAAAGGGTCACAGCATTAGGAAGGTTGAGAGCCTCTAGTGTAGGCACTTGGAGGGGAAGAGGAGAGAGCTGCATTTGGTACTTTATTATTATGGTGATTACATACCAGATGGAAGCAACTTAAGGGAAGAGGAGCTTATTTTGGCTCAAAGTTCTAGGGGATACAGTCTATCACGACAGGCAGTTGAGGTAGCTGGTAACATGTGTCTACCATCAGGAATTCTAGTGTTCAGCTCACTCTCCCTTTTATTTGGTCCAGGATTCCATTCCATGGCATGGTGCTGTCCTCATTCAGTGTGGGTCTTCCCATCTCAGTTAACCCCTTAGAACCCCTTACAGAGATGTCCAGATGTTTGTCTCCTAGGTGATTCTGTATCCTGTCAAGTTGACCCCACCCTATGAGCATGTCAATGTGTCTATATGTGTGTGTATTGGTATGTGTGTGGATATCAGTTCATGTGTGTGTCAGGGTGTGTGCACACTAGCATGTGTACATGCCATGATATGTGTATGTCAGTTTATATGTTAGTGTGTGTGTGCTTGGGTGTGTGCATGCCAGCATGTGTTAGTGTATGGGTGTGCATGTGCACATCAAAATGTATGTGTTAGGTGTTTATACATGTATACATGCATGTCAGCATGTATGTGTTTGGGTATGTACATGCTGCAATGTATACATGTCAGTTAATGTATTAGTTTGTATGCACATCAGCATGTTTGAGTGTATAGATAAATCATCATATATATATATATATATGCCAGTTAATGTACTAGTGTGTGTGCAGTATTAGTTTGTATGCACATCAGCATGTTTGAGTGTATACAAAAATCATATATGCCAATTAATGAATTAGTATGAGTGCATATCATCCTGTGTGTGCTTGGGTATATACATGCTGTCATGTGTGCATGCCAGTTCATGTGTTAGTGTGTGTGCATATCAGATCTTGGAGGATACTGTGCTGGAAGATCTGCAGTCAGAGTCCACTCCACTGGACAGCAGATGGTCAGTTAAGGGATGCATGTGGATAGCCATATCTTCCTGTTGTAGCTTTGGTCTGCACTGGGCCTGGCATCCTAAGCTCAGAGAGTTCCTGGCATTTTGAATATTGCTAGAGCAGAGGCATCACAGCCTCTGTCCTGTGCTTGCAGTTAGCCTCCTGTGGATCGATGAGGTTTTTATAGCCTTTACCAGAAAGCACAATCCGGGCTCTCTCCCTCCTCCAAGTTCTTGCTTGGCATAGGCATAGAGGCTATTTCCTGACAGTGGAGACAACAGAGGTGTGTTCCTGGGGTGACAGCTATTGATGATGCAGCTGGACACAGAATGCAAACTAGACACACAGCAAAAGGACACATCCCTCTTTTGTGTGTGCAGTACTGGGATTAGTCTCAGCACTGGCTTCTTCAGTCAGGCAGTAGAGCTGGTGGCTGTTGGAGTAAGGGCACTAGCCCTCTTGGCTACTGCTGCTTACTGTAGACACTGCTGGCAGGTGAGCCCTCTGCCCTACAGCCCATGGATTCTGTCCATGGACACAACTCCCATCATACCTCTGGAATTACAGAAGGAAGAATTGGGCTCATGTCACTGTCACAGCAGAAAGGATTTCCATTGACCCAAAGGCCTGATGGGATTTCAGTCCATGAACTCTATGCTGATTTCCTCTAGGGACAAGTACTGTGTCCTTTGCATAGCAAAGGCCAGGCAAGGTCATTAACATTACAAAAAGGTAAATGTGGAGATGACATCCTAAGTGATGCATCATTCCTCCAGGGCAACTGTGGCGAGGCTGGAAGGAGGTATCCAGGGCTCCTCACAGGAGGTTCCCATGGCAACCTGATGCATGACGTGCTAGGTGCTCACATTCTGTGGTGGAAATACGCACATCCTGTTTTCTCCTCTTGTCTTGTTTGAACAGGTGCCTTTCTCCTTTGGGGTCCCCCGACACACCCAAATACAGTGACACAAGATATGCTAGCCTCCTTCCCTCTCCTACCACCCTGACTTTTGGACCATCCAACGTTACCAACTGAGGATATTCTTCATTGGGGCTGCTCTGGTTCAGAAGATGTTGACTGAACTCCTGCTGGAAACTCAGGAGAGCAAAGTAGACAGCACATGACCACATACAGAGCCCAGGACTGACATGCACGTGGGAATGTCAAGAGCTGATGGTGTGAAGACTCACAAAGGCTCCAGGGACGATCCTGAAGGATGATCTAGGGGCTACTTCAGAGTTGTCAGGGGCCGAGGGGGTGGGACTGACACACAGTGAGCATTCCCGGTCCTGGAAGACGTCAAAGGGCATCACTATCATAGATAAGAACACAGATGCTGGGGGCTGGGGAGGTGCTGTGGTGGTTAAGAGCCGGTACTGATCTTTCAGAAGACTGGAGTTTGGTTCCCAACACCTATGTTGGGCAGTTCACTGCCTGTAACTCCAGCTCCAGAGGATCAGGCACCTTCTTCTGGAGACTCCAAAAGCACTGCACTCCTGTGCACAGCCACCCGCCCCCCATCCCAACACACGCGCACACACACACGAGACACACATAAATACTTAATTTAAAATTAACAATGAAAAGAACACAGGTGCTGGTTCTTTGTGTGGCTTGCTGGTGATGGAGCCTCTGTGCTTCAGTCTCCATCTGTGAAATGGAGTGAAGGAGAGTACCTTTGTCTTGATGCTGAAAGGGTCAGCATCATAAAGCTAGCCTGGCATGCTTTCGAAGCTGAGTCACCACTAACACATGATTAAGTAATCTCATGGGGAGGATGGAAGAGACCATCTTAGTCCACCTTTCTCATTGCCACAACAGGAGAATCTAGTTGTCCTAAGGGGGAACAGTGTTTAGTTTTATTTGTAAGAAGATCCTCAATGAGTGTCTGAGTGGCTGAGATCAAATGACAGGCCCAGACTCCAGACTCCCATCTGGTTATTCCTCTGTGTCAAGATTAGGAAGTTGTGACCCTTTATCTAAACAAAATTGGGTCTGAATGCATCTAATATGTAACTATATTGTTCCCAGAAACCAAGATCAATAATTGTGAACTGTAGCAAAATGCCACAAGAAAGTAGATTCCACAATTCCAACCACAGCTGTGGGAGCCTGGCTCCTCACAGAGGGCTGGGGAAAGACACCACTGGGCTTCCCCCCTCATGCCTCAGAAACTTAAAGGGAGAAAAGACAGAAAGATATGCAGTCAGATCAGGATGGCAAATCTTCATGTATTGTTCACTCACTGTTCTGAGACTGTTTATGTTTTTAAGTTCATTCCATTCTGCAGTAACACTCTGTAGGTAGCTTGTCAGCAGTGAGCCTGGGCAGATGGGCTTTATAAGGGAACAGGCTAAGCACCGGCCTGGGAGCAGGCAGCAAGCAGTGCTGCTGGAGGGTTCCTGCTGTACTTCCTTGGCTGCAAGCGAGCTTCCTGGTTGGAAGTGACGCTGCAGAGAGTAGCAAGGAATCCTGTCTTCAAGATCTACCTGATTAAGGATGTTGAACATTTCTTCAGGTGTCTCTCAGCCCTTAGGGATTCCTCCTTTGTGAATTCTCTATTTAGCTCCGTCTCCCATTTTTTGATTGGATTATTTGGTTTCTTGGCATTTACTTTCTTGAGTTCTTTGTAGATTTTAGATAATAGCCCTCTATCAGATGTGGGGTTGGTGAAGATTTTCTCCCAGTCTGTTGGTTGCCGTTTTGTTCGAATGACAGTATCCTTTGCTTTACAGAAACTTTTCAGTTTCATGAGGTCCCATTTATTGATTGTTGATCTCAGGTCCTGAGCTGTTGGTGTTCTGTTCAGGAAGTTGTCACCTGTGCCAATGAGTTCGAGGGTTTCTCCTACTTTTTCTTCTAGTATCTTTAGTGTGGCTGGCCTTATGTTAAGGTCTTTGATCCACTTGGAATTAAGTTTTGTACAAGGTGATAGGTATGGGTCTAATTTCATTCTTTTGCAAGTGGACATCCAGTTGGACCAGCACCATTTGTTGAAGATGCTGTCCTTCTTCCATTGTGCGTTTTTGGTTTCTTTGTCAAAGATTAGTTGGCCATAGGTGTGTGGATCCATGTTTGGGTCTTCAATTCGATTCCATTGATCCACTGGTCTGTTTCTATACCAGTACCATGCTGTTTTTATTACTGTTGCTCTGTAGTACAGCTTGAAATCTGGGATGGTGATACCTCCAGATGTTTTTTCATTGGACAAGATTGATTTAGCTATTCTGGGCTTTTTGTTGTTCCATATGAAGTTGAGACTAGCTTTTTCCAGGTCTATAAAGAATTGTGTTGGTATTTTGATAGGAATTGCATTAAATCTATATATTGCTTTTGGTAGGATAGCCATTTTTATTATGTTGATCTTACCTATCCATGAGCATGGGAGATCTTTCCATCTTCTAAAGGCCTCTTCCATTTCTTTCTTCAGGGGCTTGAAGTTCTTGTTATATAGGTCCTTTACATGCTTGGTTAGAGTTACCCCCAGGTATTTTATGTTGTTTGTGGCTATTGTGAAGGGGGTTGTTTCCCTTATTTCTTTCTCGGTATATTTGTTTGTTGTATAAAGAAGGGCTTCTGATTTTTTTGAGTTAATTTTGTATCCAGCCACCTTGCTGAAGTTGTTTATCAGCTGTAAGAGTTCTTTGGTGGAATTTTTGGGGTCGCTTATGTATACTAACACATCATCTGCGAATAGGGATAATTTGACTTCTTCATTTCCAATTTTTATCCCTTTGATCTCCTTTAGTTGTCTTACTGCTCTAGCAAGGACTTCAAGTACTATATTGAAGAGATATGGTGAAAGTGGACATCCTTGTCTTGTCCCTGAGTTTAGAGCAAATGCTTCAAGCTTCTCTCCATTTAATTTGATGTTGGCTACTGGCTTGCTGTATATTGCCTTTATTATTTCTAGGTATGGTCCCTGTATGCCCGTTCTCTCCAGAACTTTTAGCATGAAGGGGTGTTGGATTTTGTCAAATGCTTTTTCTGCATCTAGCGAGATTATCATGTGGTTTTTTTCTTTCATCTTGTTTATGTGGTGAATTACATTACCTTGCCTCAAGACCCAGCCATACCACTTCTGGGTATACACCCAAAGGACCTCTCACAGAGACATAGGGAAGTCTCCTCATCTATGTTCATAGCAGCCTTATTTGTAATAGCTAGAAATTGGAAACAACCCAGATGTCCCTCAACTGAAGAATGGATTAAAAAATTGTGGTACATCTATACAATGGAATATTACTCAGCTATAAGAAACAATGAAATCATGCAATTTGCAACCAAATGGATGGATCTAGAGGAGCTCATCCTGAGTGAGCTAACCCAGTCTCAGAAGGATGCACATGGCATCTATTCACTTATAGTAGGATTTTAACTATATCGTACAGGATATTTGTACTACAACCAACACATCAAAAGGAACAAGGACATAATTTTTTTTTTATCTTTTTCTTTTTCCTTCTTTTTTTCTTTTTTTCTCTTTCCTTTTCCCTTCTCTTTTTCCTCTCTTTTTTTGTTGATATTCTTTGTTTTTGTGGGTTTGTGTGTTTGTTGGTCTTTTTTTTTAGTATTCCCCCAGTAGCAATGAGACACCATTCACTGGCAGTACTGCCTCGTAGGCCCCGGGTGAATGAAGAGGCTCTTGGCCCTCATATGACTCCTGATCTGTGGTGAGAGACTGTTAGGCAGGGACACTCCACCCCAGAGGAACAAGACGGAAGGGTCAGGGGGTAGAGCATGGGAGGGTGGGGCTAGGAAGTGGGAAAAGAGGACAATATGATAAGGATGTAACCTGAAGCAACAAACAAATAAATTTATCAACTAAAAAAAAAAAAAGAAAAGAAAAGAAAAAAAAAGGGCAGGGGGCAGGGCTGAAACACTGTGAATGGAACAGAGGATACAGCCATTCGGCCTGGATTTGCAGACCTCCAGGTGTAGAGAAGACGTGGAGCTAAGGTAAAATACAAGAGAATTGTGGTATTGGCCCATGCCTTTGACTTCAGCGGAGACGGG
>CAJQZJ010032218.1:2201329-2216691 GCA_907164525.1 Lophiomys imhausi | reverse complement strand
GTGTGTGTGTGTGTGTGTGTGTGTGTGTGTGTGTGTGTGTGTGTGTAGCATGTAGCATGTTAACCACAGTTTCCGTATTGATGTTACTCAACATTCTGACAAATGTGCCCTGTAACTCTACGTAAGCCATCAGAGAAAATGCACAAAGAGCCGGACCTATCTGGGGTCCATAGCCTGGCTGACCAGGACTCACCTCCTCTCATGCGGCCATGTTTCTATACTTCAGCACTTTGGACATCCTTGTTGACTAGTTATAAATCCACTTAGTGGAGCTCCACCCCAGCCCCATTTCTCTATCTTGTCCACAGGAATATCCTGAGAAGCTCTGTCAGGTGCCTTGCTGAAGGCCAGACACACCGATCACCCTGACTAACAATCCTATAGGGAGAGGAAACGAGATTAGATGAGGGGGACTGGCCAGGGCTGCTGGCCTCTTGGCAGTCACTGTTTTCTTGTCCCTGAGCTCACAGATCACCCTGCCATGATTAGTTCTGCTAAGAATCAATATTAGCTCCCTCAGTCTGTATTTCAGGAAATGTCTCCAGTTCTACCACACCCCACCCCATCTCTAACCCCACCCCCTTTGAAAATGGACCCCTTTGTTTAGCTCAACTTCTCAGCTTGATGGCCTCCCTCCTTATTTTTGGTAAACTTCTCAGCTTGATGGCCTCCTTATTTTTGGCATTAATCCTTGAATCTTTGGCCTCATCCATGTTTGCAGAGAACCATGGGGTGTTTATTTCTGTCTTCCTGTCATGATTTCATTCTGTGGGCAATACCATTCATCTTCACAACTTCCAGGCTCACTGTGAGACACAAATGAGAAAACAAAACTTGTGTGTGAGAGTTCCTTACACCGCACCTAGGATACCATGGGTAATTGTCAAATAAACTAAAAGAACAATGTAAATGAGGAAAATTCACTCCCATGACAAGTGATATACCTATGAAGTATTTATCTACAAAGCCAAATGAATTACTTTGAAATTAATTTTCTTGCATTTATTTATTTAGTGTATTTGTGTGTGTGTATGCACATGCCAGAGTGTGTCCGATGGTCAGAATACAAAGTGCAAGAATTGGTTCTCTCCACTGTCTAGGCTCCAGGGCTCAAACTCAGGTCTTTAGGCTTAGCAGCAAGTACCCTTCACCCACTGAGTCATCCTGCCAGGCCTAAATTACATTCTGAGTTGCGATTTGTGGTGTCATACATTTAGTAGAAAATTATTCAAAGAATTTGAGCATTTGGCCTGATTATGGCTCTAAAGTCATTTTACTCTAAAATCAGATTTAACAGAACTTAAAATTCCCTTGCACTCCGCGTGCTAGGTTGTACTGAAGGAAATGGACAATCATCTGCATAGGTTACACAAGTGCTTTTTGTTATTTTAAACATGCAAATGGTCCACCAGCATTCTGGGTTAAATGACCTAGTATCTGAAAGCTTCAGTAACAAAGAAAAACACCTGAATGTTAAAAGATAAGGACTTGAAAAAGCCCTTTGTAGTGGGAACCTAGTTCTCCTGTTGATAAGTGTTAATTGGGATGTCTTTACTGCTAATTGGCAGATTGCCCAGAAATCCAATCTCAGTCAAGCCAATGGCATCATCACCCAAGCTACCTGGAGTGTGAGGTTCCCTGTTCCAGAAGAAAAATAAATTGCGGATTGGAACAACACAGGCCAGAATTCTTACTTACAGAAGGGGAAACTGAGGAAAGTGGCAATCACAAGCAGCTAGGCCCCCATTACATAACATCGTCTGAATCTTGTGTCTACATTCATGAATTTGGGACTTTCCATATCCTCAACTTAAGTGTTTATTTTGAGGGGTTGTTACTCATGTGGGTCTCCTGCTTCTCACTCCGTCAATCAGTGTCACATGTGGCTGTGGTCCAGGCTGTTCCTGTCATTTAACATAGTAGCTGGAATCATGAGGCATCAGCTCTGAGCTGCCTGTGGATGCTGAGATGACAGCCTGCATCTCCGGGATGCACAAATCAGAGCTGATGGATGGGAGGCCACTAATAAAATGTCACATCTCATAGATGTAGATGGGCCGTGGGGCCAGTGATAAAGTGAGACCGTCAGGCTCTGACATACACGCCTTCCCGCCATATTATTGACAGTGGGGGGTTAGTATTGATCAAGCTGCCAAGATTATCCTATTATGTAATTAGAATATTAGATTTGCATTTTTAATTCCTTTAGAAGAAATTGGCCTGGGGGCAATTATGTCGGTGAGATATTAAGATGGATCCAGCTCTGTGGAAAGTAAGAACTCAGGAGAAGCTTTTAGGAGTATGCAGCTGGCATCAAAGAGACATTCTGCTCAAGAAAAGAACAATAGCAAACCAAGAAGAATGCAGCCAGCCAGGCAAGGTAGAAGGGCTTCTGGAAACAGAACTTTCCAGGAAGGATGTGGTAAACTGGTCCCAGAGAGTGGTGTGGAGTCTAAACCCCCGCCCACGGGCACTCCTGTGACACATTCAAGTGTGTGTTCATGTGTTACTTTGATTTTCTCCTGTGGTAGACATTTCATCTTTTCTGACTGTTTGACCAGGGCTGCTCTTGGGTTACAGAGCTGTGTCCTGCCCAGCTAGCCTGCTTTCTCTTGAAGAGATTTGCTCTCTACAGGGGTTTGGTCTTGGGGTTGGCTCCCTGGACAAGTGACGACCACTCTTCTCTCAGCTTACAGTATGTGTTCCTTACATCATAGGGCAGAGCTCTGCAGGATTCATTTCATCAGAAACAGCCACCGGACGCTTCCTCACTTTCAGAACTATGAGCCAAATGAACCCCTTTTCCTTATTATTCGGTACTCTGCTTACAGCAGCAGAAAATGAACTAAGATAACTCTATGCTGGACATGGCCTTGGCTGCTAAGGTCACTTGTCAGTAGAAAGCATGGTCCTTTAGGAGCACTGGCTGCTCTTCCAGAGGAAGATCTGAGTTCAATTCCCAGCATCATAAGGAAAGTTCACAACCATCAGTAACTGCAGTTTCAGGGGATCAACATTCTCTTCTGGCCTCTGAGGAACACACACACACTCATGATGCACAGACATACATGTGTATATATGGGTAAAATACTATGAGTATAAAATAGTTATTAAAAAAAAAAGACACAAGAAAGCCCAAAGGTAGATACTGGTTGGTGTTCAAGTGTGTGTGCAGACAGTATGTGATTTGCATGTGTGTGCATATATATGCATGTGTGTTAAATCTGGTAGAGGTGGGAGCAGGATACTAACATTAGATGGAGTTACACATGTGTGTGCATGTAAGTGCATGTGTGTTAAGTCTGGTAGAGGTGGGAGCAGGATTCTAATGTTAGATGGAGTCACACTGGACAAGTTTCCCCCATTTCTTGTTCAAGGATGTAAGGTTTTTTTTTTTTTTCCAGATCTGACAAAATTCACAATATCATGAATAACATATTTGGGGCAACCATGATGACTTGGAGGTGCTGAGAAGCTTTGCTGTTCAGGGAAGTCCGTGCCCTCACAGACCATGAGGTGGTAACCTGTTGTTGTGTGTACCGATAGCTTCACTCTCTCCCTGGGCTCTGCTGAGCTTTGCCACCTGAAGTGTTGTTTTGTCAGGACTATGAAAATAAACCAGCACCACCTGGTGCCTTAACACAGTGGAAACGTGTTCTCCTCTAGCTCTGGACACCAGATGTGTGAAATTGAGGTCTCCACAGAGCTGGTTTGTTCTGGAGCCTCTGAATCCATTCCATGCTTCATCCTTACACTTTGAGGCTTCTGGGAACCCTGGCCATTCTTGGCTTGATGGCGTGCACTCCAGACTCTACTTCCGTCCTCCTCTGCCTCTGTGTGTGCTGCAGTGAACCTTTTTGAAGTGGGATCTCCTTAAGCAGTTGGGGCTCCCTTGCAGGTGTAACTGGACTTGCTTCATCCTTGTTTTTCTTTTTCTCAGAAGTTTTAAAATGTGACTTTGCTCAGTCATACCCTCTTAGCAAGATGCACTCCATTCAACCGCTAGTCCATAATGATAAGCATGGGTTAGAGCCTCTAAAACTGTAAGCCATAGTAACTTCTTTTCTTTTTAAAGTTAATAATGTCCAGTATTTTGTTATAGTGACAGGAGGCTGACTACCAGAGTGTGTTCAAACTTCTCTTGCTTTTCTTCCTTAAAGACATCATCTCTGGACTTGGGTTTTCTCTAAATCCAAGGCAATCTCATCTTGAAGTCTTAAATTTATATGTGGTAAAATACTTTTTCTAAGTAAGATTACATTCCCAAGTATTAACCACTCTAGAGGTAGTGGGGCATGGGAGAATGGAGCCTATCCGATAAATGAGGCAGACTAAATCTCATGCAATATCCAGCTTTAGTCAGATAACTTATACTCTGAGGTTTAAGAAGGTCACATGACTAAAGATCTTAGGTGTTCAAGCTGTATACAATCACAAGGACAAGCTGCATGCAGCAAAAACATGTTTTTCCATAGATGCATATAAATTAGTAACAATAGCCAGTTCTAATGGATAATCTGTAGTAAACTCACTCCTGTCTACTACACCCAGGAGGAGTTCCCAGGTGTAGGAGAACAAACTCATATTCCAAGAACAATTCCATGTTTTGAAGAAACTGAGGTCACAAGACTCCTATCTTATTTTCTTAGAATTTTTTTCATAAGCACTCAGAATTTCCCTCACATGACTCCATTCTTGGACTATGTTCTGACACTAAGTACAAAGGAGCTAGGACTTAAGCATACCCCTTTTGGAGGGTGGTAGGGTCACAATTCAGCCTACTATATGTTCCTAATAACAGGCTCCGTGAGTGAGTTTCAAATGTTAGGCTGTTTGTGCCTGTGCTCCATGCTGTGTGAGAGGGAGAAGAAACTCCTCTGAGCTAGGGGTTCACCCTTGGGACTCACCAGGGCACACGAGAACCGCTCTGTGAAGGGTTAGTTTCAAGGTCAGGTCAGCGGGAAGGGCGGAGCTGTGGTGCTGATGGGGGTGAATGTGGCATTTGACCCACAGTGTCTCCAAGCCAGGAGCCTCAGGACAGCAAGGTGGCAATGTCACCCTAGTGCCCCAAACACAAAGATGAGTGGGGTAAAAATCCTGTAGTCTTGATCTATCAGGTGACACCATCTAAGGAATCCATTGCATTCAATACAAGCACATTAGCAATCCATGTTGTTGACCTCCCATCTCGACTTAGAGCCCTGGTTCTGCTTCAGATCCCTACAACCCACCCTGCAAGCAGAGAGCCACGGAAGTCCATGCAGGCTTCTCATCCCCATGAGTCAACAACCCTGGCATTAAACAATGTGAAGTAGTCCAGAATGAGGTCTGGTGGAGGTCTGGATTTCTTGGGAGACACAGTTGTGTTGAATGAATGTGTAGGAGTTGTGGGAGTGCTTAGTCTGCTGAAAAGTATGGAGCAAATCAGCCCGAGGGCTGTTTACCTGTGGGGAACACCTGGGAGCTCTCATGATCTTGGTCAACAGGTGAACCTCTTGAGGTTTGCCCATGAGAAGGCATCCTGGTGCATAATTAGAGTGCATATAAAAAGGAAGGCCTGGAAACTCGAGAGGGCTATTTGCTTGGCATCACTGCTTCACTTCATTGAGATTTGTGGCCCAGGTGAAAAGCCATGATGCTGAGACCTCATGAAGGACTGGAAGAGTCTGTGACCCCAAGTCAAGTGGGGGTGTGGAGGACAGCAGGTGCCCAGAGAAGGTTTGACAACCTCAAAAGGACAGAAGAGACCATGGCCTCAAGTGACTGTGTGGCAATGGCCAGCTCCTAGGCAACAGGAGCACAGCACCTATCCCGAGAGAGCAAGCTCAGGTGGGCAGAAGAGGCTGTGGAACTGGACCTGTCCAGAGGAGGTTTGGAAAAACTGGGTGGGCTGGGAGACTGTGACCCCAAGTGGGGGTGAGTGGCAGGGACCAGTGCTGGGGGTGTCAGCAGAGTGCGGCATCTGCCCCACATAGGTTTGGCAGTCTCAGGCAGATGGAGGAAGCCTTGATCCCAAGTGGGGTTGAGGTGGCCGGCATTTTGATGCCAGCGCCTGGTGACCACTGAAACTGCTGCTGATTGCTATGTTCCCTGTGTATGCTGGTTTGGATGGACTGCTAACCCAAGGACTTGTGCCTGAGAAGTATCCTTCTAATGTGCCTTGGGTTGGTGGGTTGGAATGTGTTTAGATTAATAGTTACAAGGTACGCCTTCTGTGAGGTGGCAAGTGAGCTCTTCAAAGAACCAAGAGGACAGTAGCCAAGGTCCTGATGAGTCATAGGAGCAACAGCTTGGTGCTCGAAGAAGTCAGATTGAGCTGTGCTTTCCTGCCAATCCCTGCAATTCCAGACTCGTTTTAAGAAGCCAAACTAGATTTTTGAATCCCAGCAGCTCAGTGCTGGTTAAACTGTCCAGTTGACTTGGTTCAGCAAATCTCTCTAAGATGCCAGTATATATAAAACTATATGTCAAGCCCATGGATTAAGATGTTGAATTAATTCTTTAAGGGGAATGCAGAGTGGGCCTGTGATCTCTTCCTCTGAATATCCTAAAGCTTTACATCTTACGTGTTAATAAACATTGCACACACACAAACACACACACACACACACACACACACACACACACACACACTTCTAACTCTGGCATCCTTTCTTGACTTACAGTTCATAAACTAAAGTGCCCATAAACTCTTCCTGCTTGGCCTCTCAAGGGAAGCACAGTTGTCAGGACCGAGTGCTACTCCCTGTGGACACCATCCCCGGATCGGTTACATTCTGTACAGGCAGAAGCTTGAATTGTGTGTCAGCAAGTTGAAACTCGGGCACGTTCATCTTTCTTAAGTTCTGCTGCTGCACACCTGTTCATCAATGCATCAATACTGCTGCATTTCAATAAGAATTCCTGTGAGGGTGGAGAGACCAGGTCCAGAGATGTGCAGGTAGACCAGGGTCCAACTGGATAAGGGTATAAGTTTCTTCATTTCTTTAACTCTCGAATCAGCGCTGTTCACTGGTATGCAGTAAAACAGACCTTTAAATGTTATAGTAAGGTGAATCAAATGAAATGAAGTTTAATGGTGCATCTATAGAAAATGTATCTAAAATATAATTTCTACACACAATCAGCAAAGTTATCAATGGAAAGGCTTAGATGACTTTCATATTGAGACTTTGAAAGCTGTCCCATTCTTTACATTTTGGGCATAGCTTCACTGAGTCTAATCATATTTTGAGTGTTTGCTAGCCACTCACATTCAGTGGCTACCAACCATATTGGATTGAACATACAGATGGAAGAGCTCAGCACTGGTTTCTATTGGCCAAGTTGGCAAAGGGCACAAGGAATGCTGGGACTCGTGATGCAGAGAAGGGCAAGGGCTCACTGGTCGTTTGAGACCAAATAACACATGTTGTCCCAGGTAGAAGTCTTGAGAACGTTTTATGGTTTTGCAGAAGTTATCACTTGCTTATGTTTTAAAAGTGATTTTTAGCAATATTTTCTTGTACCAAATTCAGTCATTGTGATGTGAGGAGATGCCAGGTAGAGAAATGACTTGTGAGCGAAATGTCTGCAGTCAAGTGCCGACCACACACATCTGCCCTGTGGCATTATTCCGGTCCACTTGCTTCCACTTTGGTCCTGAGACATCAGAAACTCTAGTTTTGGGCTCAAAGGCACAGCCTCACATTTCTTGGTCAATAAACATTTTCCACTTGGGACTAAAGTTGTATTTCTTTCACACCTGAGGATAACTGAGGGTCCTTCCTCGAATGTTGGATAAACCTGAATAGATGAATGGACAGGTTGGCCCAAAGCAGGAATTTTAAATTTGGTTTTGCTCCGGTTGTGGAAAACACAATGCACCATGAGTGGGGAGGTCTGTGTGTTGCAGCATATGGATGCTAGTGCATCTGTGCTGGCAGAAGGAAGGCATCCTCCTCTATTCCTCTCTATTGCTGAGACAGTCTCCCACTGAACCGGAAGCTCTCTATGTCGACTAGTCTGGCTGGCCAGCATGCTCTCAGGCCAGGGTTCCAGGCCAGGATGCCTATCTCTGGTGTGGTTACCAGTATGCTTAGTCAGAGCTGGATTTATTTCAACAAGTGCTAAAGACTTGAATTCAGGTCTTTGCAGCGTCTTCTCTCCAGCCTCCACAATGCATTTTTTTTTCTTTTCTTTTTTTTTTAATTAATAATTTATTTTCTATTTCTTCAAGTTACATCTCAATCACAATCCCCTCCCTACTCCCTCCTCCAGTCCCACCCTTCCACCCTCCTCCCCCTCAGCCCCACCATCCTCTTCCCTTTTTTTTTTTTTTTAGTTTAAGGTATTTATTTTTCCCCCCAACAGCTCTCCCTTTCAGTCCAAATAATGGTTCTTTTTCTTATAACTATAAATACAATACAAAACAACAGAAATAAATAGGCCACGATTATAAGAGTTATATGGCTAAGCATACATTCCCAATGTCCAGTCCATATGTATTTGGCACCTGACTTTAACATTCTACTATCTAACCATCTCCATGAGTTTAAAGTTCTATATCTAACTCAGCTTTCATACTAACTTGCCTCATAATTTTAAAAATATCTTCTTAGATCCAGAACACCTTCTTGATTCCTAAACAACTCAAAATTTAACTATGAGACTCTAGGTATCTATTCTTCAACCACCTCAGAGACCTGAGAGGGATGAATATATCTGATTTTTTAGAAGCCGTTTTTTAGCCTTAAATCATGCATTGCAGGAAAAGAATTAACTTATTCCAGCCCCAGAGGAGCAGCTGAGGAACAGGGAACCTGGGCTGTTTTTGTGAGTTTACTCTGCATCATTAAAGACTCGGCACCCGGAGCTCATTTCATCCGCACAATCGAGTTGTGCTTGGCCGTCACCATTTCCCCCAGTTATTAGGTATAAATACGGGCAGTAAGTAGCTCGGCGTGCTAGCTAGCATCTTGGCAGCAGGAAAACTGTGCCTGGTGTCCAGGAAGCTTGGCTCTTGAGTCCATGTCCCTGACCACTAATCTGCGATTCCATCGGACCTGTGTTAGCTGGTGTGGATACTGGCCTTGGGATTCCCCTGGGCTCTAACCTGACGTAAGGAAATGTGAAACTCAGAGGCTGGTGGTGTGGGAGCAGAAGCCACTGCGATGAGTTGTGTGTTATTGCAGAGCACTGAGTTGCTAATTGGCATTTAATCATAGAAAGAATGCAAGGACTTCTTTTCCCTCCCTCCCCTAGGCAGCTGGTTAGATGGTAATTACTTCTGAGCTGAGTGCTGGGGCTGTGGCCATGACTCTGCCTTGGGCTGCATGTTCCTGGCAGGGCATCCTTACCCCAAGCACCTCTCCGAGCAGATGCACAGGCCAAGTCTCACAGGATAACACCCCAGCCTTAGAAATTTGATCTTAAAAATTACTAAGTTTGAACTTCATATTTGAGAAGTGAAATAAAGCCAAAATTTGGTGGAGGTGAAATTACATTTAAGTCAGCAGTTAAAATGGAACTCTTGGCATTTTCATAGTTATAAAGAGAAAACAAGGTAACAATTGTTTGTTCCATGAATTATATGTACAGCTGTGTGTGTGTGTGTGTGTGTGTGTGTAGGTCAAAGGACACCTTGCCTCCCACTTTGTTTGAGTCAGGGTTTCTTGTTCACGGCTGCATTCAGGCTATCTAACCCACAAGAATCTGTGGATTCTTCTGTGTCGATCACCTATCTCTCCAGAGGAATGACGGGCTTACAAACCAGGCCTGCTGATTTAATCATGGAGCTACCTGGCAGTCCCATTTGAAGTTTGTTGGCTGGAAAATGTTGTTTGAACAACACAATGGCATCTACCTGTTTGCCTGCCTCCAAGGAAAGTTTTTGGACAGCTGGCTTTTTGAATGAGTCTATCCTGGAATTCAGCTGCTTTCCAGAGAAGGCAATGATAACAATGAAACATGACATTTCAACTGATGGACACAGTCCTTATTTCTGCTTTCCAGGGAAGTGCCCTAGTGATGCTGGGGACTACAACGCCATCAAGCTTGGCAAGGCCTGATCAACGCTATCTAGAGTTGAGACATATCGGTTCCCAAAAGAGGACCCTGAGGGACAAAGCTCAGTATCAATACCCAGGGTCAAACACCCAACACTACGATCTTAGTTTAGGATTTCTAAGTTGAGACTTTTTGGTAATTACCTCAGTGGCAGGAGGCTCTCCCCAGTAAGACAGAGTCTCAACCTTTATGGCATTTGAAGCCTTTCATTTTAACAAAACCCAGGGAAGGGGTGATTGACCACTTTAGTGCTCGTGTGGTGATTTGAGTGAGGATGGCCTCCACAGGCTCTTATGCCTGAATACTTGGTTCCACTTGGTGAAACTGTTTGGGAAGGATTAAGAGGTGTGGCTTTCTTGGAGAAAATATGTCACTGGGGATGGACTTTGAGGTTTCAAAAGTCCATGACATTCCCAGTTAGCTTTCTTTCTGTTGATCAGATGTGAGCTCCCAGCTACTGCTCTAGCAGCATGCCTGCCACTTGCTGCCATACTTCCCAGCATGAGGGTCATGGGACTAACCCTCTGAAACTGTAATCTCGCCCCCAGTAATAACCTCTTTCTTTTATAAGTTGTCTCTGTGTTGGTCATAGTGTCTCTTCACAGTAATATAAAAGTAACTAAGACACCTTTCAAACAAACACAAAGACCTAAGTTCTAGCGTCAGACCCACAGGGAAAAGAGGCAGTATAGTGAGTGCTTACAACATGGAGACAGACTGATCCCTGGGCCTCATGTAGTTAGCCTAGTCCATTTGGCAAGTTCTAGGTCAGTGAGAGATCTTGTCACAAAAGACAAGATGACTAGAGTGCCAAGGAATGACAGCTGAGGTTGTCTTCTGGCCTCATATATCTGGCCATATCCATGTGTAAACATCCACATTCACCTACACATACATGGAGGACACACACGCAAATAAGTGAGCATACACATGAACATGCACAAACACACACATGAACACACATGGATACACAAATATATGAACATGCACATATGAACTTACACAGGGACATGCCCACATATTAGCTTACACATGAACATGCATACATGAAAACACACATGAACATGTTAACACACAGGAATGCACACATTGACTTTCAAAAACTTAACTTTGTTCCTCAACCACCCCAGATATGTTCTTGAGTATTGGAAGCCAGAACTAAGTATAACATGCTGCCTGCTTTCCCTGGATAAACACACGGTGATAATGATCTGCTGACATTATTGGCAGGCCAGATATAGAGTGAATGTCCCATCCAGGCCATGTTTCAACATCCTGTTTCTAGGCTCCAACAGCACACACCTCTGTCTTGCTTTGTAGTACTGGAGATGGACCCTGAAGATGTTTCTCCCTGGCCAGCCTGCTGTGTGCTGATGTCATCACTAGTCAGTACTAGACTCAGAGTGAGGTGACCCCTGGTCTACATGGAGAGCATGTGCCCCCACACTGTGCTCTCAACACTGGTGGTCACGTTCTGGTCACACTCTTACAGTGGGTGGCTTCCTTGTGTGACTCATCTGGGCTATTTGCCTCCCAGAATGTCCCTTCACCTTGAGCACATGGAGTTCCCTGGCACTGTCTCTCAGAATAAACCTGACCCTCAGCTGTGGTGAGGTCATCTGTGGCTTCTTCCTGTCCGTGGTTCTTCTTTTCTCATTTCTGTAGCCCCAAAGTAGCAGATGCTCCTCTGAGACTTTTTAGGGTCTTTAAAAGCCACTTTTAGGATTTTTGTTGACCTTTCATAATCTTCATGTTTTGTGTAACTGGAGGGATTTCTGTATCTTGGCTCCAACCATTTTTCCACTCCTGGTAACATTTGTGGTAACAATACAAAATAAAATGTATATGTTGTAAAATTAAAAACGACACCAGTAAATCTACATGGACTTCAAGTTCATCTTTTTTATTTCTTACACCATGATGCTGGTTTTCTACCCAGAAAGGAGGTGGGACTCCTTTGAACACCCAGTGAGGATTAAATGAGATTGTCCAAGCCTTGGAATTTAGCTGAGGCCCCGGGTAGGATGCTCAAGTTAGCTGAGGGCATGAGAAAGTTAGAGACCAGAAACCAATGTTGCTTCCTCAGCTGTGTGACCCCCCCCCCATCCCAGGGTGAAATCATTAAGTCAGCTTCATGTAACCACAGCTCTTCTGCCTGAGCTTTGTGCCACCACAGTGTTAGGAAATCAATACAGTCTAAAGAATTCCATGTAAGAGCTAAATAAACAACACACCATCTAATTTTGGGCCACAGAAATGAGAAGGTCAGCACAGAATACGGATAACAACAATAATAATTCCAGTTAGCATTATGCTTGCTGTATCTGTTTCTTCCCAGTGGATGGATTTGCACCAATGAAAAGATGAGGCTGATTTGGCTTGATTCTTTCAAACAAACCATGGCTTCCCAGAAGAGCTACAGGAAAGGTTAGACATGTGGAGGGGGCCCAGCTTCTGGTCTCTGTGAGACCCCAAGAAAGCTGTCTGCAAGAAATCTCCCCCTCCCAGGCTTCATACAAAGCACCTAGAGAGTCTCCCCCATTTAAAATTGAGGTAAGAGAATGGGCAAGATATTTCAGGGATTAGGAACACTTGCTTTTATTGCCAAGGCCCTGGGTTCAGTTCTCAGCACCCATGTAGAGTAGCTCACAGCTACCTGTCCCAGGGAGATCACATGTCCTCTTCTGGCCTCTGCTATACTTAGCATGCATGCATTTAATTCTCTCTGCTCTTGGATGGGATGCTCCAGCTGCCTGAGTTCATCCATTAACTTCCCTGAAATGAGAGACTGTAACCTGGAATGCCCCCCACCCCTGCCACGCTAAGGTGCTTTTGTCAGGATGTTCAGTCTCAATATAAATGATACCAAACAGCCAGGAGGCAGTTCCCCTGTCTCCCACCAGGGACGGATAACCACCCACCCTCTCCATCTCTGCAATTCTGGGCGTTTCACAGTAGCGGAAGCATATAACAATGAGGGTGTCTGTGTGTTATTCCTTAGTTGTATGTTGTTGAGGTCACATCTGTTAGTTCTTTGCCTCCCGTTAGGGTGACTCCAGGTGCCATTTGCATGTAGTTTGGTAGACTGCAGTCTATACTTCCTGATGTACTTGGAAGGATTTTTAAATGATCTCCACAAATGAGGAAGATGTCCAACATCCTAGCCTGAGTGCAGCTGACTGGCAGAATTACCTTGAATCAAAGGGAACTGAGGAAATTTCCAGATTCAGCATACCCACAAGCCAGAGTGAGACAGTTGGGGGAAGGTGAAGGGTAAGGAAGTCACCTTCAGCTGAGATGAGGTCTAACTCTGGTTTAGTCATTCCAGTGGGACATAGCTAACAAAATACATGGTAATGTTGGTTATAGAGCCAAACATGTGCACATCTTATTTGTAAATATCAGTGTGCCAGGGGCTGGGTAGATAACAATAACGTGATTGCCATACAAGCCCATGGACCTGAGTTTGATTCCCAGAACTCTTAAAAGTTGAGCATGGTTGGAGATGCTTCCAATTCCAGCTCTGGAGAGGCAGAGAAAAGAGAATACTATCAATGGGAGACTCCTTTGTTGTCAAATCTCAAAAAGGCAGGCAGAGCTAGAGGAACACCCCTGGGCAGCTGTCTGAGCTGCACATGCACACTTGTGAACCTACGTGTACGAGGGTACTTTGTGCATGCACATTCTCAACTCTCAGTATGCCAGAGAAGATAGGGGGAGAGATGAGCTGCTTTCCCACATCACAAAATTCTGCACACCTCTAGACCAGGCTCCTGGGAAGGACTGTAGGTACAGAGCAGAAAGCCTCATCAGCCCCACGTGGCTTTCATGCTGCTGACTGAAACCTCCTAGGGGGCTGCTGAGGAAGGACTCTGGCACAGAGGCATAGACCCTCCTGAGCTGAGCTCTCTCTCCTCATGCTAAAATCCCCTTGGAAGGAAATAGTGTCAGAGCTAAAGGAGATGGATTTCCCTCTCTTCATTGGGAGTTAATTTGCTGGCAATTACAGTGTCTTTACCATACACTTAGAATCACATTCATTTACACTCCAGGAAGGAGGGCCACTCTTTATGGCTCCTTTATTTAAATTATTGATGCTTCTAGCCATGGGACTTTCATTTCCTGCTTTCTCAACAGTGATAATTGACTAGCTAGAGGCAGGTGTGGGCTCCAGAAAGCCGATTTGTTGGCACCGAGGACTGATGGCCTCAGGGAGCACGCTGTTAATTTCACCCACAGCTGATTATCAATCTCAGCACTGTTTGCTTTGGGAACCAACAGGTGATTCCCTCTGCACAGCTGTGCTCTCCTGGGATGCAGGACCTCCACCTTTGGTAAAACACCCTTTCTAAATCTAAGAAAACTGTTCTTAAGAGTAAACAAACCCAAGTAGGAAAAAGTAACTTCATTGGGCAAAAATTGCAAATGAGCACACTTTTGATTGTCTATATCGGTTTCCTGGATAGTGATTAGAAAGAATTCATCAGCATAAATTGTGAAAATGCTTCTGAACATATGAGAGCTGTGCTTTAAAAGATGCCACAGGCCCCAGAGTCATAGAAGAAGAGCAAGCAGTAATTAGGACTTCAAGAAATATGCAGGGTAGGGGACTCTAAAGCAAGGGACTATAGCGAAGCCAGTTACGTGCTATGATGAAGACTGAGTCAATGACCAGGGCTGGAGAACAGGGAGCCTGGATCTTCTGTGCACAGAGGTGGGAGAGGGTGGATAATTCCAGCGGGGACAGCGATGAGCATGAATATTCTCAGCAAAGTAGAGAAGGTTTGGACAGAACAGCACAGGGTGCAATGGTGGCCGCAGTGAGTTTGTGCTGCCTGAGAGACATCCTAAAGGAGACAAGTCTGCATTCTAGGATGTGCCACGCTGGTCAGGACAGGCACACATGGCCCTCTAGGGGCACTCAAACACCTGATTCCCGTCTCAGGCAACTTGCTTCGTTTGGGGGCTGGATTTAGATGTCTGACATCTCATTAATGCATTCTTTATCACCTTTAAAATATTCTTTGGTTCAGAGAAATAAGTCCTCTAATAATTTGGAATTTTATGTGATGGTCTATTATGCTCTTCTTTGTATTTTTTTAGCCTCTGGAGAAAGGGTGAGCACATTGAAGTTGTAGAGACAAGGGCATTTGTGTTTGCGAAGTCAATGTCCAAGGGAAATACTAAAACCGTTAATAACACCCCCCCACTTTTTCCCTAAATAAAGGTAATGAGGATATTTACTAGCAGTGATGTTTAGTAAATCAAATATAACCTTCTCTCTCAGGCAGCTGGGGGTCGCAAAACTCCTCTAC
>CAJQZJ010032218.1:2170557-2191549 GCA_907164525.1 Lophiomys imhausi | reverse complement strand
GCTTTCCCTGGTGCAGTGATTGGCTGAGTGCCTACAGTCTGCTTTCCTCAGCCCTTTCCATCTCAAACCCCACTTTTGCCAAATCCAATATCTGATGACTTTCTTAGTTGACTGGAAGAATAATTTATTCTCTCTCCCTGCCTCTTTCCCTCTGTGTGTGTACACATGTGTACATACATGACATGGTACATGTGTGGAGGTCTTTCCTTTATAACTTGTTTGATGCAGGGTCTTTGGCATTGACTCCTGTGTATAGCAGGCTTGCAAGGTCCTGGGCATGCTCCTATCTCTGCCTCCCGTATCCTGCTAAGCACTGCTGTGCCCAGGGTTCATCTTGTTCTGGGGGTCTGAACTGGCATTCTCACTCTTGCATGGCCCACTCACTCAGCCCCCCAAAAGCATTTCTTAAGCATGAGTTACACGTTAGAAATCAATGGGCAAACAATCTAAAAACTTAATACAAGATTTGGGCCACAATCATAATATTTATTATTATATAATTATTTATTATTATATAGTACATACATACCATATAATATATTTATTATTATATAATAATACATCTAATATATTATTATACGAAGCAAATATTTGCTTTCATTATAAATGTAACTACCACATATTTGCTATTTAATCTTGCTTTTATGTTTAATGTTTGTATTCAATAAAACATATTTTCCATGTTTGCACAATCTTTATAACTTTAGAAAGCCACAGGTTAGTGAATGTGACTATGCATAATTCATGTAACTCGTACATTTTAGTTTGCTATTTAAATTACTTTCTTCCTTGTTGCTGTTCTAATGCCTCTCAATATTCTAGATTATTTTCTTAGGTTCTATTCACAAAAGTGGAGTTATTGAGAATAAGCAGTTTGAGGCTCTTTGTCAAATTCTTTTCCAAAGGGATTATGCCAGAGTGCCAGAAATATTGAAGTAGACCCTTTCAGGATTCCTTGTCATCAGGACATACTATTAAAAAAACAAACTTGTTAATTTTATAGGGGTCAAGAGCCACTGCGGGTGACTTGCCCATGCTATTCTTTGATTACAAGTGAAGGAAAGCATTTTCCATACATTGGTTGATTGGCTGTGTTTCCATGTCAGATCCCCCTTACACATTCTTCATCAATTTATCTGTGGGGAGCTTTAATATGTTAGCACACATTTTATGAATCTCTTATACTAAGGAATATTAGCACTTTGTCAATATATTTCCCATGACAATTTCCCTCAAATGGGATGCTTGCTCTTTGTCTTCTGTGTTTCTATTTTGGATGAACAAGAACTTAAATTTTTAACAAATGGGTTAATACTTTTTTTTATAAGAAGTAAGTTGTATCTACTCCAAGTCTGATAAATACTTATTTCAAATTTCTTGATTTTTTTTATATATGGTTATCTATATTTAATTTAAAGATCCTTTCAAGGATTTATTTTGTTGAATGATTTTAGTGAGAATCTAAGTGTGTGAATGGTGTGACTTGAGTCTAAAGAATTGGTTCTCAGCCTGTGGGTCACAACCCCTTTGGATATTTATCACATATCCTGCATATCATATCGTATTTACATTACAATTTCTAACAGTAGCAAAATCACAGTTATGAAGTAGCAGCAAAAATAACTTTATGGTTAGGGGTCACTACAACATGATGAACTGTATTAAAGGGTCTCAGCATTAGGAAGGTTGAGCACTGCTGGTCTAAAGTGTCTCCCCTTATACTTCTGTGTTTCAAAACTTGGTTCCCAGTTGGTGGAAAGGTATGGGAGATTGTAGATGCCTTTTGAAATGGAGGCTAGCTGGAAGAGTTAGTGTGTAAGATCAGGGCTTGAGGGTAATTCTGACCCAACCTGTCTCTCTGTTTTCTGTTCCCCCAAGATTTGAGGAAGTTGTCTCATGCTTCCATGAGTATAGAGCTCCCACAGCCACATTCCCATCATTGTGTACTTTCCCTCTTAAATTGCAAGCCTGTCAATTCTTCCTACTTTACATTGGCTCTTGTCAGATGTTTGGTTACAGCTATGACAAATATAACTTTATAAAATAATTTTCATATTAAATAAATACATAAAATATATATTTATATCAAATGTAGAACTCCACCAGGTTAGTCAGTCCTTGGTCATTCATTTAAAATATTCTTTAAAGAAAAAAATAAGACAAAATGTTTCTTTTATAAACATTAAAAGAACCATAAATGCAATAAATGAAATGTTTATGCCGAAAGAACCACCAGCCATACATTATGCATATACATACATACATACATTATACGTACATACACGTACATACATACATACGTACACACACATATACATACACACACATATATACATAACATACAAACATACATACATACATACGTACACACACATACACATACATACACACATATACATAACATACAAACATACATACATACATACATATTGTTAGTTCCTTTCTTGACTAGTTTGATCGCTGATTTTCACTTTAACTTTGTTTCAGAACTTTAACGCTTCACTGAACTATCAATTTAGAGCATGGGCTGTTAGAGCATGGGCTGTTAGAGCATGGGCTGTTAGAGCATGGGCTGTTAGAGCATGGGCTGTTGGCAGACATTTTCTCCCACCACTCCCAAGTCTGCCTCACTTTGCTGTGCTCTGGGAAGAGCTTTGCTAACTGACTTCTAAACATCTTATTTTAAGTTTAATCCTTTCAAATTCTTAAGACCAGAGCAAGTCTTTCAGTGCACAAAGCCTTCTTGTTTGAATGTCTGTGCCCTAGCTCCCACTTCTGCAGCCTTCCTCTGTACTTCTCCAGCTCCATTACTCACTGCGTTGGATTATAATTATCTGTGGAAAATCTTATTTCCAGCTACTTATGGATTTGTATTAGATTCTTGGCCATGGCCACATCTTAATCTGTACCTGCAATCTGTTGGGGATCACATAGGATCACATAGGATCACATAGGCCAGGAAGAAAACGTAACACTGCAGCACGCAGAGTAACATCTATATATGTATGTATGGACTCTTAGATTCAGGGATTAGTCCTTGGGTCCTGCCCATCTGCTGCATGCTGGGTTCCCTCTCTTTGTAGGGAACTCTAGGGGAGAATACCATGAGTAGGAGCACAGGGGAGCTACCATTTGCAGATCAATTCCTTCTAGTACAGGGTTGTCCTGGGCTTGTCGCATATGCTGCCCTGTAGCTAGAAAACTTGCTAAGTTATGTGTCATTATCCCAACTTTATCAGAAAGAAACTAAAGCTTGGCAGAGGGCTCAGGGCTTCCCTCAGGGTCAGAACGTAGGAATTTGACTCCTCATCCGAGGAGGCTGCCCTCTCAGAGGTGTGGCTGGGGCTGGGTAAGATCAGCACTAGGGGAAATGCTTGTCTCAGGGGTTTTACTGGAAAGCTGAGGAGGGGAGTTGTGTTAGCAAGAGCAATAACCATTGCCTAGGTATAGATAGGGAGGAAGAGGGAGCTTCAAGAAGCAGGAGCAGAACAGGCTCAGATGGAGGGAACAATATGGCTTTGCAGAGGATCCGAGTAACCAAGCAGATCTCAGAACACATTCATGTTGGGGAGAGGGATGACAAAAAACAAAGATGTTTTCATGAACATCAACTATTAACCCATGAGTTAGGAATTGTATGCTAAAACTGATGAACTGACTAACTTCGAGCACCGCTGTATGCTACCACTCAGTAAAAATAACTGTATTTGGACATTCTGCAAGGGAATACACGAAGGGAAACTAACCAGGTACTGGATAGGCTTCTATTAAATCTCCCCTGCTGTACCCAGGGTGGGAGAGAATGCAGCCCAGGGGCAGTTACAGAGATGAGCCCTAGAGGTAGGATAGGGACAAGCTAACTGTCTGGTCATTGGCTGTGAACCAAACATTTTCAAATAAGGGAGAGGAGCATGTTGTCTGATGTGACGTGGTGCAAACTTACCAATGGGGAAGACAGTAAGACAGTAGGTTTCCTCTTTCAGGGAGAAGCATGCCTGTAGGAAGAATTAAACCCATCCCTGTACTGTAAGCAACTGGTGGGTTGATTGAGTTGAATACCTTCACTGATGTTAAGCTCTATCATATTCTAGCTGGTCAGTGGAGATTTTCTGCCATTATTTGCTGTGTAGGGTTTTCTTCATGGGCACACAGATGCTGGTAGAATAGATCCTGCAGCTTTCCAATGCCCTTAGAAACTCATTTCTTTATTTCTTTAAAAGTACTTAGGATAGTTTTGGAAGCTGCAGGCCCTGCACTTCCTATATAAGCAGATGTATTTATCCCTCTCAGGTCTCTGAGGTGGTTGAAGAATAGACAGCTAGAGTCTCATAGTTAAATTTTGAGTTGTTTAGGAATCAAGAGGGTGTTCTGGATCTAAGAAGATGTTTTTAAAATTGTGATGCAAGTTAGTATGAATGTTGAGTTAGATATAGAACTTTAAACTCATGGAGATGGTTAGATAGTAGAATGTTAAAGTCAGGGGCCAAATATGTATAAACTGGACATTGGGAAGGTATACTGGGCCATTTAACTCTCATAAATGTGGCATATTTATATCTGTTGTTTTGTATAATACTTACTGTTATAAGAGAAGGAACCATCTGTTGGACTGAAAGGGGAAACTTCTGGGGGGAAGAGGGTGGAAGGGTGGGATAGGAAGGGGGAATAGGGAGGGGTTTGTGACTGAGATGTAACTTGAAGAAAAAAAAATAAAGCATTTATAAAAAAAAAGTACTTAGAATAAATGGTAGATACAGTCACCTTGGAGGTCTATTTAATTGCATTATTTTATTGATTTTTTTCTTTGTACAATTTAATAGTGCAATATGGATGAAAGTTCTTATTTGAGAAAAATTGCTAATTGATATAAATACATTTTGTATATCTCAGGGTAGATATTTCATTGGGAAGATATGCTTCTGTTCAGAAAATGAGTTCCATTAGATTCCCTTTGGCTCAAGCCAGATCTGTCATTGAGGTCAGTTTTGAGGCTCCCCTAACCTCCAATCTTGATTTACATATTTATACCCCAACTCAGTGGTTGCCAGTTTTTTTTTTTGTTAAGATAATAACCTGGGGAGGCAGGGCTATGTCCCTGATGGTCTAGTCAATATATTTATAGAATATAATTAAACCATATCACATCCATGACAGGAAATTGATGACCTTTAATTATTTCAAGATAACTGGATATGTAATCATTTTCTCCTTAAAAAGCCCGAGAACAGAGTGTTTTGAATAAATTGAGGGCAGGATATAAATATTTACTTGTTTTCTTTGCAAACTGCATTCCCATGTTTTACACAAGACATGGGAGACAGTTTGCAAAGTAGTGTTAGACACAGGAGGTAAGTATTCAGTGAACAGTGTTTGTGGCCCTTTCTTTTTATCAGAATTAGGAAATATCCAACAATGCCACCATGACATTTTCCTCCATGGACAAACCCATAAGTATTTTTAGGTCTATCTGGTAGGAAACCTATAAGAAGTGTTTTTTTAAAAAGTGTTCAGCTATACAGATACTTGCCTATAAAATCAGAGTGAAGGCTGACTTCCTGGGTTAAGATTGGGTCTTATGAGTCATTTGGGGTGACACCTGGTTTTTTCAGGAACCACATTATCCAAACCCCAAACCCAAACCCAATATATGGTGGTGAATGTTCTTAGTGGAATGCATTAGTTTGTTTTCTCATTATTGTGGACAAAGGGTTGGCAAAGGCAACTTACAGAAGGAGGAATTTATTCTGGCTTCAGTTTGAGAGGGTGTAGTTTGTTGTGGGCTGGTGGGGGAGGTGTGAGGGAGTTCATGGCAGCAGGAGTGTGGGGTGGGGAGTCCTCACATCTCAGCAGACCAAGACACACAGAGAGGGGAATAATATGTGCATCTGGCTCCCCAGCCGGGGGGCAGTGACACCTATGTTTGGGGTAAGTCGTCCCCCCTCGGTGACTTCTCTCTGGAAACATCTTTGTATGTACCCCCAGAAGTGTGTCTCCTAGTTGGCTCAAAATGCAATTAAATTAACAACGGAGATTAACTAACTGAGCAGATAATGGGCCATGTTGTCTCAAATCACAATTATTTCTCACAATTGGTATTATATGACTTTCAGACTTTTTTCCCATTTAAAGTGATTATTTTATAACTTCTTTGAATAAGAAAATTCTCAACTTCTACATGATATATACAGTAGAAAAATAACAAAAACCCATTCCAATACTAGTATTTTCTCTGCAGTCTACAAGTCTGTTTCGTCTCTACATGTGGGTGAACACTCAGTTCCCTCGCCACCATCCATTAGCAGAAAAAGTGATTGGGCGACTACTTGAAAAATTAACTGTTTAATCTTGGCCTGAAATTCCAGTCAGCAAAATTAATGGGGTGTGGAATGATTTCAATAGGAAAGCCCCATGGTGAGTAGCTGTGATTCATTGCTGGGCACATTAAATGTATAAGTTATGTCTGGACATAGTTCTTTACTTGGCAGTATCATAAGTAAATCAGTTGAATATCTTGCACATGTCATATTTAAACTTTTCCTTTCTTTAAAGATATCAAATGTATGCATTTCCTAAGCCATAGTGTCCCTTTGGAACACAGGTTAGAATTTCATGGACCATTTCTTTAACTTTGAAGAACACTGTCGGGGAGTATTATAATGCTGTAGCATGATTCTTGATTTTTGAAACAGTCTTGCTGTATAGCTCGGGTTACACTTGACACCATTCCCTTCTAGTCTCCTGCCTGGACGTCCCAAGTTCTAGGGTAGCAGGTGGGCCCCACCACACCTGGCTCTGCTTACTAAACTGACACTTGCATTGGCTTAGAGTGTGGATCCAGTGTCCCTTAGCCAAAGGATCTGGGACCAAAAGTGTTTTGTATTTTGAAATATTATTTGTTCATGAATTATACATACATACTTACATACATACATACAAACAGATATACATACATATCTCTATATATGTATATCTATTTGTCAATATACATTATACAAATATACAGATTATAATAATCTGTATTATATACAGGTGAGATGCAGGGAAAACTCATATGTATTTTATATGAATATGGTTCTTACACATATGGTCACTTTATAAAACATTTCCAGGGTGCCTCCGTTCTGTGACCTGTCATAAGTCAGGTGTGCAATTTTCTACTTACTGGATCACAGGTGTAGAATTTGCACTTCTAGTACCACATCAGTGCTCAGAAGATTTTAGATTTTGTTGCATTTTGAGTTTAAGATTTGGGGGTTAGAGATGCTCCATGTGATGTGCCAGAAAGATACAGTCAGGCTGCCCCCATACTCCTGACAAATGTGTGTGTGTGTGAACGCAAAGCCATAACCAGTGCTGCGTTACTCTTCTTGGGAGATGTGGCTGGAATAAATGTCTACTCACCATAGGTAGGTCACCCACGACAGGCCAAAGAAACAAATCCGCCCAACTCTAGGTTGGAGAATGCACAGCGGTCCCTCACAGGAGCACAGTTGCACTGCTGGAAAGAGGCATGCCAGCAGGGTGGTGACTTTGGAATGTGTACCTGTACAGCCCTGTGCACAGATTGGAAGAGCCTTCTCTCCCTCAATAATTATTCTCTGTTCATATTGCCTATTGCCTCAGTTGGGGAGCCAGGGCAGCTCTGAGCTTCCTGCCCTGTTTGAGTTTCTTTCCCTTCTTTGCTTGAGAAAGAAAGGTTTCATTCTGGAAGAAATAACTACACAGCAAATGGAAAGCAGGCCCCTCCCCACTTAGACACCACAACAAGGATGTAAGGTAACCGACAGTTTATTTTTTATTAGTCCTACAGTGCATTTCAATCATATTTGTTCCCAGCTTCACCCCTCTTTCTTACCTACCCAACTGTTTGTTTTTTTTTTTTTAACTCATCAAGTCCAATTTTGATGCCCATATACTGTTGGGTGTGTGGCCTTTCACTGGAGTGTGGTCAACCTCTCAGGAACTGCACCCTTAAGGAAAACTAACCCTTCCTCTCCCAGGAGATGTCAGTTACCAAAAGCTTCTGAGGGTGGGACTCTGCACCCACCCCACTCCATGCTGGAACTTCATGTGACCTGAGCCTATATAGGTCTCAATTGCCATGAATTCATATGTGAACCACCTTGCTGTGTCTAGAAAACACTGTTTCTTTGTGGTCATCTATTACCCATGGCTCTTACAGTCTTTCCACTTCCTGTATTGAATAGCTTAAGTTTATTGCTCTTAAAGTGTTAGGAAGAAAAGTGAACATCAGGGATTTTTCAAACTTTCTACTTTCTGCAGTTTTGAGTGACCGATACAGAACAGCGTCGAGAATTACCACAAGGATATCTGTAGATAAAACAAGAAGGGCAGCTAAAATGGATTGAAGCATCTTTTTTTTTTTTCTGGGCTGTAAATTTCATGATTGGGAAAACCTTATTTCATCAACCTAATTTCCTATGCATATATGTCAAATAACACCTGAGTCGAGTTAAAAACCTTAACCTCTCTCCATTTCCTCCTGTAAAATTGCCGAGATGGGTCACTTTTTAAGTGACGTCAGGATTCATGTAACCTAGAAAATTGATGCACAGCGCTATTTATCTTACAAATCTAATTTTTAAAGATGTCTCCCATCCCCAGGAAGAAGAGAAGTTCATTTTGTTTCTCTACATCTAATCACTTGTTACAGTGTTTCCAGTTGGTGACTTAAATTGCATAGTAGTGGAGACTGTGTTGGTAAGCGGCAAATATCCCAGGCCTTCGACAGGTGGTGGTAAGTGTTCCTTCACTCAATCGCTTTAGTATTAAAGGGTGTGTGAGATATTTATGCACCTGCCTGCCTGACCCTCCCACTGCATAGACTGACGTCAGCGTCCTTCTCCATCCCTAACTACGTTAGCTCCGCAGAGCATTGTCTTCTTGCTATTTTCTTATACTCGTGTAAGCGTTTTATTAATTATTCTTTCAAGCATTATATTAACACCACCGTGCACCAAGTACTAAGCTAAAACTGTGACAGGTTGGGAATTCTGGCTCATTCATGAACAGATCACAAGACAGTGAAACAGGGGCCCAGGATGCAGTCCGTGGTGGGAAAGCATTTAACCTAGCACGTGGGAAGTTCAAGCCCTAGAAATCCATCTTGCCCCAAACGTAAGTAAAACAGAACAGAGAAACATGATCCATGATTACAATAAGTACCAACGGGATAGTAAATAGAATACAAGAAGATGGCGGTGTAAGAAAGAAAGAGGGTTGCTGGGGAGGGAGTGACTTTAGACGGACTGGCAGAAAAGGCTGCCTGCGGTGATGCCGAGACACAGCAGAGTCTGTGCAAGAACCTTCCAGGCTGGGCACAAACACGTGCAAAAGGCCCCGATGAGTTTGGAGGGAGAGGTTCGGCGGCGTTGGGCCCTGCAAAGAAAGGACAAGCCATTATAAGATAGGACAGGAGCCCGTGATAAGGCTGGGGAGAGCAGCTAAGAACAGTGACACGCAGTAGCGTACCAAGAAGAAGGAGAAAACGTAAGTCTAAGAACTATTTAAAACAAATGTTTAAAAAATAATCTTCTCACACAGGAAATATTCAGGTTATTTGTAGAATTTCCTGGCAAGTTATATAAATACTTCTGATCTTAGGTTGGTTTCAAATGTGTTTATTATTGTTTAGGGGTGGCAAGGTCTACAGATCCAGAGAGGACTAATAGAAAACAGATGGGTTCTTAATATCCTACTGTAAGAGGAGGCATCCCAGGCCATGGAGACAAACATGGAGGGCAGGGTGGGGATGAGGGTGATCAGGAGGCAGAGGTGGGAAGGGTGAACCGTGGCCAGTTTCTTCCGTGTGGTCTCTGAGGGAGGGAATGGGAACACGTGACAAGCGGGTGGATGGTGAGCTACTTAGCTAGTTGATCAATTTCAGTGGACTTGTCGGTATTGTTGTCTCTCACTGAGAGTCCATTAACAATGAGCTTGGGGTGTAGGTTTAAGATAGTTTTTTGTTGTTGTTTTGTTCCAAGGATGTGTTCGTGGAGACCTGATGTGGTATGGATCGGCTGGTTCTGGGAGTGTCAGTCACTTCGAGGTTAGCAAAGATGTCAAAGCAACACGATGAAGAAAAAAACGAGAGAGAAGGTTGAGGGCAGATAAGTTGGCAACGGAGCCTGCTAACCTGAGTTTGATCCCTGGGAAGCCCCCAACGCCCACAAGTTGTCCTCTGACCTCCACGTGTGTACCATGGTACACACATGCCCATGCATATATATACACAAAATACATTTTAAAATGCAGTAAAAATTTAAAGGCCAGATTAATTCATAAACTACAGTATTTTTTAAAAGTTTATGAAACCACCATAAACTTGAGATTGATGTCACAAAAAAGTCAAAGGAAGGTCACAGTCCACACCCATTCAGGGATGTGTTAAAACCACCTGCATAATGGAAGTTTCTCTTGTGACTCTCTTTAGTCATTTAGTTAACTTTTCTTGCATTTCCTAGAAAGTTGACTAAAAAGTTGATGAAAATTGATAAAAGGTTGGGAACATTCACATCTGAGCCCCGTCCACTATTCCAAGGGAACCGTTTCTGTTGATTTTCTTTGGAGACTAAGAAGGGCCCTTTCTAGTCCAAGTTTGTCAGAGCTTAGTTCTTAATCTTCAAATGAATTTTAATAATTTTTCTGACTCTGAATGATCATATGATAGCACCTTTAATTTTTGAATTATATTGTTTGGTTTCTAATGCTCATTTCTTCTTGCATTCTAAGAAGATAGACACAGTTACGAGTTTCCTCTCATATTGCTTACTAGCTTCAGTTTGCAAATACTTTGTTCGGGAATTTTTATCTAATAAAGTGATTTTATTTATAATTACTTCCTCTTATTATATTCTTGCCGATCTTAGTGTAAGGTTAAACTGGCCCCTTTCTGTCTTCTAGAGGATTTAGAAGTAAGATTTAATGTTATTTTTTTCTTATGTATTTTAAAAAGGTAAATAAGCCATATGGATATAGAGTTTGCTTGAGTCAAAATTTTCATTTATAAACTCAGTTCTAAATTAAATTGAAAATGCTTCATGTTTTTCTCTTTCCTCTTATGTCGGTTTCATTAAAATATGACATTCAAGGGGTTGTGCCAAGATTATTGGCTTAAACAACATCTTTTAAAAGTCTGTTTCTTGAGGGAGAGAGACAAAACTGAGAAAGGTGGGAGAGGTCCAGCTAACAGGTAGCAAGGAATAACAACAAAACCAACACATATATTGTTGTCCTTGCTCCCAAATAAGTGCCATTAACACTGAGATGGTATATATATATATATATATATATATATATATATGTCAAGAGAGTAGCCATGAGGCTGAGTTACCCATCATTGTCTCTTATATGTAATCCAATCTTCCAGTGACAAATTACATTTGAATTAAGACAGGATTAATTACTATTTTAGGCTTTTCAAATATGTATATATTCCTATGTTTTATACATTTCTAGGTCAAACACAGTACTTACAAAAAACAAGAATTGTCTGCCTCATAAGGAAACCAATTCTAAATTCATACATTTGAAGTACATAGCCCTTTGGGTGTGTTATTTCACCAAATGTTTTTCTGTTGGCCAGTGGATTCATTATTTTCTTAAGACATGCTTTTGTATTCTCAACAAATACCAAATTGATGGTTTGTGACAAGAAATATCAAAAATCAATTTTCCTCATAGCTTGGATATTCAATGAAATCATTGCATAATTCAAATATTTTTGTGATATTGTGCAGTAGTTATACGAGCACATATGTTGGTGTTTTAGAAATGAGCAGAAGTTGCCAAATGGTGCTATCATGACAATAATGGTAATCTAATATATAGCATGAATTTATATAACTTTTTAGGCTATATAAAAAAAATCATTGTCCTTTTGTTTGGTAAAAGTTCATCATCTTTTACAAAAATTAAAAGAATAATTCTTTTTTGCTGGTCTTGGTGTTCTCAAATCTGGTTGCACATACAAAGACTAACATAGAAAGCCTCAACTATTAAACTTATGGCTGTTTTTGTTAGTCATAAGAAGAGAGGTATTATTGTCAGAATTTCCTATAAAGTATAGAGAGGTACAAGAATATTCTCGTTTTTATTGTCCAACAGAGCTAGACATAGGCAGTGTGTCATCACTGTGTCTTTTTAAAGAGCACTATTTTGGTCATAAATAAACAAAGAGAAAAAGGTAATCGGAGCTATGGGTAAGTTATCTTTGTGCAGTAACTATTTGTTTATTTACCTTTATTTTATTTATTTATTTTGAATGGGTCCTCATTTTTTCAGGCTTGCCTTGAGTTCATTATGTAGCCAAGAATGGCCTACATTTCTACCTCTCCTGCCTCCACCTCCACTGTGGTAGTTGGCGTGTGCACCACCCTTGGCTTATGTAAGGGAACTCAGGACTTTATACATGCTGGATGAGTAGTCTACTCACTGAGCTACACTCTCTGCTCAAGAATGTTAAGTAGGAAGTTTGTTTGTTAAGTAGGAAGTTAAGTTTGGTCCCAGGTAGAAGTTAGAAAGAGCCTTACAACTTCTGATGGCTGTCCGAACTTGAGTCTGAAATAAACAGTTATTCAACAAAGAAGGCAAAATCAAGGTAATTTCCAACAGCTCCGAGGTGATTTGCTGATCCCGTTGAGGTCTTGATTAGTGAGTGCACTTAGAGAAAGAAAGCAGTAGGGAGAAGGAGACACCAAGGTGGCTCTGTAGTGGAAGAGGAGAAACAGGCAGGGTTCACATAGCAGACATCCTGCACATCAGATATTTACATCATGATTCATAACAGTAGCAAAATTACACTTATGAAGTAACAACAAAAAATTTTGTGGTTGGGGGTCACCACAACACGAGAAACTGTATTAAAGGGTTACTGCATTAGGAAGGTTGAGAATTACTGCTTTAAATAAGTCAGATTTGAGAAGCTTGTCAGACATGTATGCCAGAGAGAGGCCTCATACCCCACCCCCAAATTTGGTATTATTGATATTTTGAAATTTTTTCAGTCTGGTAATTTTGTGGTAATCTGCCTCCCTCTCTCTGTTTTTCTTAAATCTCATTTCTTTAACTCTTCATGTAGTTCACATTATTTATCTGTCCTTTCTAGTTTACTTACCTGTCAGTTGCCTGTGAATATTTTAAGCAACTCACCAGCACAACCTTCCTTTCATTCTTGTGAAAAGTTCCCTATTTGGTAAAAGTATGAATATCTGGTTATCTTAGTAAAGGGCAACAGGTCTTCCCCAAGTTCCTGTGGTTGAATCATGGTTAATGGTCATCAGGCCCTGACTGACCCATAGTACCTAAAGGCAAGTTTCTTTGAGGCAATTGGTGAAGCTCACTCCTTGTGTATGAATTCTGTTCTTGTTTAAGGTGTCACCCCAAGTGTTCACATCTGAGTGTGGTTGATAAACAAACAAACAAACGAGCATTCCTTCCTCTACTGTGCCTTTCTCCTGCCTTGGTTTAGAAATGATTCAAACTCTGAGGGAACCAGTGTCTATTTTCCTTCTATAGATTTTCAAAGTTTGATTTTTAAATACATCTGGAATTTGTCGTGGTAAGCAGAAAGAAGCCACACTGATCGTTGCAATGGGTTATCATGTTTAGAGGAGAGTGTCTTTGCCTTGCAATCAGTCCTCCTGTGCACGTGAAATGTGCATGTGTAGGCTGGCAGTCCATCTATCACCCCTCTATCTTCCCTCTAGCAAATTGTGAGTTTCTTGAATTCTCCATGTAAAATTTATTTCTTCCTTCCTAGTGGCTTGTCAGTTATTTCTTTTTCATGCCTTATCGTATTGGTCAGGCACTCTGATGGGGCAATGCTGGCAGGCGCTTTTGTAATGTCTCTGAGTTACGATTGTCCCTTTAAGGTGATACTATTGACTCCAATATCATATTAAAGGGTTCTCTACCCCTCTAAATTTTTCATGAATTTTTTTTCATGCTTCCAGGTATCAAGTCTTACCTTTGTAGTCTCCTACCCTCAATTTTCTATTGTACATTCCCTATAGGTTTTCTCATGCAATAATCTGGAAATATTTTTTCCTAATGTTAACCCATCTATTCTTGTATTCCTGAGAAATTCATATACAGACACCATGTATTGATTTTCTAGTCATCATCAATATTTTATTTAAGATTTCTGTGTTTATAATTAATCTACATATGGATTAACCTGTAATAATTTTCTAATGTCTTTCTCTAGCTCATGGCTGTATTCTCCCTTAGAAACCGAAACAAGTTTTCCTAGGACCCTTTGTATGAGCGGACAGTGTGGAGCATCCTGCACTCTCCTGTGGCTTTTCCCGGCACAGACACTCCAATCACAGGCCGGTACATCATCAGCTGAGGCTTGCTTTTCATTTCATTTCCATCCTTGGGATTGGGGTGGACAAGAGGACCCATGTTCCTCCCTGTTACTGAACCTTGTGATATGCTTGGCCTTGGCCCTTAAGCCTCTTCAGGTCCAATCAAACAGCAGTTCCCGGAGCATCTCCTTGTTCTGCTGAGAGAATTTCAGAAAACAGATGGCAAAGACACTAAAAGAAGCATTGGGGGAGAGCAGAGATTTTAACCTCTGCTGTTCCTGGCCCCACTGAGGAAACCCTCAAGGCTCCCGCCTCGATTAGAATCCATAGTCAGCAACAGTGGGTACAACCACATCTTAATTTCTCTCCAAGTTTCCATTTTATAGAGAACTTGGGAAAAAAATTCAATCTTCAGAGGCTATGGAAAAAAACACCAAGTCACATATTCATTTTATTTTATTTTTTTATCTTGGAAGAAAGTCTGTATCATAATAGAATCCCTGGAGACAACAGCTTGAGTCATGAACCTCTGACTTAGCAGCATCTAGCCCCAGTCCTGGGGTGTCTCAGGCCCTCTGTAAGTGACTCTGTGTCTGAAGATGTTTGTGCTCCTACAAATCAGTGGCCAAATCAGTGTCAACTCAGGCCAGACAAGAACTATCTATCTTTAGTACAGGCAGTTCATTTTATTTCCATGTGACACTGAACCTTCTTAAAAAACAAAATGATTGCAGATGGAAGTGTTTGTTTTGGGCATTACTTCTATCACTTGCGTGAATATGTTAATTTGTAACATTAACATTCTCTTTAAACAATGAGTTGACTGGACATTGCTTGCCTGCATTTCTTACCTTGGCCTTTTGGTGTCATTCTCAGATTAATCTGGAAGGCATAGGAAGCAGTGGGGTTAGCATCCAGAGGGTTTGTTCCTTGAAGCAAGGATGATTAAGCAAGGATGATTGTGCGAGGAGGTCGTCCACCTCCTCAAAGTTTTCTTATGTGAAGTGCATATTTAGAAGTGGCATGTGACTTGGGAAATGTCAATGGAGTCTAGAGAACCAGGGATGACAAGCCCAGTCTTGTTTTCTTACAGACAGCCCAGAAAGAACTTTGCTGAACTGTGTTTTTTTTTTCCATGAGATGGAAAGCTACTTACTGTTCCTCAGCCGTACCAGCCATGGGTCCTTCTGAACAACCTGGTCTATACATCTGCACTTATGTCCGTGAAATATTCACACCTACTTGTCTACCATGAACAAGTAAGAAAACCCTTTGGGCTTCAACTATAATGCCAGTCCCATGACCAACTATGTCCCTGTACCTTCCTTTCAACTAAAAAAAGATCACATCCTAACATTTCCCCCATTAATTATATTTTCCCTCCACTTGTAATATCAACGTGAACCCTTAGTGTGATGGGCTCGGGTGCTGCAGCAGGTAAGCAAGGACATAAAGTAAACAGATGTCTCACACGAGACAAGCAAAAGTTGGAATGATATGAAGTTATTACCATGTGCAGCCTGTTTGTCTACCTGTCTGTCTGTCATCTATCTGTCTATCCAAACACACATGCATACACACACACACACACACACACACACACACACACACACACACACGCACACACACACACACAGCTTTAGGAAAAAGGACCTATTCATATTCTGAATTTTTAAGCAACTTTGCTATTGGACAATGACTGTATTAGCACTATGGCCTCTGGTGTGTGTGCGCCAATTGTTGAGTATTTGGACGGTTCAGTTCCTGGTTCTGTAGCCCCAAACCCTTGGAACACCATTTCTTAAAACACTCCGTTTTAATTGCATTCTTATTTGATTCATAGTGAAGTACTGTTTTAAGGTAAATTTGATCAGGATATGATTATTCAGTTCTTGAATTTGCCATTTTTCTTGGTATGAGATCAACAGGAGAGTTGAGAAATGCGAAGTGTGGGAGACCCCTGCCCCACAGACTGGCCTTCCCTGGTGTAAAGGATGCTGGTGGAGGAATGAAACCATGACAACAGGGATGAAGATTTTATGATTATCGAACAGCAAGAAACTTGAGAATCTGTGACTTGAATCTTCCTTTCCCCTGAGACATGTTTCCAGTGGGTCTCAGTTTGGTCCAGACAATCAATGGGTTGGAACCCTGAGTGTGAGAAATTAAATTATAGGGTGGGCACTGTGCTTCCTCCAGGGGGAGACATTTCTCTTTCTCCCAAGGCTGATTGTTACCTAAAGTCCTGGCTGAGGTAGCTGAGCTTGGTCAGTGACTCATTCACGGAGGCACATCTTTGGGAGACAGAGCAGAACAGGTTTGTAGAGCTAGCTGCTGCACCCTGTGGGACAGAAGGCTGTATGTTTACCCTCCAGCTCTCATTGATTAGGGCCCAACTGCTGCTCTAGGCCTGTGGCCCTCCAGAACTCTGGACCTTCCTGTCCATAATCCCAGAGAAAACTACCAGGAAGAGCATTGGCAGTTGTGTGTTCTTACAGGAGGCTTGGAGTGTCATGTATGGACCACAGTAGGGACAATGAGAGTCAGGGACACTGCCACGGCCTCCGAACATCTGCCTCGCTGCCCAGTTTCAGTTTTATTTCTCCCACTTTCAGCCAATGTTTACTTGTTCAGTTTATTAGAAATGTCCAGGGGTCTTAAGTGGCTAGCAGTCGGTCATTTTTCAAGGACTTTCTTGGTGCCATCCCTCTTACCTACTGAAAGGCCCAACCACAGGCCTCTCAGAGGGTGGGCTCAAGAAAGGAGCAGCATAGAATTCAAAGAAGCCAATTTAGCTACTTATTAACATCCCTGGAAATGTGAAGAGGAAAAGGTGGGAACTAATGACTCCAATTTGTGTTTGAAAAGAACTGGACCTTTTGTTCCCCATCTCCGTGAACCCTCTCTTTGGAAAATCAAGAGCCGGTCCTCAGTCAAAGAGTGCGTGCGTCAAGGATCGTTTCAAGAACAAATTGAGGAAACGTAGGCACAACTCTTTCATCGCCTTCTTGCTGTGATTAGATTTATTTACCTCCCTTGCTGGCCCCCTTCTCTTTCACGCTTTCCAACTGCTTTAAAATCAAGAGTGAAAAATGAAACCAAGTTCCGGCTTTTAAGAAAATGAGAGAAGGTGGAGGCTGGGCTGGCTGACAGGTGCACTTCCTGGGAGCCAGAGAATACTGAGAATTTTAAGAAAAGAACTATATGACCCAGGCTGGCCTCACCAGGGAGAAAGTCACTAATTGAAAACCTGGACTACATTAAATATGCTGGTGAAGTGTGTTGGTTTATTAGGACCAGTGTTGGGGAGAGGTTTGTGGAGCAAATTAAAAGAACAAACCGGGGGAAATAGTATGTCTTTCTGAGGCTGAAGACCAAGAGGTATTTCTGAACATTTGTGAAAACCACTTTGTATTTAAATGCAGCTGCAAAACAGTGAAAGTTCTGGTTCCTAACTTTTAAAAGTTATTATTAAAACCCTTACAACATCCCTAAGATGCTCCTTTCCTCTGTGGGGCCCTGTCATCATTGTGACCATGTGAGCTTAGAGTGAAGCAGAATTTTGTGGAATGTTTCTGTACTTTAGACTTTACCCAAACTTTCTACCCAATTAGAGGATGGAACATGGTCAGCTGAGCAGGGTGCTCATGTTTAGTGACTCACAGACACCCGGTCTCTGCTTCTTTCTTCGCCTTCTCTGTTGGGTTCCAAGGTTTCCCCTGTGTCAGTCATGGGCTTGCTGTATTTATGCCACCATCACCAGGGACAACACATAGGGACTTTAGCTGCACTTGGGATTTAGACAGAATAACTTCATCTTGGAGATGAGGAGGCCAAGGTCCATGGAGGTGGAGAGAAGCATCTGTGGCCTTGTTATGTTTATTTCATGAAGATCTAGAATCAGAAGTTATGAATCTCTTACTCCTAGGCTGCGTGACTCATTCAGGGTGATGTGCCACAGAGTCGGGGGTGGGGGCAGAGGGAAAGGGGGAGCGAGACAGAGAGTGAGTTAGGAAAAGCATGTGTATGCGTAGCCACATCATGCTATTCTCAAAGCTTTTTTCTAGGTTAAAATTTCATCAAATTAAAAGCTTAAAATGCATCTTTGTCATATTTGAGAAGCTTGATGCTACAGAATGAGTTCACAGCACTTACTGTCACTGGAAATCATATTTGTTAGAGAATAGACATTAACTTTTAATTAAAGTTGATGTAAGGACAAGATTTTTTCCTACTATGTCTCTCTCGTGTGTGTGTGTGTGTGTGTGTGTGTGTGTATGTATGTATATGTGTGTGCACTCATGCACATGTGTGTGCATATGCACATATATGTGTGTACATGCAGGGTAGTGTGTAGTGTATGCATGTTGCATGCATGTGCACATGTGGAAACCAGAGGTTGATGTTGGGTGTTTTCTACTATTGACCTTACCCTTTTGATAAATATTTGCCCCTGAACTCAGAGCTCACTGGGTTGTGACCTGACTCTGACCCCCCCTCACAGCTGTGCTAGGTCACGGACATGAATGCCTAGCTATCTACATACATGTTTGGGGTCCTAGTGCTTATGTGGCAGTTACTTTACTGAGTGAACCATCTCTGCAGTCCCTGTTTTGCTTTCCCAGACAGGTCTCTCACTGACCTAGAGACTGCCGATTTGGTAAGGCTGACTGGCCAGTGAGCTCAGAGACATGCCTGTCTCGGCTTCCCCAGCACTGGTCCATGAGCACACGCCACTGTGCCTGGTGCTCTTACATGGACTCAGGGGACTGAACTTAAATCCTTACGCTTGCATGCCGATCACTTAAGCTGCTGAGCTGTGTCATAGTTCTCTTCAAATAGCATTGCATTATGACAGTTCTGCAGCGTTTACTAATGTTACAATGATTATTTTATTTCTAAACCTATGGCTAGATTACTGACTTAGAAATCTTGAGATACAGTGTTTTCCTTCCTACTTGTGTCTGGAAGTAAATGCTCATGTGCTGAGCTCATATCTAATGACAAGCCGTATCGACACTGACTTTTGACACTGGTTACACTGGAGATGTTCACCCCAGAGGCTCATGGGTCAGACGGAATTTGAGGTAAACCAGGGAGATGTTGTAAACAATAGTTCTTGATCTTCCTGTGACTGAATAGAAGGTTTTTTTTTTTTTTATTGAATACCAAGTTCCCAAACAAACTTGAATACAGCCTTTCTTTTAATTTCTTTAGTGGTACTACAGATGGAGACCCAGGCTTCATGTGTGCCAGGCAAATGAGCTACTACTTGCCTGGTAGATAAGAGCTATATCTCACAGCCCTTAGATCTATTCTTTACAGAGGCACATAACTGCAAGTTAAAGTAAACTCCTTAAAACCACTAGAAAATATAGTGGAAAACATTATACTTTTAAGCAGCAACAAACACAAACTTTCTAGAATAAAAATCTCAAGACCTGTATGACAAGAACTTCAAGTCTTTGAAGAAAGAAATTGAACAGGACATCAGAAGATGGAAAGATCTCCCATGCTCATGGATAGGTAGGATCAACATAATAAAAATGGCCATCCTGCCAAAAGCCATATACAGATTCAATGTAATTCCTATCAAAATACCACCACAATTCTTTATAGACCTTGAAAAAGTAATTCTCAACTTCATATGGAATAACAAAAACCCCAGAATAGCTAAATCAATCCTGTACAACAACAACAACAACAAAAAAACATCTGGAGGAATCACCATCCTAGATTTCAAGCTATAATAAAGAGCAATAGTAATAAAAACAGCATGGTACTGGTATAGAAACAGACCAGTGGATCAATGGAACGAATTGAAGACCCAGAAATGAACCCACACACCTATGGTCACTTAATTTTTGACAAAGGAACCAAAACTATACAATGGAACAAGGACAGAATCTTCAACAAATGGTGCTGGTCCAACTGTAAAAGAATGAAATTAGACCTATACTTATCACCTTGTACAAAACTTAAGTCTAAGTGGATCAAAGACCTTAACATAAGGCTTGATACACTAAATCTATTAGAAGAGAAAGTGAGGAAAACCCTCGAACTCATCAGACAACTTCCTGAACAAAACACCAACAGCTTAGGATCTAAGACCAACAATAAATGGGACCTCATGAAACTGAAAAGCTTCTGTAGGGCAAAGACACTGTCATTCGAACAAAATGGCAACCTACAGATTGGGAGAAAATCTTCAACCCCACTTCTGACAAAGGGCCAATATCCAAAATTTACGAAGAACTCAAGAAATTAAATGCCGGGATCCAAGATGGCGCCGACCATAGAGCAGTGCATCTGAGTAGTAGGTGAATGAGATTAGTCATTGTGGAGTGAATGTGAGGTCCCCTAGCCTACAGTGAAGCACAGACAGTGTCTGAATGCCCACAGCGAACATTGAGACCGGTCACCAGGTAAAAGAGCCCACGCAGTTCCCGGGAACACAACCCTGAGATCAGCCAGTTCCGTCACCGGTCTGGAGAGGAGCTCTGGCTAGAGATCTAGCCCAGGAGCGGATCCAGCCCACGGCTCCAGCCACAGACCAGCGGCCCTGCCTGTCTGCCTGATATCCAGCCTGCACTCGAGCCGCACAAGAGCAAAGGTTAAGTGAGATTATTTTTTTCCAGAGTTTCCAACATGGTGGCACAGTG
>CAJQZJ010032218.1:2127749-2138074 GCA_907164525.1 Lophiomys imhausi | reverse complement strand
CTTCTGTTTCCAGAGGCCCTGAACCTCCAGTCCGCACCAGCTGTGGTGTCTTCCATACATAGCCTCGGTGTCTATCAGCTTGTCTTACCCACGGCTATGCTGGACAGTCCTATTCCTAGCTGCTTTGGACTTTGGAAGAGTACCCCTCATCTATATCAATTGGAGGGTGAGAACATCCATTAGTGACCCAGTGAAGACTTATGATTGACAGAAAGGGGCTCTGCCTCTGTGGTGCTGTGTGGTCCTTATGGGGTAAGCATGAGTGATCTTAATGAAAGTGGACCCTTGTGCTGTCATTGTTGCAAATTACAATTCTGAATTTTTGTAACACACTCATTCTACATCTGCCCCTGGCGATATAACCAGGTTGCTTTCGATACTTTTCAGGCTAGCCCGGAAGGCTTTTGTCCTGGGCTTTCCTCTCTAAGAATTATAACATCAGGTACCCATAAAGGCTCCTTCAGAAGGAACTTTTGTCAGTGTATGCTGGCCTGATTTCATGAAAAGCAGATGAGACCTAGGGCTCCCAGAACTGGGCTCAACAGCAAGGAGGCTGACCGAGAGTCACCAGTAGTTGGGAACTCTCTAGCTTTGAGCTGTGACACTAGGTCAATGAGGAGCTCCAAACAGGATCGAGTGGTAAAACTGAAAGAAGGACTTGAAAGTTCGCAAAGTGCTGAAGGCGGGAGACAAGAGAGGCTCTGAAGAGGTATTAAGGTCCAAGAGGGATCCACAGAGGGGAAGAGCCAAGGGTCATAAAGCACCCAACCCAGGAACATGACTTTAGCTGTTGGTGTTGGTGTGCTAGGCCTAGGCAATGCAGCTTTGGAAGTTTCTAGCCATATGCCGTTGTTTCTCAAGGTCTGGGGCTAAATGCCTCTGCTTTGGAGGCCAAAGTTGTGAGCATGGGGCTTAAGGCTATCAATCTGAAGGCAGCTGCCTCTTGCCTGTCTGCAGTTTCTGCCGTGGTAAAGCCCAGGAACATCCCAGCCAGCCATCTGTGACAACTTGCCTCTGGGGAATCAGTATTTGAGGTAATACACAAACAATTATGTATAAAGAGAGATCTTTCCCCCTAATTGATGTGTTTGTCCATATGAAGCAGTCTACCTTGGCTTTTAAGAGTTTCCATTATAGAGCATACATTAATAGTTATTTATATACATCTTCTTCCCATGACACTGGATCTTGGCACTGGTTGGAAGGCTGCAGAGAGCTGGGTGGGTAGACTAGGTCTTAGATCTGAGCTGTTGGTAGAGAGAATTTGAGATGAAAAAGAAAGATGAAAAGAGGAGGAGGTAAGAGTTATAAAAACAGGATCACAGGAGGGGGAAGAAATTTATATATTTGTGATAAACATTGAATGAATGAATGAATGAATATAAACAGCTTCTTGAAAATTGTTCTAAGTGAGACAACCTACTGTCCCAATGACATCTTAAGAGATAGAGTGCCTTCCAGAGCCACATGTTAGAGAACATTACCTATAGTGTGAGATGGCTTCAGTTTTTGTTCCCACACTGAGGAGGTAAAGGTGAGCATCTGTCCCTGCTTTGGTGGTCTTCATAATAAATAATAGTAAATGTTGCATAGGCTTGAGTATTTAAATATGTGGTCTCCAGTTTGTGGCACTATTTGGGGACATTGAGGTGATGCAGTCTTGACAGAAAAGGAATGTCATTGTGGTGGGCTTTCAGAGATTATGGCCATGCCCCACTTCAGTTTGCTCTCTCCACTTTGCACTTGCCATTGAAGACGTGAGCTCTCAGCTTCCTGCCCCTGCCCCATGCCTGCACCTTGCCACCATGCCTCACCGCCATTGTGGACTCTCATCTCTCTGGAACTGTAAGTCTAAATAAAGTCTTCTATCAGCCGCCCTGGTCATGGTGTTTTATCACAGCAGCAAAAAGGAATGAATACAGCTAGCATCCTTTATCCCATGACAACTACGTTATGAGCAAGCAGCACTTGGCACACTTTCGGCTTGATTTAATGGGGTAATCACGTCCTGCTTTGGTGGAGGTTAAAGGGGCCATTCACCTGCCGTGCCTTCTCTTCCTATAAATGTCGCCCAGAACAGCAACCGTTTCTAGTTCCATTGACATGTCAACACCTGTTTTGTTTTCCTCTGATGAAAAATTTTCTTTTCTTCTCTTTTTCCCCTTGCATGTTTATGTAGAGTGTGTATGTGTGTGTATGTACATATATGTGTGTGTATGTATATATATGTATGTGTGTATGTATGTGGGTGTATGTGTGTGTATGTACATATATGTATGTGTGTGTATGTATGTATGTGTGTGTATGTGTGTGTGTTTGTGTGTGTATGTACATATGTGTGTGTGTGGGTGTATGTGTGTGTATGTATGTGTGTGTATGTACATGTATGTATGTGTGTATGTACATATATGTATGTGTGTACATATATGTATGTGTGTATGTACATGTATGTGTGTATGTACATATGTGTGTGTATGTGTATGTACATATATGTGTGTGTGTGTATGTGTGTGTGTGTGTGTGTGTGTGTGTGTGTGTGTGCGCCTGTGAAGGGCAGAGGGGGATGTTAGGTGTCTTTCCAATTGTGCTTTGCTGCTTATGTTGAGGCAGAGTTTCTCTGGTGAACCTGCAACTTGCAAATTTGGCTAGTCTACATTGCCAGCCTGTTTGCTCCTGGGATTCCCTGGCTGCTTCTCTCTTGCTGGGGTTATAGGTGGCTATCTACTCCACAGCACATGCACATCTATGTGGGTTCTGGGATCTGATTTCTGGTCTTTGCTCTTCTTTTACAGCGCTTTACCTTGACACCCTCCTGATGTCATGGCTCTGAGGCATCTTCCCAACCTTTTCCCTTCTTCTTTCTCATTTCTCTTGTTTTTATGGATGTTTTTCCACAAGTCAACCTGATGCTGTCTCTTATCTGAACTTTGTTGTATTTATTCCAACAAGCCCCAGCTGGTTGGACTTCCCTCAAGAGAGAGACCAGGAGCACACAGGTCATGCATTTGTAAGTCGCACTACACAGGTTAAGCCTGACATGTTGTCCCCCAAGTGAAGTTTTTCTTAGTGCAGACAAGCTCCCCTCCTCTGAGTTTCAGGGTCTTTGTCCAGGTTTTCACAGTGGCAATGCAGAGTCTGAGTGATTTAAAGTGCTTTCTGTGCTTACAGAGCACTAGGTTTGATTCTCAGCACCCACATGGCAGCTCACAGCCATCTTTAACTCCACTTCTGGGGGTTTCAGCACCCTCTTCTGGCCTCAACAGTCTCCTGCATGCCTGTGAACTTAATTCAGGGAGATTCCGCAGTTTTAGGCGATGCTGGAGAGGAAGTAGTTTATTGAACTCCTTCAGAACTTGCGTTAGGAAACACGGAGCTCCCTAGTCCCAAGCACTGGCTCCTTCTGAGAACAGACTCACTGAAAGGACACTCATTGGAACAAACACCACTCTAACAGCCAGTGCACACAGACGCAAGCACACCGCTGGTACCAGGCTGCACACCCAGATTACCTCAGATCATTATATCCCATCAACAGATGGCTTACTATCTCTGTTTGGAAGTTAGTGTCTTGGCTCAGTGTTCAGTCCCATGGTTTCCCAGGCTGGAAGCAGTGGAACTTGGATTCATTGCCAATTTCTCCTTGATCAAAGGTTCTCTGCTTTACATTTTAACACTACCTGCAAAGGACTTTGGGGGAATACTTGCTGCATGGAACCATAACAAGGAACAGAGGCCACCATCCACCATTTGAATAACCATAGATCTTCAAGGACATGTTATTTCTCAATTCTGGCCCTTCATTTTTTTTTTTTTTTGGTTTTTCGAGACAGGGTTTCTCTGAATATCTCTGGCTGTCCTGGACTCACTTTGTAGACCAGGCTGGCCTCGAACTCACAAAGATCCGCCTGCCTCTGCCTCCCAAGTGCTGGGATTAAAGGCGTGCACCACCACCGCCCAGCTAATTCTGGTCCTTCATAAAGGTAGATTTTATACAAATGATCATATGTTCATGGTCTTGTTTCTAAATCTTTACTTAAAATATTATTACTTTTATATATTTTTATTTATGTGTATGTTCACATGTGTACAAGTTCCCCCAGAGGCCAGAAGAGGGCGTCACATGCATGGATCTGGAGTTACAGGTGGCTGTGTGTGGTCTGATAGGATGCTGTGAACCCAGTTCAGCTCCTCTGTAATGGTAGGAAGTACTCTTAACTGCTGAGCCTTCTCTTAAGGCCTAATTTTTCTGGTTTTATTTCCAGGACATTGTAAGCAATTGTATTTCAGCAAATCAAAATAGGAATGATCCCTGGGATCTGCTTGTCTCTGCCTCCCCTGCAATGAGATTACATGTATGTTACACGTACATCACCATACCAGGCTAAGTGAGTTCTGGGTCCTCATGCTTACAAGGTAAATGCTTTACCAACTGAGCTATCTCTTCAGCCCACACCAACTACATTCCTAAGTTCAACTATCAGCTACTGGAGTTTCCCTAGAGTGAGTTGCTTACCAAGTCTGTGCTTCCATTTCCTCTCTGTATGATAGGCAGCGGAGTACTACTTATTTTACAGGGTCATTGAAGGAAAATGTGAGTGACTTTTGTGTAGCATGTGGATGCTGTACATCACAACATAGGAAGCATGATGAGAGCTGTAGGCATGTTATGTTTTAAAAATCAATTGATATCTAAAATATGAAACAGTAGGATAATGATTAGTGAATGCAAACATTATCCTTTATTAAGATTCGAAAATAATCAATGTTTCATGTACCATATGTAATTGATTATGTTAATATGAAATAAGGAACTGGACAATAAGGTTGTGATGGAATCTGTTCCTTATCCCCCCCTCTAAAAAAAAAAAAACCCAAAAAACAAAAACTGGGAATTTTCTAAGTGGGTTGTGGAATGTCCTAGAATGCACACAAATCAAGTCTCCAGAAACCATGACTTCAAAGTTTGGAGAAGGCAGATTAAGCATCAGTTCTGACAGAGACTTACTCTACCTCCCCGTTAACTTCTCTTCAGATTACTGTGAACTAATGTTCAGTGTTAATGCCTGGCAAGTTCCAAAGAGGGGAAAACATAAGTATTTATTGTTCATATTATATATGATTGAAATTAAAGTTGACTTGCCCATTAAGCAATGCAGTAACAGGTTTCCTGACTTTTCATCAGAGAGACGATCCATATCTAAAAGACATTATATTTCAAAAGAACACTAATCAATGCTGAGAACACTTGCTATAAATTATTCACATCTGTTATAAACTTCTCCATCCCTTTAAAAATTAACGGAACACGAAAGTAGGACCGTCTCACCTTGAGAAGTTGGACTATGAGGGGCCGATTACCATAAGCGCATAGATGGGAAACTGAGAGAGCCCGTGTACTATGAGGCAGAAATCAGGCAGCCTTACATCTGATAAAACACGATCCCTGATCCTTGTTACGTGTTCTCTTACCACACATTAATATTTCATGCAACCATTTCAAAATAAAGTCATAATGTGGGTCGTAGATCACAAAACAGTGGTAATAAACCACTTCGGTCTATATTAGCTGTATAGGGTGATACTTAAGTCTTCCCTCCATTAGCTCCAACTATTTGAGGCTTCTCTGCTGCTTGCATGCTCTATTTCTCCCATTTTAAGTGGCAGGAATATGGAAAGCAATGCAAAATCCATTCATCAGTGATAAAACGGGGCTATTTGTTCTCATAATTGATTTCATTTCAACTCGGACCTGTGAAAATGATAGCACAGTAGAAAAAGATGGTAGAACTGACCTTGTGTTATCAAAGAACATGACCCCCCTACTGAATTCAGGGGAGGTGACATAAAACAAAGGAACAAGAACGCAGTGCTCCAAAGGCTGGGACTATTCATGTGTAAATACGGTCTATACTCACGAGTGGATGGTTTGCTCTCTTAGGTTTTGAATATACGTTTTGTCTATGTATCCTACATGGTACGGTGTCACATAAGGACCTTTTCAAACAAGCCCATCTGTCAGTTGGACATATTCTCTTCCCTTATCCACCTAGCCTCCCATTTCTCACTTGACTAATTCTTATGTATATCCCTGAAATGATGCCACAATTACATATAATTTTGGTTGTCTTATTAGTCTAGTTTTGCTCTGGTGAAGTCTGTTCTGCGCGCTGCCATAAGTGGTCTTGAAATTGTTAGTTCATACTTGCTGAGGCTGGAAAATATATCTGTATTCTGGATGTGAATAAAAGGTCTCTGAGCTGAAGTTCAGGATGAACTCATAAAACCTGAACTGCTGCCAACTGAACAAATTGACTAAGACATAAACACATGCATATATGAGGCCTATAAATATTTGAGGGTGCTGTTGTTTGTGGTTTTTTTGTGCTTAATCACACTTCATTATCTTCAGGATGTGGGCCCTGTTGGTGGACCCAGAGTTCAGGTGGTCCATGAGACCTGGCCCCCAACTCATAAAGGGCAAGTGAGGTTAGCATTTAATGCCCTGGAGATGTGCTCAGTGGTTCTCTCAGGCCCACCTTTGTTCACTGTGTGTAAAAGCAAATAGCTCTGGTTATTACACTGGGATATGGTTAGAATGAGACTACAAAGAAAGCATATATACAAGAAAGTATATATACCAGAAAGCATATTGAGCAAGAGTAAAACCCTTTATGTACAAAACTATATTGATTATTACTGGTTAAAAATTTCTTGGTCTTTGGAAAAGTTCATGGACTAGGAATTAAACACTCAAATCCATGCCTGGTCACATGGGTTGTATATTCAAGAGGAACGAGGCTGGAATTTCAAACACCTGTAAAATTCATATGGCATCTGCAAAGTGTGGAGAGCTCATGCTTCTCATGTAAAAATAGTATCACATTTGCAAATAACCTACTCAGATCATCTCCTATTAAGTTAAACTATCTCTAGATTAGTTATAATACCCAATGCGGTGTCGGCACTGCATAAATAGTTGTTATTCTGTGTTGCTTTAGGCACAAAGACAATAGAGAATTTTTTGTGTTCACATTATTTTCCCCTCAATATTTTTGACCCCTGGTTTGCTCAATCTGTGATGTAGATACCATGAAGATGAGGACTCATAGTCTGTTGTTTGAGCTGTGGGGAGAGGGATACATATTTAAGAAGTATATGCCCATCTGGTATTGCATGAAATATAAGAGAGATTAGATTGAGGGGAGGTAAATCCTAGCTGAACATGCCTCTCTACAGAACAGCAAAGGGTTATTCCATGCAGCGGGCTCCAGCAAACTCTCCTTTGCTTTTATGGAGGGCAGAAGATTGCTGGAGAGAGGGTCACTGTGGTCAAGAAGAAAGCTGAGCTTTGACCTCACAGAGGAATCTGGTCCTGATTTCAAGAAGGCATTTAAGACAACAGTCCAACACTTTGGAGTACCTAAATGGATGGTGGAAAGTATAAGAAAACCACAGGTAGTGTTTGGTCAAAAAGAAAGTGGTGGGAGGTGTGGGGGGTTAGCCAGGGAAGGCAGATGAGTGCAGAAGCTGGCACAAGGGTACACGGTGCTCAAGGATTTGCAATATTTATAGCGATGAGAGACCCGTGAGAGGCAAAGGGTGACAACAGAGGAAGGGTTGTGGCCAGAGAAGAAAGACTCATGCACAAAGGCTGGAAGGACACTTCGGTTTTGTCAAGGTAACAACAGCATCATTTTTTTTTTTTTTTTTTTTTTTTTGGATTGCAGTGTTTCACGGTTGCAGCCTACTTCAGAAAATGGCTACCCCTTTCCCTAACATCCCGCCCTGGGCCCACTTAATGGTTGCTAGCCACTTTCATTGCACTGCTGGAGTTTCTGGCCTAGTTACTCTTTGAGAGATGCATAGGAAACACAGTAATAAAGTCCATTGCCCTTCAGCTGTCCCACAGTCTGGGCTTTAAAGATTGGGGTGGGCCCACCCGCCCATACCTTCAGAACACCTGTCTCTTGGTAATGACCCTAAACCTCAGTGGTGGTGAGTAAGGCGGCTCCCTGAAAGGCCAGGCAGGATGGAGGTATGCTATGTTTTGGTATTTCGTCTCTCACTTGTCATCTAATGCCATGCCTGTTACTCTCTTCTTGGTTGTGTTGGAATAGCAGGCCACCCATTGACCTGCTCCAGGGGTGCACACATATGGGATCCCTGGTCCCTATCACCTAATTTTATAGTTTCACTTCTGAAATACACGGAGGCAGATTCTCTTGTCATAACATGGGTGTGGAAATGTCATTTCTTTTCTTTCAGACCAATAGATAGTTGGTTCTTGGGGTTTCTATTTTAGTGGAACATTAGTGGTGAAAAACTTGGGTTCTCTTGGTTGCAACCCTTCTTGACTTATGGTGGTTTACTTTCTAGAAATTGTGGTTTTCTTTCTCTCTCATCTTGGTAAACATAAATGACTTTGGTAATAATGAACATTGCCCAAAGTGTTCTTTTATAGTCACACCCTCAGTAAAGAAGAGCTGTTTTTTTCTAGAATTTCAACATAGTTGAACTGAAACACCCACTTCCCAGTGAAGCTTTTTAAAAATAAGTCTTGTTTAATGGACACTCAGATGAGAGCTGTTTACTGTGGGTTTAGCTAATGAAGAACTGAGAATGTCATCAATAAATTCTCACACACTGAGGTGGAAATGTTTGTTGAATTTGGCTACTGAGAAATGCTAATTGTACTGTTGGCATGCTTTAATTTAAAGCTCGATCACAAGTGTTTTTGTTTTTTCTTCCCAAGTTAACATAAGGAAAGGCCAAGATCAAAGTCATGCTCAGAATGTTCATCTCTGTTTCAAGTTCAGAACAGCTAAGGTCACTTTGGAGATGATTTATGCTCTCCAAATTTTAAAATATGTCTCAATGACTTATTTATTACATGAGGCCCTGGAGCTTAACAAAATTCTTTAAAAATACAAACAAGGAGGTATTGATTCAGTCAGTCAGGGGTGTGTGCTGACTCTACACACATACCGAAATCACCCCTGCTCCTTGTGGTGCCAGTCGGTAAGACCCAGTTCCATTCTTTCTCATCTCCTAGGATCACTGAAGCTGGGCTCCATTTAATTGCCATCTCATCGGCAGCAGGAAACAATTATTCTGAGTGAGCCCACGGACCGCTCTGGTTTTGCAGCAGATTATTTAAAAACAATATTTCCTTAAGATAACAATTTTGATAATGATGCAGGAAGGAAATATATTCGCAATTAAATGAGCGTGCTTTAGCACAACAAGCAATAAAAAGCTTAACACTGAGCCGCTGTGAGTTAAATGCCGGAACAATGTTGGACAAACCCCCTGGCTTCTGCTGACACATTTATTTTTCAGTAAATGAAGACTGTTTAGGTTTAATGCATTTGTGGTCGACGATAGTTTAAAAGATCAATGTAAATTCGTTTTGAACTAGTAAATACGGCTTTAATGAAACTTCTAACAGCATGCTCTCACACCTCAGGCCTCTTCATCATCCCTCGGTGACACAGCAGGGTCCTACTTGAGCACGATGACATGCCCGGAGCATTATGAAGTGTTTGGCAGATTTTATTTGATGTGTGTGTGATTTATGAGTTGGATGCAGGGTTTCCACCATTGCCCAATCCACCTTCCGTCCATACTCGGCACAGAATACTCTGAAGGAAGCTTTGGTTAAATGTGCTTATTAATATAAAAACATACACACCATGGATAAAATGTGTCTCAGAACTGGGATCATTAAACACTCCCACTCCACGGAATGAAGTAATATATGAGGCGGCGGCACTTTGCAAACTGTAAAGCCGGGAGTAGAGGTTAGTTTTCATAATTACTGTCGTTACAGGAAACCCTGGCTTTATATATTATTATTCTGTTTTCCTTTAACACTTAATTCAAAGAGTAAATAGAGGCAAGTAATTTCCTTTAGAGCCTGCTGCAGTTTTAAGTAGTACAGAGAGTTTCGTGGAGGTTTTATTGTAAATTATATGTGATGCTTTTGCTTTTTTATATCTATATTCTGATATATCTGATATATATCAGTATGCCTATCAGTATATATATATGTGTGTGTGTGTGTATATATATATTTGTGTGTGTGTATATATATATTTGTGTGTGTGTATATATTTGTGTGTGTGTATATATATATATGTGTGTGTATATATATATATTTGTGTGTGTGTATATATATATTTGTGTGTGTGTGTATATATATATATTTGTGTGTGTGTATATATATATTTGTGTGTGTGTGTATATATATATTTGTGTGTGTGTGTGTATATATATATATATATATATTTGTGTGTGTGTGTGTGTGTGTGTGTGTGTGTGTGTGT
>CAJQZJ010032218.1:2084703-2127739 GCA_907164525.1 Lophiomys imhausi | reverse complement strand
TGTGTGTGTGTGTGTGTGTGTGTGTGTGTGTGTGTGTATATGTTTCCCAGTATATAAACAACTCATTACATTAAACTGTGCCTGCATGAGTATTTCCACTGGGCCTGGGAATTCGAGGCAGAACTGCCAAACTTTGCTTTGTGGAATGTGAACATGCACCCCCACCCTCCCTGCCATCGCTCCCTTTCTAGTGTTCTTTGTAAGTTTGCCTTTTCTGGTCTTTGGGGATGTTAGGCTTGAAGAGTTTCTGTTGTTGTTGTATGCTTTAGAGAGGAAGTGGGTGAGACTCTCTGTGTCTCCAGACTCAGGGACTGCAGACCATCATTTGTCTATGATAAAAGTAAAGATGAAACGATGGAGGAGAAACCAATGACTTCTTGAGTCTGTCAATGAACCTGACCATGGTGTGAGGCTGGGTGCAGATCAGCAAACAACCTCCGTGGTTAAAAATGTCTAGTACACACACAACTCTAGTGCTAGTTAGATCCTAGATTTGAGTTTGCATATGGTAATGTAAAGCAATGTCAATGTCATTCTAAATAATTTTGTTACAGTTTTGAAATTTCATGAGATAAAAACATGGTATAAGATGTGAATTTAAGAAGTCCAGCATACTCCTTGTCACATAAATCTTATGTCAAGGACAATTTCTCTTCTTCATTTAAATATATAATAAACACTAAAGAAGTTGTTAGTAATTTGGATGAGATTTAAACAAATAAAGAGAAAATAAAACAAATACTTTAAATAAATAAAGTAACTCATTACCCAGTTCCCAGGCATGGGATCTGCTGAGTACCTTTGCCTGGCGTGTAGCTAAGACAGAAACTAAAATGGTCAGAAAAGCACTTATTTTCATAGGTAAGTCAGATATGGAAATTATTTTAATTGAAGAACTTAGCTGATCTTGCAGTGTGGACATCTATTACTGGAAAAATAAAACACAGTGGGATTTGCTTGTAAACCAAGAGAGTACAAATAACAGAAAAACACTAGGGAAAGATGCATGAGGAATTGGCTGAATTGTAGTCTAGGCGTTCTGAGACCAACCAAAACTACGATAACTCTACTGTTAGGTCTATTGGTACATTTAGAACAGTGGTTCTCCACCTGTAGATCACCACCCATTTGGGTCACATCTCAAATATTTACATTACGATTCATAACAGTAGCAAAATTACAGTTATAAATTAGAAATGGAATAATTTTGTGGTTGGGGTCACCACAACATAATGAACTGAATTAAAAGACGGCAGCATTACGAAAGTTGAGAACCACTCTTTTTAGAAGGTTCTAGGGTGTATTAGGGAGGCTGCTGAGGTATAAGGTAGTCAGGGAGAGACAGGAGCTGGTCTCAGTTGCTACAGCTGCGTTGTTCCTATTGTCAGAACTCATGTCAACTCTAGAGACAGACCACTTCCTATGGTCTAATTTCTATTACATAACAAATATACTTCTAGAATGTTCTGTATTAAAATCCTCAGTTTTCCAGAGTTCTCTTTCCCCCTTCAAACAGGGTGTCACCTCCTGAGCAGTTTACACTATACTAAACAAAAAGCAACATGCTTTAATTAGCTTTCTTTATCTTACACATCCTATTCCAAACATCGCTGGTGTCTTCATTTCTAGGTTATGCAGTGGAGGTCAAGAGAGGTCAAATTCAAGGTCACAGTCAGAGGAATTAAATTCACTATCTGTTCTTTTTTGTTTTGTTTTTTATTTTTTGTTTTCTGGGACAGGGTTTCTCTGTGTATATCTGACTGTCCTGGAACTCACTCTATAGACCAGGCTGGCCTTGAACTCAGAGATCCACCTGCCTCTGCCTCCCGAGTGCCACCACGCCCAGCTCCCTATCTGTTCTTAACCGCTGTATATTTAAAAGAAAACAAACCAGAGGCTGGAGAGATGGCTGAGCAGTCAGGAGCAGTGGTTGTTCCTGTGAAGGACCCCGGTGGCAGTCGCAGTACGGACATGGCTGTTCACCACTGTCTGTGACTCCAGTTCCAGGAGATCTGATGCCCTCTTCTAGTCTCTTGGGGTACTATATGCATGTGGTATACAGCTATAAATGCAGGCCAAATACTCATGCACATGAAATTCATAACAATCTGAAGGACTTTAATGTTAGTGTTATTGACAATGAAAACGGCAGCTTTCTTCTCTCCTCTCCATAAGGTCCATATAACTGCTCTTTTCTGAGTGAAATATGCGTATTAATATGCAAGACAGCATCTCAAGGAAGCACTATGAGAAACAATGTAATGGACAGACTTGTCACTTCTTATGAAGCTACAATAATTCTGTTAGCTTTCATGAAATTGTGTTCTTTTCTTTTAGGGGCTTTACTTTCCCCATGGCTTTTACCTTCCTCTGTGTACGTAAAAACATAACAATATCAATTCTGTCCTATTGATAGGCATTTAATTTAAACATTGTCAAGACATTTTAAGCAGTGGAAGTTCAAATCTTGCCGTCTGATACGTGCAACTTGCCAGTGTTTCATAAAAGCAGGGACTAACTACCACCGATATGGGGAGTAACTTAGTTATTTCAAATTTGGATTTCCAGTCTTCCCTCCAAATTTCTTTATCTTGAAGATTTTAATAGAAAAAGTTACATGATTATAATCTTAGTAGAACTACAGTAGCTCCTGGGGTTATAAGCAGTTTCTTGAGCACGCGCCTGATGTTTGCTTTTCATTATTTTATTTTATTTTGGGGACAGGTTTCCCTATGTAACCCAGGGTAGCCTTGAACTTGGGAGCCTCCTGTCTGAGTTCTCTGAGTTCTGGTATTGCACACCACTTTATTGACCCTTCAGCTAGGCCTGAGATGTTTCCCTGGATTCTCTTACAACTTGAACCTGCACTCGGGAGGGGAGGGTGGCAGGGCCCGTCGGTCACATGTGGCTGGCTCATCAGTGGTCATCCTTCACGATGCACTGCTGTCTGTCTGGGCTGCAATCATTCTTGCAGTGTGTTGGATTTTTGAATTCTCTCTGGACAGTTCTGCCATTTTCCCACTTAGCTTTGCTGTGGTGAGTTTAATTGTCCTCTAACTGTCCTCTCCCTGGCCCCTGCTTTCCTAGTCTATGTGTAGCCCATAACTTCTGTTACTTGTTGTGACCTCTCTCAGCCCTTCCAGCACACCCATGCTGCAGTGTAGCTCGAGCTCTGTAAATGACACACTGCAAGGACAAAGCCAGCACCTGCTTACTTCAACACCTGCTTTTCTGCCCCTGTAGGTATGGCAAGGTGGACTTCATAAGTGACCGGGCTAATTCAGGAAACCTGATGTGTGACAGAAAGCCCTTGAAAGGTGTACAGTGGCCATAGGAATGGGTGAGAAAGGAGAAAGTTACGCTGATAGGTCCTTTTTGCATTCATTTGGGTAAAGATCTGAGTGAAAATGGTAAACACAAATGAGACTCAAAATCAGAACCCCACCAGCACAGTTTCCTGGCACAGTGTGGCTGTGAATGCTGTCTTTGAATAGCAGCTGAGCATCAACTTTAAATTCTTGAAACTGGTTCATAACGACTAAGTGTGTTTTAACGAGGAAAAACAAATGTTAGATGTTCATGTCCCTGTTATCAGTCAAGATGAGCTGAGTACGGCCACAGCCTCACAGCCCCTTGCGGAACATAAAATTTAATGTGTTCTTCTTTCTGATTTCCAAATCCACGCGTGGTTTTTCATTTATACATAACAGCATGGCAAACATGGGAGCTGCCAATAGCTTTTTTTTTCTTTAATTACTCAAGGAATATTAGCACTGATTTAACATCCTTTAACTTAAAATATTATTTCACCTGTCTTAGGAATTAGATGTGCTGGAACCCCGTTTCTTATCCCCAAAGTAAAGAACCTGAACTAGAGGACCCCAGTCTGGAATTACATAGTTAGGAGAAGAAGCCGGTTCTTAAATTTGACTTTTCTTATTTCATTCTTCAAATGGGGGCATTTTCTAAAGACGGGAATGTCTAATTAGGAAACAAAATTTGTGACCCGTAGCCCAAATCAGTGATGGTTAGCCTGAGTTGTGACACAGTCAAGTGTACCTCGTTTTCCAAAGGAAAGGTGTGAACACACCCCCATTAACACCTGCTTCAATGCTCCAGCGGAGGGGCAGGGCACGGGCAAAGGGCAGTGAGGGAGAGGAATGCCCCTCAGAGGGAAGAAGGAGCCATACTGAAGTCAGCACGAAAATATTATCAGACACCAGGCCATCTTTGAATGTGTGAACTGCATTGAGAAATGAGCTCGAGAGTACTGATTTGGACAATGATCATCTACAGTCAACCACAGTTCAGGCCAAGATGGCTGACACTTTTCTCTCAAGGCTTGTCCAATGGAGTCTGCAACCCTGCTCCATGAGAGTAAAGAAACAGAAAGGGGGCTAAGGTATGGAGCTGTGCACGTGGTTTTGCTTTTATAAATGTAAAGTGGCCATTGTACCATGTGACAATTTGAATAACAATTTACAGAGACCACACATCTATACATTTGCATAGTGCGTACACTGCCTCGTGCCTCTCAAAAGACTACAGAACTTCAAAGGTTGACTTTTCTTCTGGCTGATCATATTACAGGACAACTTCTAAAACAACCACTTCCATCAATTGCAAAATATGGACCTAAAGCCATTTAACTTCACTATGCTAGCGTTCATCAATCTAAGCATCAGAGACACTGTATGTGGTCACAGGGTTGCTGGTAAAAAGGTAAAGATGATGCCAGGAAACACAGGGGACATTTAGAGAATCATCTTAAAAACGCTGTCCACATTCTCCCAGGGAAGTACAAACACAAGAAAGGATAAAGAGAGAGAGACGATGGTCTAGCTAGCATCTAACAAGCTTTGGCTAGTGGCAAATGAAATCAGTCTCAGGTACCTGCTACTGTAGCTGAGGAGCGATGAGACAGGAGACAGCAGCTGTCTCCAGTTCTGTGAGTGTCAGTCAGCAGATCTTTGAAGAAACTTAATAAAGAACTGTACCTTCATGCCCACGTGACTCATCTGCCTGCCTTAAAGACGCCATCTGTTTACAAATCTTGGAACACCTTCTTGGATTAGAAAACAAAATCATTTAGAAAAACAAACATGGATCAGGCCAGGGAGGTGGCTTCAAGGGTGCCTACCTTGCAAACTCAAGGACCGGAACTGAATTCCCCAGAACCCATATGCCCAGGCCTGTAGTCCCAGCAGGGCTCCCTGGCCAGTACCCTAGCCTCCTTGGTTGATAGTATCTGAGGAATGATACATCTTAAAGTTGTCTTCTGCCCTCTACACACACACACACAAGCACATGCACATTAACACACACATACATTCAAGCACATACGTACACACACACACACACACACACACACAAATTAACTAAACCTTTATCATATGTACTCTGGCTGTTTTAGACGTATGGTCTTTTGATCATTCCACCTTGTACAGGGTTGCTGGTGGAAGTCAGGAACTCGCTTGGAGAACCTGCTCCTTTCCCCTCCTCATTCACCTGTTTCCTCCCTGATAATATGTGTGCTGAGTAGCAGAGCTGCACTATCCCTTTAAGTCCCTTCTTGAGGCATGGGAGCTCTAATGGGCATTAAGAGGACCTGATTAACTTGCTGTTGCCTGCTGAGAAAACGCTGTTTATGTAGAACCAGCTTATTGCTAACAAGAGTATATATTAAGGCATAGGCTGGGAAAGCCATCATATGGGTCTCCTAATTATTTTCTCTCACATCTTTCTCACTCCAGTTGATGATATGAAATCAGAACCAGACACACAATCACTCACCTCTTTACTTACTGGAAAAGGCAACAGATTTTATGAAGATTAGAAAATTTCCCCCATCCCATTTGTCTCTCGAGTCCCATGTCTCTGCAGTCGCCCCTTTCGATGGTAAAGAGTTCAGATGGTCCCCTCTTCCTGTAATAATCATGCATATGCCTAGCTTGTGTGGCTCCCCAGCCTCATGAATTTGCAGAGTGGTTTGCAGAGTGGCTTTGGAGAGGCTCCCTCTTGTCTTGGGGACAATTGCCAAGGAGAAACAAATTACGGAAGAGAAGGATCAGTATGCAGCTCAAATCTGAACACCTTTTGTGCTATAGCTTCTGGCCACTTGCCCTCCACCCTTGTCTTTTGCTCTTTTTCTTACACAGTGCACCTTGATCATTGGCTCACACTTGTGGGTATGCCTCTTTTGGATTGGCACACAACTTGTTCTCTACATGGCTGCTGAGCCAAGCTCTGCCATGTTAGTGGTGGGTGACTCTGGATAGTGGACCAATCTGATCTCTATTCTCCTCTCTGTTTTCTAGGATCCAAGTTATTAGTGGGTAGAAGACAGAGCAGAGAAGAGGATTCAAGACATCACTTCCCTACACCTGAGAGTACAGTTAGGGACTCCAGCCTGTGATTTGTCATATGTGCAAGAATGTTCCCACCTCTGCCCTCCTGATGTCTGGCTGCCTGTACACTCAGGTGGACACGGCAGGGTTCCTCCAGGCGCTGGTCTTTAGCCTGGGCAGAGTCCCTTCTTTAAGAGGGAGGCCCTCCCTGAAGGGCTGATGCATTTCTGTTGGATCGATGCTGTGGAGCCTGCATATATTGGTAAGTAGCTAAGCAGCTAGTCTCAGTTTAGCTGACAATAATTACGGATTAGTGTGCCAAGGGCAACAATGAGTAAACGGTCCTGGGGGAGGGGTGATCAGTTGTGAATCTCTACACTCTTTTTTCATTTGGTACCATCTAAATAAGCAGAGGGAAAAGGCAGCAGAAGAAAGGCCCAGGAGTCTGAGGGAACATGAAGATGGCTCTGAGCTCGTTAACATGCTCTTGCTAAGGCCATCACTGTGCATCTGAACTTCTTCAGGAGCCATAGGGGCTTTCTGTCCGTGCTCCCCCTCATGTGCTCTTCATGAAGTCTGTGCACAGTCATCCCATCATCTTCTCACTGTCCTCTTTGCGCTCAGTGCTCCCAGCTTGGCATCCAAGGAGCCCCTTGTCACAGCAAGCTAAGAGTGAGCAGAATCTAATTTTCTACAAAAATTAATCTAACAGTGGTCTTGGTTATCACTAAAAATCCATGATTGGCCACACATGTGGGTCTTGACTTCTTCTGTGATCTTGGGTGTGTAGGTAGCTTAAATGTCCACCATCTGCCCCATTATCTTTCAGATCTTTTTCCTGTCATTGGCCACTATTAAAAGTAGAAACAAGAAATAAGTACCATCCAGCAGCTTTCAGCTCTGCCTGAGATATATTGATGGAGTGAATGATTTATTCCCACTGTCAGAGTATGCAAGACCAACTATCAGTAGATTCATCGACAACTGAGATTGTTGTAAATAAGAAAATGTATTCAACAGATCGGCCCTGATGCTCACATTTGTGCTGATACGCTTTTGTGTTTTTAATTTGTTACAGTAGATTTTTGAAGGATTCCCTGAAATTTATGCATGAGGCAATGAGGGCTTGATTGAACCCAGAGTTAGATGTAGCTGGGAGAATAGTCTCTTTGAAAATTCCTGAATAGTGCCTTTTGAATTGTTTGGTTCACTCCCCCCAGTTCTTTTCCTTTTGGTCTTGCTCTATCAGCTCCCTCGTCTCCTACTGTCCACTGGGAACAAGTCAGTGCCCACAAAGCCCTCTGTGACATGACTCTTCCACCACCATCTTCTCTACTTAGAAAAAGGGGACCATTGTTGGGCTTTGAGGTATCAGTCGTCTCAGAAGCCACCCATGCTCCATCCACATAGGCGACGGCTGGGCACTGTACAATGTTTGCCATCAAGTGGGTTCAGGTGATTTTAGGGAAAGTTTGGTTCCACAATCATTCTTAGATTTGTCAGCTGTGAGTCTAGGGCATCTGAAACAAGTGGCCTGAAACCATTACAGATATCACTCAAACAAAACCAGAATAAAGAAAAAGGTAGTCTTTCATGAACCTGAAGTCAAAATCTTTAATAAAGTATAACTATTTTATGAACAGAATGTAAGTCAGATATATTGTCTCCATTCTTCCTGGTGACTTTCAGACATTATTTATGTAGTGTATACAACTAGTGCAGCCGTCCCAGGGCCAGCATTTCTCTCCCTCTCAGTCCTTCCTCTCTGGGCTGCCTCTGCAGGTCTCCTGAACTGGGCTCTGCCCCCTCGTTCATGTTGTTGGACTCTACATTAACCACTCTGGTTCTAATGGCTGTGCCTCAGGCACAGGGAAGGCTTAGGTCTACCTTCCCCCCCTCCCCAGAGGCTAGGCAACAATAAATTTCACAGGATTTGTTGACGTTAATTGGTTTGAGTTGGTGTGAGGCATTCTAGCTCCTGGTTCATTTGTCTTCTTCAATTGTTGAACTGGTCAGGTCTCAGGCCAAGCCAGTCGTAAGACCCTGTGGTCCAGGGCTTAACAATATCTCAGGGTCATTGGTGACTCAATCACAGGTTAGTTTATTGCTCAATAAAATAATAATAACAATAAGTTTAGAGGGCTAACCAGGCTGCTTTTCTCCGGGGAGAACATAAAGTTTTCCAGCTGGAGAGGGGAGTGCTTTCAGAGAAGTGAGTCCAGACGCCTTCAGGTCCTAACAAAAGGCTCTTTCCAGAGGCGCAGCTACCAACACCTCAAGCCAGTTCTAAGAGCCAGCTTTGGAGTAGCAGACCCAATGCAGAGAATGCGGGGTGATAGTTGTTCCTATAATGGAGAAATACACATATGCACACTTTTTATTGCTGATGAGCCTTCTGCCCACCATTGTCTATGATGGTAAGATAATATATGTGTGGCAAATTCTTTGTTCTTATTGCAGTGTGCCTCTGTTCCTGTGGAGTTTTCATGTTCATTGTATATGTGCGTGGTGTCAGGGCATGCGCAAAGCTGAAAGCTAGTGTGCGCATGGCCATGTAGCTCTTTTAACTGGTCACTAAAACATTGCTATCTGTAGTAGAAGGCCATTAAAATAATTCAAAGCTACTGAGAACGGAAGCTTCCTTAAAATACAACGATGAAAATTAGAAATGAAGCTCAGTTGGTAGAGTACCTGCCTACCATGCAGAGGCCCTGGGTTCAATTCTTAGCATGGCACAAACTGGGCATGATGGTACATGTCTGTAATCCCAGAACACAGGAGGCAGCGGCAGGAGGATCAGAAGTTCAGGGTAATCCTCAGTTAGACCATTAAGGCCAGCTTGTCCTATATGACCCTGTCTCTAAAAAACTAGTTAGATAAAATAAAATAAAATCCAAAAGTAAAGTTGGTGTGGTAGTGCATGCTTGCCACGCTGGCACTTAAGAGGCAGAGACAGGGAAATGAGGAATTCAAGGTTATCTTTGGCTACATATAATATATAAAGCATTTGATGCCAGCTTGAGCTACTGTAGACTCTGTTTCCTAAGAACAAAACAAAAACCTTAAATCAAACCAAGCCGAATGAACAAGAAGGCCAATAACAATTATTAGAAAGCACCCTTGAACTTGGACCTTACGGAAAAGTCATACCGCTGTCATATATCCAAGCGTACCTATTTATAGACTAGTGATGGTCTCCCGGCACAGGTTCCTTTTGCACCTGCTCCTCAGTGGACCGCTCAAGTGCAACCGGAACACCGCTGTTGCATCATCCCCTTAGTAAAGTTTTCTTCCCAGATGTTTTTTTCATTTGACTTCATGTAGTCAGCATTCACTGTAGGTGACTGCCACATTCATGAATGGACAGGGACCACCTTCAACGTCTCATTGTTAAAATCCTCACGTTTCTTCTAAAAACTCAGCAAGAGCTGCCCCCTCCTTTTTACCATGCCATCTCCTCACATTGCTTCTGAGCTGTGCTGCTCAGGCATTACTCTTCACGTCTGTCCTCTGCATACCTGTGTGGTGGCTGCTAGAGTTCAGGGGAGACCCTGGCTTACCCCCAGTACATTTCTGACTTTGCTTGTGCCGAGGGCTGAGCCAACAACCCAGATTTCATGAGCGTGCTACCTACATGTTTAGAGATAGAGTCAGTTCGGATCTTACATTAATTGTTTCATTCACTGCTGTAACCAAGACACACATCAAAGACAACTTAGGGAAGGAAGGATTTGTTCTGGCTCACAACTGGAGGGTGCAGTCTGTCATGGTAGGAAAGTCATGGCTACAGGGACATGGAACAGCTGGTCACATGACTTTAGCCATCATGAAGCAGAGAGGTATGAATGCTGGTGTTCAGCTCACTTTCTCCTTTTTACTCAACACCGTCCAGGGACCACAGCCCATGGATGGTGATGCCCATATTCAGGGTAGGTCTCTCCTGCTCAGGTAGACCTCCTGGGAAACCTCCTCGCGTATACTGCAAAAGATATGTTTCCATGGTGACTCGAAATACCATCACATTGATGATGGTGATGACCCATCACAGACGTTGAGGCTGTTTTAGAGCTTGCGTGTGTTCAGAGAGCAGTATGGCCCAGCATCAGTAAGAATGCAAGCTTGCCATTGTGAGCCCTGCAACATTATCTTAAGCAAAAAATGAATGCAAAAGTTTTAGCTAGCATTTTTATAAATGGAATCTCAGTCCAAGAGCACCTGTTGCAATTTCCAATGAGTTGCACCAAAGACACTTGGCTAGATATAGAATGAGAGAATGTTTCTGGGAGTAAAAACACTTTGGAGAATAGAAGTTGTTGGCTAGTGAGTAGGGCAAGAGCTGAGAATGGCTGCAGGAACTACCCAGTGATGAAATCAAGGTTGAATTGCCATTAGGGTATCCTTGCATAGCAAGCACAGAATCACATCTTGCCAATGAACCCCGTACACCTCCCTGGTGACAAATGGCTTGGGGAGGATACTAAGGAGGATGAGATTCTTTCACTCCACCTCATACCTGTCACAGTCTGCCCAAGGCCTTTGGGCAGCTCTCAGACCCCAGTGCATGTACTCCTGGTTTCCTGTTTCTTTCTCCTTTTTGGTCTGTGGAACTGTAGGCCATACTCCTACAAGGGTGAGCCTGCAGAGAGGCAGGAAACACCGAAAAAGTGCACCTGCCATATTGAGTTGCTTCCCTGACTGCAGAATGGGTGGTAGGCTACCTGCTTGTTAGGGTGGAAGCAAGAATGTGTGTCACAATCCCTAACTGTCTCTGTCTGCCTGCCTGCCTGCCTGCCTGTCTTTCTGTCTGTCTATCATCAATCAATCTATCGATCATTTACCTACTTTCTATCTTTCTATCTGTCAATCATCTCTCTCTCTCTCTCTCTCTTTCCTTCTCCCCTTGTCCCCCCATTCCTCTCTATCTTCCCCCTTCTGTCTGAGTTTTATGGAAACTTTATTTGAGCGACATAAGTACATGGAGGTGGGAGATGGATGGAAATGTGGCAGGGAGAGATTGTGTGTTCAGGTGAGGCGATACCATAGTGAATTCTTCACAATGGAGGGAGAAGTCAATGGCCACTTGTGTCCAGGGAGCCTTCCCCAATAGCAAAGGGCTATGAAGAGAATGTGTCATGGACTTTTGAATGGGGGAAATTGCTGTGATGAAGTTTCTGCTTGAATTTTTGGCTTGGACTTGTTCATTTTTAAGATTTAAATCTCTGATTCCTTTCAAGATGGAATATATGCTCCTACAGGAAGTTATCCTAATATGCTCAAGGAAGCTGAAAGGTGAGATTCAGAGGCCTTGTGCTAGCTGCACACAGGAAAATCAGAGTCAAAAAAGAAAGGAATCAATTTTGATGATAACAGAGAAACAACAGGGATAGGGAAGAAGAAAAAAAGGTCCCAGGAGGCCAGTAATGACCCAAGAAGTCAAGGGCAGGCTTGTCTCAGCAGTGTGATCATGGGCATCTACTCACACACGTGCATTTTGCAGGATTAGATTATATCATACCTGCTTTAGGAGAAACACAAGTGTTGGGCCTGTGGCTCAGTTGGTGGAGTGCTTGCCTGGCACAGTCAAAGTCCTGGGTTCAATCCCAGCACCATGAAAACTGGGTTTGGTGGTGCATACCTGTAATCCCAGTATTCACAAGGTACAGGTAAGGAAATCAGAAGTTCAAGGTCATCCTCAGTCATATAGCAAGTTCAAGACCAGCCTGAGACATATGAGGCAAAACTCCATTAGCAAAGCAAAGAAAGAGAAGCACACACATGTCTAAGGAGCATACATATGTCTAACAATCAAGCTACTTGTGTGGCTACAGTTGACTCCAAATGTCCCCCCCCCCAGAAAAAGCAAAGTCCTCTAAGTCATTAGCAGGTCGATGGGAGAATTAGCTTGCATAGGTGTTCTCTGCGGGTGGGAATCTGAGAAGGAGTGATCCTCAGTGCTTGGGTTAATGTGAAGTGGAAGGAAACAGTGTGTACTTGGGGATATCGCTCCACAGGAAAGTCACATTGTACAAGAGCAGAGAGCTTCTGCAGACAGCCAAGGTGCAACTCTGCCTGACTCAGTCTCAGGGCTCATGTTCATCTGCAGCTTGTAATTATTCAGTTCTTTCCTCAGGTTTTGGGGAGCATTTTGGCTCTAGCCTCTCTATATGATATGTGACTAGTCCTGTCAGGATCTGGGAGCCTATGCTGGCTTTTATTTGTCAAAAGCAATAAAAGATTGAGCAATGATCACTCAGCAACCACAAGATGCATCCAGGGAATTGGAATTGTCAGATCAAGATATTAGTCTTTGGTGGCCTCACTGTGGTAATTAAAACCTAATGATAATACAAATGATAATGAAATTAGCAATGCAACTACAATTAACCTGGCTCATGCACATGTTCACTGGCCTGTTGCCTCTGGTGAAACACCTTAGTTAACAGCAGCCTTTCTTTAGACTTCTAGGTACCAAGGTGGGTTGATTTTCCTAGGAGGATCCCTGTTTTGCGCTTAGCAACCACTGCTGTAACAGAACTGTCACATACTGCTCTAGTATGGACCTTTGCAACTTCTAAATGACTGTCACCAATACAACCAGCATTTCAAGTTGACTAGAGGACTAGCAAGCATTGGACAGAAGGGAGGAAATTAAAAGTAGCAGAATGAGATGGAACCACAGCAAGTGAGAAGCATGGGCCTCAGCAAGAGCCTATATAGAACGCTGATATGCCGATCAGCACAGTGGACTCTAGAGCATGGAAATCAGGCTCCTCCTCCGTTGGCTTGTTGGCTGTATCTCTACCTTTCATGGAGGCCCAACAACAAGACTGACCAATCGCATTAAGAGGTTACTGCTTTGTGCTGCTAGTCTTCTGGGGTTCCAAGAAGCATGCAGTCTGATGTGGGTTGCCCATGATGACATCCTTTAATGACAGGTGGCAGGTCTAGTCTCTTCCTATCCTTTGCCTAGTCATCACCACATTTTCCTGTTGTTAATTCCTCCTCTCCCCACCGCCACCACTCCAGGTGGAGTGCTACACTGTGGGTAGAACCTGGATGTCTGATTAGTTCGTGTAATTGTTAGTGCATTTTTTCATGAAGATGTTAGATCAATCGTGGAAAGCGTGACATTATTAAGAACATCTTTTCCTGGGGTGAAAGTGGGAAGGGATCACAGAGTGGACTCATTAGGTGAGCAGCAAAGAAAGAAGCATCTCATAATGACTTGTGTAATGGAACCATTTAATAAAAATAGGTACAAAATACTGGTGTAATTAGACGAAAAGGTCACAGAAATCATCAATTTAGATGGAGGTGATATGAGAAACAGGACTTTAAATTTCCAGGAAACTCTCTCCTTGAGATGATTTGAACCACAAAAAGTGGTTTGCATTTCCAGCTTAATAGCCTCAGGCACAATGCCACCTGCGCCCTGCAGGAGAGACTGCTGAACACTCCTGCCTGGAAGTGCACTTGGTGGCTCCTTCCCCTAACCCAGAGTTGGTGATCATGGTGGGCTGGAGTCTCCACACCTGTCTCCTTCCATAGTACAGCAGAGTTTCTTTGCAGTATTGTCCTGGTTAATTCCAAACTCAAAGTGGCCAGCTTTTCTATAACTAAAGAAATAAAGGAATGGCTTCAAGGATTTTCTCAAACAAGGCCTCTAAGATGAGTATTTTGCTGTATAATGTTTTCCCAAGTTGTCTGCCCAGGTGGCATTCCCCTGCTTCCTTCTGTCTCTTTCTGACCTTAAAACTTACCCACACTCAAGACAACTGGGGAAGCTGCTTCCATGTGAAGAGACCCAGACCTCCCCAGATGCTACTTTTGGCTCAGACTCTTTCTGTCTGAGAAGGGGCTGGTCTGCTCTGGAGGGAAAACAGGTCCATGTTCATTTTCCTTGGTGTTCTCTTCAGTTTCTTCCCTTCCTGGGGCCCATATGGTGCTGGGAGCACAGTGTGTTCCTTAGGGATGAAAGAAAAAGCGAGGAGAGAGCAGGGTTGCCTCTCTGAGAGCTGGAAGGAAAAGCATGTGGGATTGGGAGGTCACTCAGCTGGTACAAGTACTGCTGTGCAAACACAAGGGTCTGAGTTTGAATCCCTGACCCCACAGGAAAGGCTGGCCATTGGTGAACATGCCTGTAACTCCACATGGCGCTTGTTGGAGATGGGAGGATCCCTGACACCTGCTGGTCCAGTTTCAGTGAGTGACCTTTTCTCAGTGGAATAAAGTAGAATCTGCTACAAGTGGACACTTGCTCTGTTCTTCCTAGATTCTACACACAACACAGCATACCACACACATATATAAAAACACATACACATACCATACACACATTATATATATGTATACATGGACAACACACACACACACACACACACACACACACACACACCCATACATACACATACACCCCATAGGCATACACAACTGTATACACATGTGTGATATGCGTTCACCCCCACCCCATACACACAAACACAAAATGTACGATGATTGTTCCCTGTAGGGTCAGATGAGGAGAGCACATGGAAGCTTCTGTCTCCAGATCCAGCACTTAGGTCGGGCACTTGGAGGTGTTCAAACATCCACTTTAGTGACCGATGATAGCGTTTGCATCCTGGGAACGCCTCTCCACATTGCACTTTCTTGTACTCAGAGAAAAAGATCACTGAATGGAAATTCCAGGAGGAAATGGGGTCTGTTTTTGGCAAATAAAAATACACACTGAAATTGAGATACACAGTGAGTAAGTTTTAGTCTATGTGTGCCCCAAATGTGCCATGACTGATCTCTCAATTCTATGTGACTCTTGCTAGTCTTACTGTTGGAGAGGGAAATAGTGTAATAGAGATGAAAAAGGATAAATGAATGATTTGCTCATCTTCCTCCTAGATTCCTAGGCAGCAATATAGTTTTAAACAGTAAATTATCATTTTTCTGTCTTTCCAGGAAACTGTTCAGGCTGCGAAACTGGAGATTCTCATGAGACAACAGACTAGTTTGGCATTCTCAGTAGCTGCCTGTGCAGTTGAGAAATAATTTTGTGATAGTAAAGGCCTACTATTCTTCTTAAATATGTATCTAGGTACATTTGGGGTGATGCTATGAATATATATTCATATATATAACGTGTTATATATGTATGTATATTACATATATGTTAATACAAAACAATCCTATGATCCTTTTAGATATGGGGTTATTTGAAGTGAAAGTAAAAGTAGTTTCCATGTAATAAATATATAGTTAGTTTTTATTTTATTGTGATCCTGCTGCAGAAACATCAGGCACACCTATAGTATTACCATAGTTTCCTGGCATATGGTCTTACAAACAAACTCTTGAGTTTCACACATTTCCTTGTTATTATAAAGGTCTGGTTGGCAAGATAAAAGGCTAGGACCTATTTCTGGATACTTTAATTAGATTTATAATACATAGATATTTCGACAGAGGTAAGTGGTACTTCATAGCCTGCCATGGGCCCTGTGGATGGCAAAGCCAGATGCTCCAAGGACTGGACATACTATGTTTTCCTCTGTAGCATCTGTCTGGTGTTGTGTTAACTTATCTGAGCTCCAGGTGACAAAAGACACTTCCCATCTCATTCTTCTAGTGGAGTATCAAGACACATTTCACTGTGTTTGTCACAAGCTAGAGGGCTGACATAGCAGACCTGTGTCCTGAGGTGTTAAGGTTGGTGCTTGGGAGTCTTGCCATTGACAGAGATGAGGATCTTGGACGCTGTAGCCCCCCACCCCATCTGCTCCAGGCCTCTCTCATGGGTTTTTCTGGCTTGCTGGTAACTACCAGTACCCCTGATATATACATGTGTTATCCTGTTGTCTGCCTGCCTGTTCATTTGGCATCCTTCCAGCAAACATAGCTCTGTCCCAGTTTCTCTTTTTCATAAGAAAACAAAACATGTTGGCTCACTCTAATGGCCTCATTGTAATATGATTAATTATGTTTACAATAACCTTGTTTCAAAAAAAAGGTCACATCTGTTCTAAAGTGCTGGGGGTGGGGGACACTAAGACTTCATGCACGATGGGTGGAGTGAGACATGGCCTGTAACAACAGTCTAGTCTACTGAGAGACAGTTAATGAAAGTCTTTGGACTTGGGATGGGGTTGGGCATGGGACTGAGGACAGGAATTGAGGCCAAGCTGCCCATAGGCATAGGGGTGAGGCTACTCGGATGCCACTTGCTTGGAAGTTCAAAACTATATAGGGCTGACTATTGTGGTGTTTATTTGTAAGTCCAGCACCTGGGAAGTCGAGATAGTAGAATCATGAGTTGTAGGCCACCCCACAGGGTTTGGATACACAGTGAGACCTTGTTTCAAAATACTACAAAACCAAAAAGGGAAAAAAAATTAAAGTTTTGCTTTGCATGCTGATGGGCCATGGGGCTGGTGTGGGTGTCTTGTGATGTGTCCCTATGGCCACAGTCTTGTCAGGTCAAAGGCCACCACTTACTCTACTTGATGATGTTGGAAGAATCATAATTTTCTCTTTAGGAAGTGCTAGAAGAGACAGAATCTTGGGTGATCTTTCAAAAGGATGTGTCAATGTAAAACCCAATTGTGTTTAGGTCAGGTCATATAAATATAAAACATAAAAACAATTTAAATAAGCTACTGTTTCCCATATTGCACAGATGAGATAGGAAAGGTACCATATTTCGTGCTATTAATTGTTCTTCCCTGGATATAAAAAATGTATGAGATTTTGAAAATAAAAGCTCAAAAATTCAGTTTTTCATATTTTTGAAGATTAACAGTGAGTGGAAAATACCCATAATATAAGGAAAAGTAAGTAACTTAGTAAGCTTTCTCTGACTATAATACTTGAGGAAATCAACTAATAATAAGAGAAGGTTTGGATTAGCTTGGAATTTTTGCCCCATCATTTGGGCCTGTAGTGAGTCATATACCAATGCAGGAGTATCCAATGGGAAAAAGCCACACACCCATGTCACAGCCAAGAAGCAAAGAAAAAAGAGTCAAAGTCCCACAATGCCCCTCATGGGGAAAGGCCTAAGACCTTTTCCTAAGTCTTACACCCTAAATGTTCCCCACCTCCTGAGAGTTCCACCTTGGGGATCAAGCCTTCAAACCCTAGCAATGCACACAGCTAACACAGCCCCTGACAGACTGAGATATTTATCTCTGCAGAGGACACACAAATGAAACCCCACGACTGCCTGTGATTCCAACGCCTCCATCTCCACAGGTCAAGATAGCAACCCACCCAGTCAGGCAATGGCACGGTAGAGCTATGGCCATCTTGTAATAGTGACTCTGGAGAACTTTATGTAGGAAATCGCCTGTGAGGGTCAGTGTGGTACATCTGTGCCAGTTTTCACGACTCTGTAATTACCCTGGAAAGATGCATTCCACATTCCCACAGGTTTTGTAGAGCCTGAAGCTGGACGTGGCAATGAACTTTGTACTCTGACCCCTTGTGTACATGCCTGACCTAGAGCTCAACTTATAAATTAGGCACAATAAAAATAATTAAGAATAACTTGTCATAAAAATAAGACAATTATACAGTATAAGTTGTAGTTGAAGTGACTTGGGGCCTCTTTTGTTCCCGGGTATGTTTTCCCACTCAACACTTTTGCACTATAGTTACTATCGGTAGCTCAAACCTTGGCGAGTGGAACTGCAAATGGGTGAGATGCTCAGCTAAAATCTCTCTGAGGGTTTTTACTTGGTGTGTGTGTGTGTGTGTGTGTGTGTGTGTGTGTGTGCACATGCATATGCATTCGCATATCTGCTGGGGTGCATTAATGCATGTAGATGTGTGTGTATCATGGAGGTAAGTGGAAAATATCATATTGTGTTTCACAAAACTCCATTTACCCCTGGAAAACATATGTCTTTCACGCGACCCACTGTCAATTCCCACAGGAGGATGAGTGAGCAGTGTGAGATGGAGAATAGAGGGTCTGGGTCTGATCTGAATCAAGTTCCTGGTCACTTTCAGTTGTGCGTCTATGAGTGTGACACACATACATATCTTAATCCTTCAGGGGAGGGCTGCTGGGGCAGCTGGGCTGATAAGATCAGAACTCATGCAGCTGGGATAGTTCCTCATAAGTCACAGTGTCTCTTGATGCATCAAAAGGTTGACAGGTTCACCTGTGGGTGTGTGCAGATTTACTATGTTTTGTTATTTCCCTTGGTTTGGGGACACCTGAGGCCTTCATGGCTGGCTGGGAGGGACTGCCTGTATGCAGTAAGTAAAGTCATAGAGAAGAGAAACCTGTTTATTAACATCATAATGCATCTTTCCTATGCAGACCTACCAACTCCAATGCCCAGCCATCTTAGTTGCCTCCTTTTCTGGATTCTTCTATGCAAGGCTATCCACCCATCCCACTCACCTCAGACAGATAGCAGAGAGTGTGAGAAACTCCCAAATCTCAGAGTTCTTTCAAACTAGGCAATGTTGAACTCACTTGTTTCCATGAACCTGCCATGCCTATATCTTCCAATAAAATGCACAGGTTCCTGTTCTGTTTCCCTTTGTTCCTCTCACCAGCCCCAGGTGGAGCCCGTGACATGGCAGGTTTCCTTCTGTTGGGAACCCTAACAAATACTCTCTTCAACAGCAGCTGTCCCCTGGTCTGTGACCCTCGTTGTGCCTGAATGATACTAAAATCAACATTGTGAAAGAGCCATCTCTTCATACTAAAAAGAGAATATACGTTTGTATTAAGGCTCAAGGGAGAATTTTTTCTTCCTTTTTGCTAAAGAAACACAGTTGATATTGGATAGACATTCATCATTTTCACTAATCAATTAATTAGATAAGATGTTGTTGAGATACAACAGGATTGGGTTTCAGGAAGTTTTGACTAGCCATAGGGAAAATGATCAAAAAAGCTATGAATTCGCATGCCCTAGAATGCAAGTTCCTCCCTGGGACTAGAGCTTCATCATTTTGGCCACCTACTGGGTTCTTGGAATGTTATTTTCCATAGACAAGAGAGGGCAACTGTGGGTAGACCTGTTATAGAGACCGAGTCGGAACTGTTGGGCTGATGTGGGAGGATTTTCCTAAATCCTTTTTGAGCTAGGAAAGCAAAATGCAGAGAACCTGTGTATGTTATGTAATTCCTTTGGTAGAAAACAGTAAGCGAAGTCATAAATCAATAGAGACAGATTTATGTGTCTCCACATAAAACTGTGTTCCTGTGAGGAAAAGTGTGTAAATAGGTGAGCTGTGCCGTTGATACCTCAATATGAGTGGGGTTGGGCTGATGTGAGACAACAAGGAAAGAGAATGGAGAGGGAAACCAGAGGACATTAGAGAAGGTTGGCCCTGACAACCCTCCACCGACGTCACACTGGGATAGTTCTGGTACATTATATTTACTCGTGTTGTCATATAATATGTACAAATACATCTTAAAGCCCTAAAATTTATTGACCTTACAATTGAGCAGAGTTTTAGATATTTTAACATCACCTCAATAAATGTACTTATTGGTGGAGTGAAACATGATGTTTCAAGGGCACTGCATACTATATAAAGATAGCCACTTCAAATTCTTAACACTTAATGAGATAGTCCAAACCCTTCCTTCTTGTCAAATTAGAAAGACAGTATTATTGTTAGTTGGGAATTCTGTGCCTTGCCACAGACTGGCAGAACTCATTCTCCCCAATAGTTATTCCCTATCCAAGTCTTTGTACTTGGGTCATATTTCCACACAGACATGGGAGGGACTTGAATTGCCACTTCCCATCTGATCTCTAACTTGGGGACAAACAGTCTGGGAAGATTCATCCAGGTCGTCTTTGTGTGTCTGCTTTGCCAGAAAGAATGGATTATTTCTGTCCCTTGAGTCATAGACCACCCCAGACTTGCCAGCTCTGTCCCCTGTGGTCATTTGGGCCAGACAACAGCAAGCTCTTTTCTCACAGCCCAGAGCCTCCTGTCCTGCAAACTTAGCCCCTTATGTTGGGTGTTACTGAGCCAGGAGTCTAAATATGGCACATGGCAGTTTGATGGAAATCATTTCCAGTAAAAGAGGATGTTTCCTCAGCAGTTTTCAAGCTGGCGCTGACTCAAACATCCTCGGGGGAGCCCACTTAACTGGTCATTAGGGAGACAGCAATGAGGCATAGAGGAATTCTGTAACAAGATGCGTATCCTGTGTGGAGGGCTCCCGGGACTCTGACCTTGGCTCCCTGGGTTGGCTGGAGCAGTTTCACTGATGCTGACCCACAGAGGATTCTTCTATGTGAAGTCCACTGTTTCTTATGAGTTTGTGTAGAATAAGCAATTGTAGGGGAAGAGCTGTGAAGATGAGCTGCTGTCCACAAGCCTGAGATGGTTAATGGAACAGAGGCCAAGCTCTACATTTTCAAAGGTGGAAAAGTGAATTGTAGAGCTCAAAGGAAAGATGAAACTTAGTCTCAGATGTTTTATGTGCATGTAAAATAGTTACATCATCCTAAAGGCAATTCATATTGTCTTCACAAATAATGAACTATTTACTCGATTTGGACATAATTTTAAAAATCGGCTTAATTGTAATAGAGTATTAATATCTGTGACTATGATGGTGTAAATGCTATGAAAATATACAGATATTCCATGTGTCCAAGCCAAATACATGAATATGTGGTATTGACTTCTTCATACATATTTTATGGAATTTTGATTAATCTGGACACCTCAGAGTGTCGGTAACAGTTTGGATATTGTTATTGTTTGAGTTTGAATATGCTCCCTGTAGACTTATGTTTTGAATGCATGCTGCACAGCTGGTGGGATCCATCTGGAAGGCTGGGACACCTTTAGAAGATGGTTATTTGGCTGACAGAAGTAGGTGTGGACTTTGGAGGTTATTTGAAGCCCATAGTCACTACCATCTGTCTACACTCTGATCCTCTCTCAAGTGAGTACACTCTTTCAAACAGTGTTGCCAGCAGGAACTGAAGCCTTTTACCACTGTGATGGACAAAGCGTTCTGACCAAGATGGCTGGAATAATCCTCTTTGCCAATAGTTGCTTGTGTCAGCAAGCAAGGTTTTGTGGTCAATATGACTCCAAAACACATAACATAGGAAACTGGTATGAGAAGTTGGGTTTCTGTTGGAACTGATTCTGACCATTTGGGTCTTAGGCCTTTGGGCGTGGTTTGAGGAATGAATGTGGGAGAGTTTGGAGATGTGGGTTATAGAAGCCCCAGAATGCCACAATTAGAGCTCACTGGATGAGTCTCCTGGGAATTCAGAAGACCAGAATGCTAAGGCAAGTGTGGTCACTAAAGACTATGCTCAGGATGCTGCGTATATAGGAACGAAAACGCTATTTAAAACTCTCCCAGAGGCCATTTGTGTTACATTCTGACAACAGATCTGTCTGCATTCAAACCTTGTCTGGGCATTTAAGTGAAGGTAAATTCAAAAGCAATAGGCGAGTGCAACAGAGAAGAATCAAGACATTATAGTATTCATGTGGCGGCACAATTACTTGTGGCTGCTTTCTGTCAAGCTCACAGTGAGAACCGGTAGCAAAACCCAGAGCAGAGGGCTTGGAAAGCCATGCTATTTGGCTGGGAATGGAGCACTTTTAAAGTTGTGGGGAAAGCAAGTGGTGGTAAATAGTCAGTAGATGCTGGAGGAGCCCATCATCAGCGAGTCCTTCACTTTGCTTAGTGATACTTCTAGGATAGATGAGATTCAAGAACTCCAGGGTAAGAAACTGAAAATTCATTTGAAAAACTTTTCTTTAAAAAGACACTGTCTCCTAAGAGCCCCCCACCCCCTGGGAAGCGTGTGCATGTGTGCACGCATGCATGTGTGTGTGCACACATCCTTATGTGAGTGTAAGCATGTGCATTGTGAGCTTCAGATTCTGAGGCATGAAGAGGCTGCAGCATTGGTCCAAGAGAACTTTGATCCTGTGCACACTAGAGATAAAACTTGCCCTCATCCATGTGGTAGTGTTTGTGGTAAATGTCAGAATAATGGGCTCCCGCAGTTTGTCTGTGCTAAGAAAGCCCATGAAGCCATGAAATATATATCAGGATCAACTTCCCTGAAGAATTCTTTAAGACATGGATGCATGAAGCTCTGAAGATGAAGTCTAGACTACAGAGGAGACCACAGGATGGAAGAGATGCCAAGAAAGTAGGACTTCTGCCTTACCGACCTACAGGCAGTGAGTGGAAGTGGCCCAGAGGGACATATGCATTTCAGGTGGCAGGGTCACAGGAGTAGACTCCCCCCGCCTTTTGGAACTCATATCTTGCCATCAATAACCCATATATAACAAGATTTAAGATTTTCCCAATAATGTTTCAGTCTTGCTTGGAGCCCGTCTTCCCTTGCTATCCACCTGTGAGGTTTGTGATAATGTTTATTCTGTACCTGTACAGGGACTCACAATTAAGTGTTTGCCTTGAGTCTCAGGGGAGACTTTGGCCTTTCAAACATGTCGTATTGGTTATGACTTTGAGAACTGTTGAAGTCGGATCAAATGCATTTTTGGATTATGAAATGGCCATGAGCGTTTGAGAGGCAGGAATGTAATGTTACAGTCTGACTGAATAACCCCAGGCTTTGAACAAGTGTTCTCCAGCTGGGAGGCGTTGGAACCTGTAGAGATGGAATTTGGCTGGTGAAAATAAGTCACTAGTTGTGAGTATTTGGAGGTTATAGTAGACCTGTGGTTTCTGTCATATTTCTATTTCCTGACTTGCTACTGTGTGAGCAGTCTCTGTCTAATATTCCCACTGTCCTGTCTGGACCACTCTATCCATCCTTTTCTACCTTGGGCTTGATGGCCTGGAACCCTCAGAATCTGTGACCTATATTTTCCCCACTATAATTACTGTAAGGCATTACCATCACAGAGATGCCAAAGTATCTAATATGGGTATCATGCTTTATTTTATAAGAGAATGGCACTTAGTCCTCAAATTCCAAAATACAGAAATGTTTACAGTTGATCAACATGCCAGTCCTTCCAGTGATCACATGTTTAAGATTCTGTTTTCAGGTACCAATGCATCTTTTCAACATTCTGTTTCCTGAGACTCTCTGCCCCTGCCTGAGTACCCATTTATAACAAAGTGATGTTGAAGTAATGGCCGGGCCATGGTGTGAGACTCTTGAATGTCACAAGTGTTGTATCTACCACACATAGCAGCCTACTTTTCAATATGTTAGTATTGTATATTTTAAAATAAATCAGAGCTATGAAAGCCAATAAATAGACTTTAATTTAGATTATATTTTATTTTATTTTTTTTTTTTTGGTTTTTCAAGACAGGGTTTCTCTGAATATCTCTGGCTGTCCTGGACTCGCTTTGTAGACCAGGCTGGCCTCGAACTCACAAAGATCCGCCTGCCTCTGCCTCCCAAGTGCTGGGATTAAAGGCGTGCGCCACCACCGCCCGGCTAGATTATATTTTATTTTAAAGGCCAAGAATGTGAAAACCCAATAGCCAGGTTTTCAGTTTTGTTACTGATCACAAATTCATTTTTAATCACAAAGTTGAAATTATTCTTTTTGTAGTCTAACTTGATTGCTAATGCAATTAGATGACAAGGTAATTGGTTGTTAGAGAAAGAGCTATAAGCAGAAAGAACTACAAGCAGAGAAAAGCATATTTTTAATTGCAGGGAAAAGTCAGCAGGATGTGTTAGAAACAGGCAAGCACCGAAGATGTGTAGAAGATGGGTGTACTAAAGATGATTTAACATCTACCTGTCACAAGAGAGGCAAACCCAATCCCAACCTCTCACACATTTTTCCTATTTAGTTTTTGGACATCAACGCTGGGGTAATGTGTCTGTTTGAACGCAGATGTGTTAAACTCACAGTAACCAATAACATGTCAATGTCTCATTAAGGACAGAAATCAAAACACTTCCTCTTAGTGTCATTTGTTCAATAGTGAGCTCAGATTTGAGTTTTCTACCCTCCCCGGTGTGTGTGTGTGTGTGTGTGTGTGAGAGAGAGAGAGAGAGAGAGAAAGAGAGAGAGAAAGAGAGAGAGCCTTCATCATCCCTATCCATCTGTTGGATGAGTCTGAATCTGTGTTAATCTGAATGTTGTCTTCTGAATTTCTCTCCCTGTGTCTGCCCCCCGAGGATCCATAATAGTGAGTTCTCTATCTTTTGTTGAACAGCACAGAAATCATCACATGGGGAACAAATGAGGGACACTATACAGAAATCGTTAAGAGAGTTTTACAAGGGATTTCCAACTGGACCCAGCTGGTCCAGATAACAAACACATACTATCAAGCAATAACCAAGTGCTCCTTTCAGCATTTATGGTGGATAATCATTTTATAAGGCCACTTTTATCTTATTTTCTGTGTATTATAATCATACCACACATACAAACACATATACATTACTTGGGTTGGAGGCATAGAAGACTATATATCTTAAGATTAAAGCTATGTATTACCTTAGGTTGTAGAAGTTGATTACATGGGAAATCCAAGGCAAGCACCGTTGGCTGTTCTCTTAAAGACAGATTAAACAAACAGGCCGGGCATACAGTAGGATACCAGACTTAAGTCTTAAATAACCTCAAAGCATATTATTAGCTTAGCTGTGAGATTAGGCAAAAGTTCCAGTCTCTTGGGATGTAAGAGATGCTTTATGTTTTTAGGTTTATTTTTTTTGAAAATTTTTATTATGTGAATTTCACATCATGTACCCTGTTCTCTCTCATCTTCCACATCCCTTCAGACCCACCCTCCACCCTTGCAATCTGTCCCAGCATAAAAAATAAAATCTCATTGTGGAAGCTGCAGTGTGTCTCAGTGTGTCCCACCATATTCCCTTTTGTCCACACATTTTGCTTGCAAATGTTCATTAAAATGACTCCTTGATCTGGTATGAGGCTTCTGGTTTCTACTACTTTGCCAATACTGGAACCTCACTGGAACTCCTCTCAAATATGCTGTAACTGTACTGGGTCATGGAGATCCTGTAGTTTTGGGTTGTGGAACTGGTCTCTTCTTGCACTCCAGCAGTTCATCCATCGGGTAGATGTTGGGGTGGGCCAACTCAAAGCCCTGGTTCTGGATCTGTAACCCTCACTTGCAGGGCCAGTTCTACTATGGAAAGGTGCAAGGCCTGCTCTCACAAGTGCTGCAGCATGTGAGGGACAGGACAGGTCTCCTGCTCTTGAGACCCCACCTGGGCCAGATCTCCTGTTGGCCAATGGTGGTGAGGGCAAAAGGGAGGGGACAGCATCTCTCCTTAGCCAATACCACCACATAGCAGACAGAAGGCAGGGCTGGCTCACCCACAGGCCCCATATCCAGGACCAGCTGTAGTGTGCTGTCCAGGCAAAGTGCAGGGCCTGCTCTCCTGAGTGCTGCATCATGTAAGGGGCAGGGACAGCTCTCCTGCTCTTGTGGCCCTATCTGGGCCAGATCTCACCCCAGGGCTGGGTCTACACAACCCCCTCATACAGAGCCAGGCAGAATTCTTCTAGTTCCTGGCTTTTTTCCTGTCCTTGGAGCCCATCTGGTGCTTGCCTAGGACTAGCCTGGTAGTCATCACAGGCTACCCCATCATACCAATGTTGTGTTGGTACTCAACTTGCTTTTTTTCCAGGAATGTTAGGCTACTATTCATTCAGATGTTCATAGGTCAGAACACTGAATGTAGATATAGCCTCTCTCCTCTCTGCCACCTACTGATGCTCATTTGTCATAGCAGTCACATCTGCAATGCCTCTCTGGGCAGGAGTATTTTTTTTTTAAACATAATGTTGTATTGCCACAGGGTAGTGCTTACTATTCTTATGTGACAGGCCATAGAGCTGAGGTTCAGAAACATGCCACTGTTTGGACTGGTTCTTTAGACTTCCAGTCTAGTGCTCCATGCACTACATTGTCTCAAGTTCATGGGATGCCAAAGAAGAGATTTATGTCTCCTTCATACAGTTTATGTCTCTCATCTTATTGCAGGGACTCCTTCCCTGTAGAGATATAAACAATGTTTACCTTCTCCTTGTAAGGTCACAACAACAAACCAAAGTACAATTCCACTAAGGTTCCCTCTTGGAGAAGCGGTGAGTCTTGTTGGCCTCACTTATGAAGCATGGTGGAGAGATTTCCTAGAGGAATATGGGTGACTCTAAAGCACCCTCAGTAAAAAGTTTCACCCCAGCATGGATGATGGCTTCCCTCTTGTCAGATATATGGGGCTCCTTCTCAATTAGCCTCCTTCAGACCACATACTCCAGCAACTCTCAAGACCTCATAGCCACTCACAATTATGGCAGACTTGGATACAAATGGCTGAGAGGAGCAGGTGAAATCTCAGGGTCCAACAGCCCTCTTCATCCCCTTTGTCTATGAAGGATTGTCAACAGTCAGCATGCCTAATGACCTTCTGCAAGGAAGTACAGCTGATTTGATGAAGATGGTAGCTATTTGCTATCTTGAAGACTTGGAATACATGAGTGACAAGTGCAGTTTAGTTGCCAAGGGAAGAGAAACCTGCCTGCTATCTTGAGGTAATGAAATGCTGTGGACGGGGCCTCATGTATCTTATATTGAACTTACAATGGTTATAGACGGGTGTCTAAGTTCACTTTCTATTGCATAAAGCAGCGTGACCAAAGAGACCTGGGGAGGAAAGGGATGATTTCAATCCACTACTCTGATGTCACACTCCGTCATAGAGGGAAGTCAAGGCAGGGACGAAGGCAGAGCCTGTGGAAGTGCTGCTTCCTAGCTTGTAATGTTTCTTTCTTATACAGCCCATAACCTTCTGCCTAGGGTTGGCATCACCTGGAGTTGTCTGGGAGGCCCCAACCATGTCAATCATCAATGAATAAAATATCCCAAAGATTTGCTTACAGGCAATCTGATGGAAGCATTTTATTCTTCCCATACAACAGTACCTTGTGTCAAGTTAATGAAAATCTCAGCAAGAGTGATGTCTCTACCAGGGGCTGAGCTTCTCTGATAGATAGAGGGGAAATCTCACTACTCTTACTTTTCCAGCTGTTGTCCCAGAAGGCTTGAGTCCATGCAGACCATTAGACCCTCAAATGCTGACAAAAAAAGGAGATCAAAGAATACAGTGCCCAGAGAGACTGAACGAGACTTCTCTTGTGTATGTGTTACTTTATTTTATATCCTGTATTAGTCAGGGTTCTCTAGAGTGGCAGACCTCGTGGAACGAATCTCTTTATATATATATATGTGATTTATTATGACGACTTAGAGGCTGTGGTCCACCTAATCCAACAATGTCTGGCTGTGCATGGAAAGTCCAAGAATCTAGTAGTTGCTCAGCCCCTGAGGCTGAATGTTTCAGCTGGTCTTCAGTACATTCTGGAATCCTGAAGAAGTAGGTTCCAATGCTAGTAAAGGAATAGAATTGCTAGCAAGGTGAGGGCAAGCAGACAAAGGGCAAAACTTCCTTTTTCCATGTCCTTATATGGGCTTCCAGAAGAAAGCATGACCCTGATTAGATCTGGATTAAGGATCTGGATTAAAGGTATGTCTTTTCCCCAGTTCTAAAGATCTAGATTAAAGTGTGTTTTCTTACCTCAAAGATCCATATTAGAAGTAGATCTTCCTACTTCAAAATTAAGCAAAAAGCCCTCACAACTGTGCCTTCCATTTTTGGGTTTTAGTTCCATATATAGTCAAGATGACAATCACGAATAGCTATCCCATAACCCCTTGTAGCATTAGTGTTAATCACTGAGCAGGAGTTGTGATTCATAAAATTCAGTTTTTCTACCAGTCTGCTGTTGACTTTGCTAGCAAATCAACTGGAACACAGGAGGGATGATACATGCATCAAGAACTTGCTAGATGACAAGCACTTTGGATATTGTTTCTCATTAAGTCTTTGTGGCAATTTAATGAGGTAATGGTCTTTATGGATGTTGCAGGGATGAGAAAATGGGATTTAGAAACATCAACAAGCAAGTCGAGGGATACAGAGCTAGTACACAGCAAAGGTGATGTTAACGAATGGCTGCACATCTTCCCGATGGTTTCTTACACTGTCTGTCTATGAGGTTTCCTTTCCTCAACAACTTCAAGACAGTGGACTTAAAGAGAGTGGTGATTCTTAACATCGATTGTCAACTTGATGATATCTGTAGTCTTTTCAAGTGAATGAAACACACGTGATATAGCAGGACACTGATACATGGTCCCTGCATGCATGTATCGGTTCATATACCTGCACATACATATGTACACATGTCACACACAGACATGGACAAACACACACAGACACATACACATACAGACACACACACACACATGTCTTGATTGATCGGTACATATTTTGATACACTCTCAGGCTGGATGAGGCAAAGGAAGTTAGGAGTTAAGAATTCTTAAGGCATATGTATAAGTAGTATATATCCCACATGCTATGGGCTGTATCCACCCAAATTTTAAGATACACAAGCCATTTGAAAGTTAGGTATGGTAAGTATAAGCAAAAATAAATAATTAATTTAGTCGATCATTATTTAATATTGAGACTACATTTCTAGTTTTAAAAATAGCAACTATTGATTCTTCTACCACAACTTTACTCAATATTGGCAGTAACAGATGTTAAGTTTCAAATAATGTGATTGCTGAGACGTCTGTCTTCTATAGGTGATGTTAGGGCTGCTCATCCCGATAGTGGAGCAGAATGAGGGGCTCAGAATCTCCTTCTTCCTGATCCCATTTTATTCTGATTCATCTGTTGTTAAACCCTTACTGTGGGTTTTTAACCTGGTTAGAAATAATCAATACTGGAGACTTTTCCTTCTTCCTTCCTCCTCTAATGGGGAAATGCATCTTTGTAGTCACTCACTTATTCTACATCCAATGAAGTAACCATCACACAACTGCACTGAATTAATAGACAAATTGCATGCTTGCATACATGTGCTCCACACAGTGTTTAATCCTATGTTTTCTCTGGAGCCCTAGCACTGGAAGTATGACAAGTAATTCCTGAAAAATAGGAACAACCCTTTGCATTGAGGGAGAGTATCTGGCCATTATTGGGGGTACCAAGGAGAGGGTGGGAGGAGTTGGGGCAAATATAATCAAGATACATTGCTTACATGTATGAAATTGTCAAAGAATAAGTAAGAAATAGTCTACTTAAAGAAAAGAAATGTGTTTGGCTTGTCTTAGAGAGACAGCTAAGAAGGTAAAGTGCTTGTTGTACAAATAGTTTGATCCCAGACTCACATAAGAAAGTAGAAGAAATGTCAGGGAAATAGAGACAGGAGGAATCCTGGGATGTGCTGGGAACCCAGCGTAGTCTGCTTGGCAAGCTTCAGGCCACTTAGAGACTTTGTCTAAAAAAAAAAAAAACCCATATGCTTGGCATATGAATTCATACCTCAAATACAAATTATGATATAAATACAAAATAGAATAATTGCCTATGCTTTTGGGGGTATTGGGTTGACCTGTTTCCCAGTTTCCTAGATTCTACTCAGAGATGAATGAATGAATTGTTGTAGATATTTACAGTCAACTTCTGCTTAATGCTTTTTACTTTTCAAATATTTGTTTTTAAATTATGCATCCATAGTCAGGTGTGGTGGCACATACCTTTAATCCCAGCACTCAGGGAGGCAGAGGAAGGCAGATTTCTATGAGTTCCAGACCAGTATGGCTTGTAAAGTGAGTCCAGAACAGCCAAGACTACACAGAGAAACCTGTCTTGAAAAAAATAAAAGGAAAAAAAATGATGAGTCCACATGTGTCTGAGTGTGGGTATGTACACATGAGTGCATTGCTCTCAGAGGGGAGATGAGGATGTAAGATTCCCCTGGAGCTGGAGTTACAGGGATTTGTAAGCCACTGTGGTGGTTTGAATAAAAATGGCCTCCATAGGTCCATAGGGAATGGCACCTTTAGGTGCAGCTTAGTTGGAGTAGGTATGGCTTTGTTAGAGGAATTGTGTCACTGTCTCTTCCTGCTGTCTGTGGACCAAAATGTAGAATTCCTAGCTACCTCTCCGGCACCATGTCTGCCTGCATGCTGTCATGCTTCCTGCTCTGATAATGGACTACACCTCTGAATTGTAAATCAGCCCAAATTAAATATTTTCATATATAAGTGGTCATAGTGTCTCTTCACAGCAATAAAAATTCTAACTTGGTACCAGGAGTAGAGTATTGCTGTGATAGGCCTGTCTGTGGTTTTGTTTGGAGAAATGTGGACTTTGGGTCTTTGGATTAGAAAAGCAACTGAATGCTTTAAGTGGGGCTTAGTGGGTCATGCTAATAAGAATGTGGAAGGCAGTGGTGCTGAAGGTGGTTTGAACTGTGGGGGCCTGGCTCAAGAAATTTCAGAGGAGAACAATATTAGTATGTGGTCTAAAGACTGTTATTAGAATATTTTGGAAAATGTTTTGGCTGCTTTTTGCCCTTGTCTGAAAAATCTGCCTGAGGCAAAACTGAAGAGTTTTGGATTAACTGCTTTGGCAGCGGAGATTTCAAAACAGCCTAGTGCTGAACCTGCCATGTGGTTATTAGTATACACTCTTATGAAGATCTATAATGAAGAGGAGCAAGCTGAGCAAGGAAAAACACAAATGTACAGTGTGAGGAGAAAAGAAACATTTTAAAGAAAAGCATGTTCCTAAATGGAATGAAGGAAGTGGTGACCTCAGGGTAAAATACCACCTTCCAGCCTGGGAAAAGGAATTAAAGAAAAATTTAGGGCCCAGATGTGTTGCTGCAGGCCTTTAATCCCAGCACTCCAGAGGCAGAGGCATGCAGATCTCTGAGTTCAAGGCCAGCCTGGTGTTCAGAGTGAGTTCCACAGTCAGGTTTAGGCAGTGAAGGAAATCACTGGAAACAAAAAAACAACAACAACGACAAAACAAAACAAAACTGGTGAAGATGTGTTTGAATGAGGGGCCATGTTCCAGCCCCAGCAAGTAGCAGAACTTTGGCAGTTTTGGCCAAGTGGTTCTTGGTATAGAGTAAAGGGGTTATGGAATCTCCCTCTATAGCTATGAAAAGTCACTGAGGCCAGGTGTGTGTCAGGGGTGTCCCTGCATAGAGGCCTAGAGAGGCCATTTTATGAAGCTATGAAGGTGAAGCCTAGATTGCCTTGGGTACCCCAGGAGGTTAGAGATGCCAGAACTGTGGGATATCTGCCAAGGAAAGATGCTAAATGGAGTGGAACCAGCCAAGAGAAAGAAGTGTATTGCAGTCAACAAAGCTGAAAGGAGTTAAAAGATCTGAAGAGTGTTTTGACATCAGACATAGAGATGAAGAGTTTGGAGTTTGGAGTTTTCCCAGCTGGTTTTCTGTCTTGCTTTGGTCTAGTATAGACTTACTTGCTCAGGGTTTGTCCATTTTGTTGATTTTCTCAAAGAACCAACTCTTGGTTTCATTGATTCTTTGTATCGTTCTTTTTGTTTCTAAGTTGTTGATTTCAGCCCTAAGTTTGATGATTTCCTGCCTTCTGCTCCTCTTGGGAGTGTTTGCTTCTTTTTTTTTCCAATTCATCCAGTTTGGCTATTAATATGCGCTGTCACAATTTTCTTTTTGAAGGCACTTAGTGCTATGAACTTTCCTCATAGCACAGCTTTCATTGTGTCCCATAGGTTTGGGTATGTTGTGCCTTCATTTTCATTGGTTTTTAAGAAGGCTTTGATTTCCTTTATTTCTTCCCTGACCCAGTAGTCATCCAGTAAAGAGTTGTTCAATTTCCATGTGTGTGTAGGCTTTCTGTTGATTCTGTTGCAGTTGAAGTAGCTTTATTCCATGGTGGTCTGATAACATACAAGGGGTTATTTCAATTTTCTTGTATCTGATGAAGCTATCTTTGTGTCCAACTATATGGTCGATTTTGGAGAAGGTTCCGTGTGGTGCTGAGAAGAAGGTGTATTCTTTTGTGTTTGGGTGAAACGTTCTGTAGACATCTGTCAGGTCCATTTGGTTCAAGAGCTCTGTTAGACTCATTATTTCTCTGTTTGGTTTCTGTCTTGATGATCTGTCCATTGTTGTGAGTGGGGTGTTGAAGTCTCCCACTACTAATGTGTGGGGATCAATGTGCGATTTCAGTTTTAGGAGAGTTTCTTTTACAAATGTAGGTGCCTTTGTATTTGGGGCATAGATATTCAATATTGAGATGTCCTCTTGATGAATATTTCCTCTAATGAGTATGTAATGCCCTTCTCTGTCTTGCTTTTGGCTAACTTCAGTTGGAACTCTGTTTTGTTTGATATTAGGATGGCTACTCCAGCTTGCTTCCTGGGTCCATTTGCTTGGAAAACCTTTTCCCAGCCCTTTACTCTGAGATAGTGTCTATCTTTGTTAGTAAGATGTGTTTCTTATAAGCAGCAAAATGATGGGTCTTGTTTACGGATCCATTCTGAAAGCCTGTGTCTTTTTATTGGGGAGTTGAGTCCATTGAGGTTTATGGATATTAGTGACCAGAGGTTGTTATTTCCCATTATTTTGGTGTAGGTGGTGGTCCTGTGTTTCTTTTGGTTTAGTTGCCGTGGAGTTTTCTGTTTCCTCTGTTTTCTTGGGTGTAGTTATCTTCTCTGGGTCAGAAATTTCCTTCTAGGATCTTCTGTAGGGCTGGATTTGTGGGTAGATATTGTTTAAACTTGATTTTGTCATGGAATATCTTGTTTTCTCCATCTATGTTGATAGAGATTTTTGCTAGGTATAGTAGTCTGGCTGGGCACCTATGTTCTCTCAGGGCTTGTAGGACATCTGTCCAGGCCCTTCTAGCTTTTCGAGTTTCTGAGGAGAAGTCAGATGTAATTCTGATGGGTCTGCCATTGTATGTGACTTGACCTTTTTCTCTTACAGATTTTAATATTCTTTGTTCTGTACATTTGGAGTTTCAATTATTATGTGGCAAGAGGAGTTTCTTTTCTGATCTAATCTGTTTGGTGTTCTGTAAGCCTCTTGAAATTTTATTGGTATCTCTTTCTTTAGGTTTGGGAAGTTTTCTTCTATGATTTTGTTGAAGATGTTTCCTGGACCTTGGAGTTGGGAGTCTTCTCTTTCCTCGATGCCTATAATTCTCAGGTTCCATCCTTTCATTGAATCCTTGATTTCTTGGATGTCATGGGTGAGGACTTTTTCATTTTCTTTGGTTGTTGTACTGATTTCTTCCATCGAATCTTCCACACCTGAGATCCTGTCTTCCATCTCTTGTATCCTATTTTTGGTACTCATGTCTGTAGTTCCTGTTCTCTTCCCTTGATTCTCCATTTCCACTCTTAACTCTGACTGTGTTTTCTTTATTGCTTCCATTTCCAGTTTCAAGTCTTGAAAGAATTTATTTGTTTTGTACATTTCCTGCTCCAATTTGCTTGTGTTTGCCTGGAAATCTTTCATTGCCCTGTCTTTTTCCTGTTCAAGTTGAGCCACCTTGGCTTGGAGCTCTCTAATGGTATTATCCATTGCTTTCACTTGTGAAATCGTGGATTCTTTGAATTCCTTCATAGATTTAAATTCTTCTTGAAAGGACTCTATCACTTTCCATAATGTAGAATTGTCATTGTTTTCATTTGTTTCAGCTGTGGTGAGGTGGTCAGGGCTTGCTGTAGTGGCATCATTGCATTTTGTTGGGGCCATAATTCCCTGGCTTTTGTTGATTCTGCTTTTTCGCTGTCCTTTTGCCATTTGGTTGTCCTTAGCTGTTTGTCCCTGCTGCCTTCTGGACTTGGAGCCAACAGGGGCGCTTTGGTGTAGCAGTCGTATTGCTTGGTGATCAGTCACTTTCCACTGGCTGGATGGGGCCTTGTGTGGAGGTTCTCAGTGTGTCTCCGAGAGCTCACCCCTTCCTGTTTTGTCTCAACTGGGGACTCAGGTGAGGGGTTGTGGTGGGATGTGTTCCTGTAGGTTCCTGGGATCCAACTGGTCTTCGTATAGATGACAGTGCAGGTTGGTAGGCCACAGGCTGTTGGATGGGGTTGTAGCTCCCCTGCAGCTTACGTGTCGGATCATGTTTGTGGTCCTCCCTGGCTGCTCACAGGGGGTTCTCAGGGTCAATGTGCATCTAATACTGTGCAGAAGTACTGTGAGCTGGTGCAGCCTATTCCCAGGCAATGAGTAATGGCCTGGGATTGTTTCACTGCTCACAAGTCAGAGCTCTCTATGTTGCACACTGAGTGTTCAGCCTGCAGTGGCTCTGGTGGTATGGTCCTGTGTGTCCAGGCACAGATTCTGTGGACTCTGGAGGTCCCAAATTTGGGAGTTGAAACTGCCTGCTGGAGTCTTGAAAGGACCCGACTCCATGCCCTTAAGGTGAGTCACTGAGCATTGTCTCCCAGGTTGAAACCTCACTGATCCAGGGGTGGAGCTATATATGCTTAAGCTCTGGTTTCCCACCAGAAGGGCCAACACTAGCAAAAGGGTCTAATAATAACCCCACAATTTTCCCAGGGCTTGGACCCTGTGGCAGACAAATCCGCCTTCCAACCAGGCCACCCTTTCTGCAACTCTTGCAGCTCCACCTATGTGTGTATGGAGCTGGCTTTGGATACTGGCAAATGGGGCCACTGTCTTCCAAGTTCCTGTACACAGCAGTCAAGCTGCAGTGTAACCTGCTGCCAGAAATGTATCCCACTGCTCAGTCCAGCTGCAGTGTTTTATCCAATGACTGTAAATCCAATAGAGGGGCCTGTATGTATGTCCAACACCCCTCTGGGGAAGCACAAATATGCCTTCACTTTCCAAAACGCAGCTGTGGACCCTCTGGCTGCTGAGCTGACCCATTGTGGACCCGTCAGCCAGTGTGCTCTGCTAAGAGTGTATAGTGCTCCCACAGGTCCACAACCTTTCGCTAAATAGCGGAACGCCTGCGTGGGATCTGGGGACCCAATAGGCTGGTGAGTAACCCTGTGTGGGGTTCGAATCTGCCTGTTGGGTATTAGAGTGGTTCTTACCCTGTGTCTCTCCTGGTGAGGATTCCTGATTCCCAGATTCAGCGGCTTCTATGAGTGTCTGAGAGAGGGGAGGAGAGTCCTACCCAGGGACTTTTAATGGTCCCTGGGTACCTGGGTGAATCCCAGGGGGATCGAGTCACTCAGATTGTTACTCAGTGTCTTATAACTCTGTGGCTTTATGGCTGTTTTCCCTGAGTTCAAAATGCATTCATGCGGGGCCATTGCCATCTTGGATTCCTCAAAATGTAGAGTTCTTAGCTACCTCTCCAGTACTATGTCTGCCTGCATGCTGCTATGCTCACCGTCATGATGATAATAGACTAAACCTCTGAAACTGTAAGCCAGCCCCAATGAAATCTTTTCCTTTATAAGAGTTGCTGTGGTCATGGTGTCTCTTCACAGCAATAAAACCCTAACTAAGACTGCTGTTCAACATGGGTGCTGGGAACCAAACTAAGCAGCTTGGTTAGTTAACCACTTAACTGAGCCATCTCTCCACCCCATGAGTGCTAAGAGCCCATCTAGTTATTATTTCTTTCCTTATTGCTCTTACATAGAAGCTCTAGCTGTAAAAACTAACACTTAACTGATGGTCCTGGCTTAAGTTTTCAAGTATTTACAGGTCTCTTTAGAACAACAGCTGTCGCTCAGAGCTTAGAAATCTATTCATTCCTCTATGGGCTCTAAGAGCACCTCCTGAATTGGCAGCGTCGAAACACAAGATTGTAAGGAGAGTTGATGAGCCAACAGGGAATTATTTATCATGAATCAGAAGCATGGGTTAACAAGAGCACAATGGATGTCAGAAAGCATTGAGAATTTCAAACTACAAAGGAAAATGTGAAATAAAGAGTATTTTCCAACAGCAGCTACAAATTTGACATTCGGACCATTCTGAGGAGGAAACCAGCATTGTCATACTTACACTCTCCATTGGGTATGTTTCCCCCACCTTGAGTTTTAGGGTGTGCTGCATAGACTGAATATACCCCAACTACCCAGACCTACTCTGGGAACTTGATACAAGTGGGGACTCTTGGTGTCCCTTTCATAGCTATCCCATCTGAGTTTGGAATGTAATGAGAGCGTGGATGACCCATATGGTCTCTCTGCCTGTGTAGACCACAGGAAGCCCCTGCCCTTATCTGTAAGTGTCTAACATCCTTCCCTCATCATGTTGAAGTGTAATTCTCCAGAGTCCAAGTTATTGACAACATGATTCGTTGGCATACTTATTGTTATCCCTGGTAGGTAGGAGTCAAAGAGGCTCCTTGTCTGTAACTTGTAATAACAGGAAAGCTGACCATGGAGGCCATTACTTGACTGTTATGGGAAGCCACTATTGGAGTGTCCCAGTTGAGGCAAACCCTTGGTATTGATAACTGCTGTTGGGGTTTGGTGAAGGCTGCTGTGTCAAATGTTCTGGTAGCGTGGGTTAACCTTCAAAGGAGGACAAGCAGTCCCCAGTCACCCCCAGGGCAACAGAGTTTCAGTTGTCTGCTAGGCTAAATAATTCATCCCAAGAAAGGACCTGGCTCATCTACCTCAAAGTAATTTCACATTTTTCCTTCCACTAGAAAATGATGGTGAATGAGTTGGTGTTGGTGTTAAGCAACTGAGTTACAACCCAGTCTCTGCTCAGTGGCACAGCCGCAACCTGTTTGGAGATCTGCCCCAGCCCACAAACTGCTAATGGGGGGGAAACATTTGCTGCCAACCCACTGTCTGATGCTCAGTTTTTATAACCGCATTGGTGATCCTGTGTAAATGTGGCCACTGTCCCTGCTCTGCAGGGAGGCTCCCCTTGAGCACAGCACAGGTGAGGCTGGATCCCAAAGCTGCTGAGCTCTGGTGCCCTTTGTGAGAGAAGACAGCATCCCCCACATTGCTCGGTGGATGTCCCCATGGAGTTCTTAGAAGGAGCCCCTGCTTGCTCTCTGAGAGCCTCCATGGCTTTTGCAACCCCTGGGGTGAACATTTTTGCCTTTCTTGTTGACATTTTTAACTGGCCACTGGGCATAGGCTGCTGTCCAGGTTTGCCACATGCTCACTGCAATTGTAGGAAAGTATTGTAAGCCTCTGTGGGAAAGGTGAAGGATTTGGCTTCAGAGTCCAAACCTCCTCAGATGACAGAGGGTGGAGGAAAGAACAGCAATGCTGTCCTGACCCAGGGATTGTGGGCAAGTCCTTGGAGGTCTGGCCAGCCTGGCCAATTCCTGTTAGGGCCTGGACAGCTCATGGGGTTTCCAAGACCCAGTACCTTGCTGAGCAGGGCTGTGCCATGGGGACAGGGTTTCCCAGAAAGTCATGGCAAGAGATGTTGGAGACAGACTTTTATTTCACAGCAATGATTCAGCAGAATTTGCATCACACTGACTCTTTCCACCCTCCAGAGTGTGAAATCATTGCTAAACCATAAATGACTTATTCCAATCCTTCTCCCTCCCAATCAGTCTGTAGACAGAGAAGTCCTTGTAGGCATAGTGATCACAAAAGGCCTTTGGATACTCCAGAGCTTTCCTAGGAACTCAATGGCTAGGTCTTAGGTGATTGGTTGTGATGATGGTTTTTGTCTTCTCACAACTTGAGTCCATCATATGTGATTCCATCATAGCAGCATCTTGTAGGGATGGTACAGACACTCTGAGATACAAGGGGATGCTTCTCACAAGAGCCGTGTAGAGATATGCTGTTACCTTCTAAGTTGCTTCTGTCCAAGCACACTGTCACTTTGGATTCCAGCTTGGTTCCACCAGGGAGAGGGAGGTAACTTGAATCTTATGGAGATATTTCATTCAGTGCCACTGAGGAGGTATGTGGGCATGTTCTGTAGGAGGAGGGGAGTTACTACGATTAGATGAGCCCAACTTTTAGGAGACTAGAAGGCAGTTGTAAGTATGAACAAAAATGTTATAGAAGAAAAAGACTTAGATTCAAATTTAAAAATCATACCTGGCCAAAATGCTAATTGCAAGTATTTTAAGACACAATGTAATCTAGCCACCGAGCCATGTCTCCAGTCCCTACAGCTTTCTTTTCTTTCTTTCTTTCTTTCTTTCTTTCTTTCTTTCTTTCTTTCTTTCTTTCTTTCTTTCTTTCCTTCCTTCCTTCCTTCTATCTTTCTTTTTTTGTAGCTTTATTTTCAATGATAATATCAGTAGAATTATTTAAAAATAATTGCATAAATACACAGGTATGCATGTTGCAAGACAAGGGCATAATTTTGTTAATCATTAAGAAAGCAGATCTGAGCATAAATATATAAAATAAAATAAATGAACCAACTGAAAACCCTGTACTTTTTTCACTGGATTCAAAATACCTTATGGGTTCCTTAGCTATTTTTCTCTTTCTAAGGATGCACATTCTTCTAGTTCCCTTAAGCTGGAAACATCCAGGTGTCTATCAGTAGGTGAATGGACAAAGCACTGGGCATATTAATCCCTACATTGAAGTTTTACTCAGCAACAAAAGGATGGGGGCTAGCATGGCATGGAGGAAGGACCCCAAGTTCAAAAGACTGTACTGTGTAAGGGCATTTACCAGTCATCCTATGACACAAGAGACTCTGGTAGAAAGTGAGCAAGTGGTTGTGTGGGATTGAAGGTGGGAGGATTGAGTGCCAGGAGACAAAAGAAGTTTCTTCATCGATAGAACTGTTCTCTTTTTCTTAATGGGTGTGTGTGTGCTTCATGAATGTATGTTCTTGTCCAAATTCTTCCAAATATCTATGTATCTATCTATGTATGTATCTATCTATCTATCTATTATCTATCTAGCTGTCATCTCTCTGTCAGTCTATCTATCCATCTATTATCTATCTGTAAACTATCTATCCATCTATCTATCTATCTATCTATCTATCTATCTATCTATCTATCTACCTATCTATCCATTTGATAGCAAGAAACTGATTTCCTGCTGCATTTGATTTAAACAAAAACAACAGGACAAGGCAGTGAGCAGGAACTGTATCTTGGGCTCTTCTTGCATTTCCAAGAAGTAGCCATAGCTAATTATACAGTGAGCAGAGAGTGAGCAGTGAGGCCAAAGGCACACCCGTCTGGCATCAAAGGTCAGCCTGGTGAGATCTCCAATTGCTTAAGAATGAGCAATCAGGGGGAAAAAGCCACCAAAGCAAAAAGGCTTCATGAAAAAAGTATGTTGAAAGATGGCTTGGAGTATTGGGATAGCAAGTCTCTGAAGAGTTTTCCTTGAAATCAAAAGAAAACAAGGGGACTGGAGAGCTCAGCCGGGGAAGCACCCTGATTGCTCTTGCAGAGGACCTGAGTCTGGTTGCCAGCGCCCATATGGTGGCTCACAATGGTTTGTAACTACAGTTCTAGGGCATCTGATGCCCTCTTCTGGCCTCTGTGGGCACTTCATGTATGTGGTACATATGCACACACACACACACAAGCATGTGTGCACACACATGCAGTTAAAACACTTATAAAAAATCTAAAAAGAAAAAGTAAAGCTCCCCATGTGTTTATTGGAGCAGGAGTTGGAGGGCTCACTAAGGACCAAGACAGAATTGGGGTACTATCTGTGTGGAGTGCACCCTTGTTCCATACGTCCATCTGCCATAGGAGGTGCATGTTTGAGCATGACCAAGTTTCATTGCGAAGGGCTTTTCAGATTAAATTAAAGGCTTGGGTTTTTATCTTTTCATTACCAGACTTCTGTTTTAAACTTGGTGGAAGTAAGATGGTTGGTCAGGCTGTTTGTTCACTGTTGTTTTTAACTAGGGGAGGGGTTCTCTGAGGTACCGGGGGAATGGTTTTGTGTATGGAAGAATAGAGGAAGGACAGTTGCATGTTGTCTGGCTGAGAGATGATTTGATTCTGAACTGAGACAGTGGCTGAGAAAGGTAGCCTGGACATAAAGGAAATTTCTGGGGTGGAAATGAAAGAAATTGAACACGTGTAAGAAGACATGGGGTTGGAGGAGAAAGAGGGGAGGGAGGGAGGAAGGGAGAGAGGATTTAGAAGGGATGGATGAGTCAGTGGGAAAGTTAAGATTTCTGGTGAGTTCATTAGGAAATGTGACAAAGAGAAGACACAGGTTTGAGAGAATCCATGCATACTGGCTTAGAAACTGGAGATGGGGTTTCCTGTGCCTGAGGGTGACTTCGGGGTTATAAGCTTGTGTATCATGTGATGTTTTCAGTAGCAGGTGTGTTGATGGGGAGATTATTAAGCTTACCTGAACTCAGGTGTGTATTATAATAAGCTTTTTCTTAACAGACATCTGTGGGTTTTTGCCAAAAAGTTCATTTTAGTCTTCATCATTTTAAGGATCATATTGGTGTAACACGACTCCAAAAATGTAACTTAACTTTTAACATCTTTTAAATCTTGGGATTTAAATCACTTATTGAATGACATAATTCAATCACTCATAAAAGGGATTGAGTGTTTTCTATACACAAGAACATGTGCTAAGTGCTGTAAGAGGGATAGGAATTATGTCCATGTGTGGAATTTGGTAAAAGGCATCTTTAGAGAACACTGGTTAGAGAAAGCAATGGCTTTCCATTCCTGACATACTGAGGTTGACAGTGAGGGAAGAGTCTACCGAATTCACTGCACTGGTTCTAAGGTGCCATATTGGAAGATGCTTCCCTGCGTACAGGAGAACTGATTCTGCAGTAGGATTGGGAAGGAGGGAAGCAATGGGTTCTGTGCTGCTGGGTTCTCTGTTGAGATGTATGTTGCCTAGACACATAGCTGGAACAACACCTCTTCTCCTTGCCTCTATGCCAGCTTTGTTCTATTGCTTTGCTAATAGCTCATGCTGGAGATTAGGGTTGAGGAGACTTGCAGATGTTAAGTGACCATGGAAGGAACTTCCTGCAGGCTTTGTGATCTAGGACATGTTCTTTTTTTTTTTAACATTTATTTCTTCAAGTTGCATCTCAGTCAAAGTCCCATCCTTCCTCCCCCTCCCTGTCCCCTCTCCTACCCTCTTCCCTCCTCACACTCCTGTCTGCTTTTGTTGTTGTTGTTTAATTTAAGGTGTATCTTTTTTCCTCTCCAGCAGCTCCCCCTTTTAGTCCAATAACAGACTCTTTTTCTTATAGCATTAAATACAATACAAAGCAATAGGAACAATGTTTTTAATCAGCAGGTCTTTACTGGGGGGAAATCCATGACTTCAGGATGTGATCAAACAAGCAATTTAGGGATAATGATATTTAATGGCTGTGGCTGGAATGTAATGGAGACGGTAATTTCATGCCATCTTAGGGGGGTTTGGATAAGTTAATGCTACCAAATGGCACTGTACTGGGGTCTCCTTTGGGGTCAAATATGGACTTCCTATCTCTGCTTTCCCTTCTGCTGGTTGGAGAAGTTCTGGAAAGATCTTAGAGTTTTTGATTGCCTTGTTCTGTGGTTCTTTTTCTAAGAGAACTCAGTTTAGTTATAGGCATTTTTATTACTCAAATTTTCTCTTTTAACTTAAAGACTAATTTTAGTAGCTAATTATTTAAAAACCAAGCAGGGAACTTAGCATATGAGTATGAGAGGACTGATTTCAATTGTGACTTCACTTCTGGATTAGAATGCGGTTGCTCCAAAGTGCTCCTTTCACTAATCATGACAATATAATGATACTGTGTTTCTTAGCTACAGTTACCATCTCTGTGACAGGAAACCAGGAGCAAAAGCAACTTAGGAAAGAAAGGGTTTATTTCAGCTTACACTTCCACATCACAGTCCATCACTGAAGGAAGTCAGGTTTCCTTCTGAAACTGTGAGGCAAACAAATAACTCTTTGCCTTCAATTATTTTTGCCAGGCATTGTGTATGATGACAAAAAACATCCAACAAACACAGTGCACTGGTCAGTTTTATGTCAACTTGACACATGATAGAGCCTTCATTAATAGGAGTAGTGCCCCATAAGGAGAGATACCTGTGGATAGTGAGAAAGGAGCAGACAAGGATCCCGATGACGTATCATTTACTTTCCACTATGATGTACCAAAATGCCTGGCACGTATTATCACCTCATTTCATTGGCAAAAGATATTCTACTCGGAGTTTGGCAAAAGCTCTGGGTAATGTTCTTATTGTTTAGTGATCTTTTTACCTCCTTTCCTCACAACTGTGACAGTCTTGTTAGAAAGAAGAGCCACAGCAGTGATTCAGTCTCAGGTCTTGCAAACTTTCCTTGTTATCAGAGTCATTGGACTATGTGACTACCAGCTCCTTCTAGGGGTTTCAACAGCTGAAATAACCTTTCACAGTTCATTAGGAGCCTCTAAGTGACCCTCCAAGTCAACTGAACTACTAAGGAACCATGCCTGTTGATAGGTCTGTATTTTACATGGGTGAAACAATGGTGGCAGAACTGTTTTCTCAGGACTGTGGGCTACAATGATTTGTTGTTAACACATTTTCATGGGATAAAAATCTCAGAAATGGGACACTGAATGGCTTTAACGTCACTACGAATAATTCCATGAACTGCTACAGTCATCATTCAGTTTTTAGAGTCTCCTCCTCTATGATCTTGTAAAACCAAAGATAAGAAGGATGGGGCAATCCAACCCTTTTCTGGAAGTTAGGGGTGGCCACTGGACTATGTCCTTTGATGTAACTGCAGTTTAGAGTATGTTTTTGTAAAATTTCAATGGTGTTGTCTAGTTGTTGGTCAGTGGAGGACTGATGTAGTTGTTGCTCCCTAGCCTAAAATAATACAGTAGTTGTACTGATGGTGCATATGGTGATGGTGCATATGGTGATGGTGCAGATGGTG
>CAJQZJ010032218.1:2072534-2084693 GCA_907164525.1 Lophiomys imhausi | reverse complement strand
TGATGGTGATGGTGCATATGGTGATGGTGATGGTGTATATGGTGATGATGAGTTGGAACTCTTGGTTTCCCTGCCTCCTGAGTGCTGGGATTGCAGGTGTGTGCTAGCATATCCACCAATCAGAGCCATTTTAAAACATGTTATTAGGTAATACTGAAAAGAAAAGAGAACTTTTCTCTCTGTGGAATAGTGAATCAAGCTTAACATTGCCTACAGAGACTGGTTGTTTCAAGGTCTCCAGTGGGGATTCAGGTGATGGCTGCAGTGGATTGTGTGTGACTTACAAACCTTAAACTCCAGGGTACCAATGTTTCTGGACAGGCCCCAGCTGGTTGTTGTGTTGGTTGACTGAAGACAAACCTGGCTGATTTCTCTTGGAAAACACCAGTGTGCCTCTGGAACTCATTTTGGGGCTCACTAGAGTCAGGACTCTTTTTGAGCCAATCCCAGAGGCCTCTTGATCATCATCAAAGGATCTAAGAAGGCCTGAGACTTTCAGGGTGAACTCAAAATGACTTGCATCTTTGGAAGTTTATTCAAAATAGAATCCCTCTCCAAATATCAGAACTGCTGAGTGCAAAGAGGAGTATAACTTCCGAGGAGTCCTCTAAGGCTTCCTAGGAGCTTGCTCATAGAAATTGTATATTATGTTGCTCGAGTCAGACAACGCAGCATAACAACGGTTCCAGCAATCATCACAAATCTTTCTTCAACAATCACGGATTTTCTTGTCCTCCAGACACAGCAACGTGGTCAGTGGCCATGGCAGAGAGTTGCATGGTCCCCTAGAAGGAGGTCAATAGAAACAGGTTATTGAGGACTGCTTGAATGTACAATGGCCCCTACAGGCGCATGCATTTGAAGACTTGGTCCCAGTCAGAGTAGTGTTTGGAGCTTTTGGAAGGTAGGTCACCTGAGGCAGGGCTTGGGGTATAGTCTAGTCCCACTTCCTGTTCTCTCTGTTTCCAGACAGAGGGTACAGTGTGACCCTGGAAGCCTCTTTGGCCACCATGCCAGAAAGCACCTGCTGCCATGCTTTTCCCACCACGATGAAATGATCCCTTTGAACTGTAAGCCACAATGAACTGTCTGTCTCCTATAGGTAATTAACAGAAAAATGAATTAATACATCTCAATGACTGTGGCATAGATTGTCAAGTTGATAGTTAATACTGATTGTCAGCCTTATAGGCTCTGAATCACCTAGGAGAATGGCCTGCTGTCTCACCTGTGAGAGATTAGATAAGCCCTTGAGGGGTGATCTTGATTTGGTTTATTGAGGTGGGGGGACTTATCCTAAACAAAGGCAGGGTGAATACCACCAGTTGTGTCCCTGGGCAGCATAAAAATGAGGAAGCGTGCTATGCAAGAGCATTCTCTTCATCTTGCCTATGGATGTAGTGTGGTCATCTGCCTCAAGCTTCTGCAGCCTTGGCTTCCCTGCCATGTTGGACTGACTGAACCTTGAACTGTGAGACAAAATATACCCTTCCTTCCTTACGTGGCTTCTTCTGGGTGTTTTGTCATAGCAGCAGTAAAGTAACTAATCCATCCATTAACATAGACAATCTCTGCGAATGGAATTAGTAAAACCAGTTCTCCACAGGCACCGTTGTTCTTTGCACTAATGTTCATAATCAGCAAAAGTTAGGCAAGGTCAAAATATTGAACAATAGGACATTAGTGATGGTTAAATAATCCAATGTTAACTTCCTTTAAAAAAGGAAGAATTGATTTTGGAAGTCCTCCTCCAGCTTTCTCTGGTGCTTTACAACAGCCTGTCTTGAATAGATGACTCCTGGAAAGGAGTTGAAAATGCTTTGGGTAGTGGGAGTAAAACTTGGACTGGACCATGTGTAACTGTAACCAAGTGGTATGTGCCAACCACGCATGTGCGGATGGTGGGCACAGAACAAGTGTAAAGGAGGTCTGATGAGTTTGTTGAGAAAAAACACAATTAAAATAAAAATCAATGAGCCAGTCTGGAAGTTGCCTTTCATGTTTAGTATCAGAAACCAGAGGAGAAAAAGCAGAGGTTCTTGTGTGAAGCCAAGGGAGATTGCCACTGATGTCACTTTGTAGGCAGAAGTCCTAGGGGAGTCACTATCCACGTGCCTTAATCTCCTCCCTGGGGGCCTGGTGATGAGTGTCTTCTAGATATTATCCAGCCGGATATTGTCCTGGCCTTTACCATTCACTTCCCACTTGCCCTTTGAAAGCATTTATAAATACTAGTATTTGCGAAATTGTACTTTCTTAAGAGGCTGTATTTGATGAAACTTGCCTAATGTCCTGGAGATTTAGAAACTGGGAGTTGTTCTGTAGGAATTCTGAAGCCTGTTGGAGCATGAGAATGCTCACATGAGAAAAGTAAATACGTAGATGTGAAAATGCGTGTGGATTGTTCATCAGTGACAGTTAAACTTATGTCATGTGCACATGTGTTGGTGATGAGCAGAAGGGCCGTTCTGCAGTGAAGGGGTGTATGAGGGATGCCTCCTTCCTTTCCCTGCAGTTGTATTCTGTGAACTATCATTTTTCTTTCCTTTTTTTGGGGGGCTATTTATTATTTCAAGTTACATCTCCATCACAGTGCCTTCCACCCTGCCCAGTTCCACCCTCTCCCCCTCTCCTCTGTCTCCCACTCATCCCACTCCTCCAATGTGTAGTGTCCCTACATATCGTCCCCTCTCAGTTCAACAGTCATATGAGGGCTTTGAGCTTCCTCTTGCACTGGGGGCCTACATGGTAGCACCCCTAGGTCAAATTGTCCCATTGATAGGTAACAAAGTCTATGTTCCTGATACTTTTGGTGTGTTGGTTGTAGTATAGTTATCCTGTACTGTGTGGCTAAAATCCAATTATAAGTGAGTGGATGCCATGTGCATCTTTCTGAGTCTGGGTTAGCTCACTTAGGATGAGCTTTTCTAGTTCCATCCATTTGGCTGTGAATTGCATGATTTCCTTAATCATCAGAGAAATGCAACTCAAGACGACTCTGAGATTCCATCTCTCACCTGTCAGAATGACTAAGATCAAAAACTCAAATGACAGCACATGCTGGCGAGGCTATGGAGAAAGGGGAACACTCCTCCATTGCTTGTGGGAGTGCAAATTTGTACAACCGCTATGGAAATCAGGCTGGCAATATCTTAGAAGACTTGGAATAGCCCTACCTCAAGACCAGCTATACCCCTTCTGGGTATCTACCCAAACTATTTCTCACCAAACCACAAGGACATATCCTCATCTATGTTCATAGCAGCCTTATTTGTAATAGCTAGAAACTGGAAACAGCCCAGATGTCCCTCAACTGACAAATGGATAAAAAAAATTGTGGTACATTTACACAGTGGAACACTACTCAGCCATCATCTTTCTTAAACACGAAGAAGACAAGGCAAATTTGTTCTTCTCAGCAAGCTTTTGGCTAGGCCAGTGTTTCAGGTTTTTTACTTTTTTATTTTTTGGCTGTACTTTCTAGGAGCTTTGCCAGACATCTTTTAAATACCAGTCTCCCCCCTCCATGAAATTATGTTGTCACAGATGTATGTATATGGATTTAGAAACTATGTGTGCATCTATGTGGTTGTGTATAGTTGTGGAGCCTGTATACACCTATGCTGCTGTGTATGTATTTAGAGACAATGTGCATGTCTATGCTACCATGTTCCAATTTAAAGACTATGTGTGTATCTATGTTGCTGTGTATGGGTTACGATACTATGCTGCATCTATGTTGCCATGTATGAATTTGGAGACTATGCGTGTTATCTGTAGGTTTGACATAAATGAGTGCTGATGCTTTCTGTTCTCTCCCTCCAAGCACCAGTTCTCATCTATGTCCGTGTTTAGAATTAAAAGTCAAGACCAGCATCTCAGGAAGTGATGTGGTAACTAGCAATAGACACCATCATATGAGCAGAAACACGGCTGCTGATCCATGGAGGAGGAAGAGCAGCAAATATGTTAGATCAAGTTTGAGATTCACGGTGCAAATCTAGAGCTATCTGAGACATACCAATGGGTCCAACACACATTCTTTGTTAGCCAGGAGAAACCCCTTTGGTCAAAGCAAAAAGCTGTTTCCCCCACCCACTTATGATTTTAGATTCAGATACTGTCTTAGAAACATAACCAGCCAATGTATTCAATCACATCCTGGTCCTATAAATGTTAGGAATATATGCACCATTGACATGGACTTTATGCTCTGATATCTAAAGAAACATCACACTCAGTGTAACAGACCTGGTGTGCCTTGCTTCAGTAAATCTCCACTAATTATGTTGCACACACTCAGATTCTTTCATCCTTTTACTTTTAGCCAGTTTGAAAATGAGGCCCCAGGGGTGTGAGACAATCTGCACGGAGGAGACGACGCTCATCTTTTCCACTCTTTTTCTTAGAAGGACTTTTGAATCTGCCTTTCATGGCTAGTCTCTTCTCTACTTAGGGACTGATGAAGGGCCATGGGAGCACTGAGAGAGATTTTGCGAATCTTGTCTTGTAAGTGTTGACAGAACTTAACGAACTTATTAGATGGAACCAGCACCCGTCAAGAAGAAGACCTAATTGGGTGACATTAGAACAGAGCAGCCACAATTCTGAATAATGAATGCACTGCCTGTGTATTCTTTAGCCAATAATAGGAGTCATGATATGTTTCTGCAACATGGTTTTGTGTGGTGTCTTCCCTGTGTTTCTTAATGTTTGCCAATATGTTTTGGAAGGAAGCTCTTTCTCCCTCTAGATATTTACTCAACAAAATATTCCCCTCTCCAGTGGAATTATACCACCTTGTATTCCCTCAGCTTTACTTGGGGAGAACAGGAATTCGAAAACACAATATAATCTTTAATGCTTTAAAAATAATAGATCACAGAATTTCCTGTTGGGGTTTGATTTCTAGAATTAATGTCCTCTTGAAGCTAGATTTGCCTATCTGGTTTAACTCTTGGGATATGGAGGACAGGAAATTAGTCATGCCCAAACCATTTGGGAATATCTAAAATAAAGAAAAAACCCAAATGAACAAAATTATGTGTTCTTGGAGATTGGCCAAGATGAAATATGCAAACTCTTCTATAAAATATATTTGACATTTTATTTAAAAAAGTAAATTATAATATTTTTGTCATTTAAGTTGGGTGCTCAGATTATCATGGGCATGGTATACACAATCAATAGCACTGTTCTAGAATGTTCTCTACATGCTGGTCAAGTAAAGACCACATTCTTACATAGAGCAAAGGCAGCTTCAGGAAGGCATTTTACAATTACTTACATCAGAGTTTAATTCTCTATTCTCTGGGTTTTAAAAGTTATCTCTGTTTTGTATAACTGTAAACCAGCATGTCATCAATGATGAGTTCTTTAGAGATGGATCAAGGTGTGTATAAGTTGGTGGCTGATGCTAGTTTTGGAAAAATCTACCAACATAACTAGATGGAATCTTGATGACTGGCAGGTCCCATGAGTGGCTAGGTTATGGCTCAGGTCATGAAAAGACCTTGAGACCAGTAGTTGTGATTGTGAATTTTATATTTGTAATAGATATTTAAGTGCACATATGTGGCATAATTCTTGGTAAAGTCATAGCATACCATGAAAAAAATACCCAATATCCTTGTGAGATGAAAAGTTTCATCACACTAAATTTAAAGGTTTCTGAACAATCCTGAGCAATTTATAAATGTTTCATTTCACAGCAAGAATAAAGCAAAAGTCATCACCCAACTCCTTGAGGTAGCACCCCCCCCCCCGCAGAGTCACCCCTGGCTGAAGGTCTTCATGTAGAGACTTCAGCACTGGGGACCACATCTGTGCTCTCTAGCAGGTCGTGGTCTCAGGTTAGACACTGTCGGACCACAGAAACATGCCATCATGCCTTAGCCTGTAGAGTTTAACAGTTTACTGTTTGATTCCTGGTAGAAGACTTTTTACGTTTATTTGTCTGCTCTAAACTTAAAATTCTGATACTTCTACCTAGTCCTCAACTTACGTTTCCTAAAAATATTATTAAACTTTCTTTGCCTCTTCATCCATATTTATAGCTCCTACTACTTAAATAGCACTCTGGTACATATCTATGCAATTTGGATAAACACAACAGATCCATCCTTGATGAACTGTAAAACATCAAAAACAAAACAAAAACTAGCAGAGTGCAATTGTTTATGCATTTTTTCCACCAAAAAAATTTGCAAAGGTAAATATAGAATTAAAGTTGTGGTGGCCACTGCCGAGGAAGGGTTCCTGATATGTTGATACATGGACCAAGTCACATTGGGAAAGACTTACTGGAGGAGATAATTAAAGTGGTTCTAAAGGAAGCAATGAGTTCATCAGGTATGTAGAGTGAGGCATAGACTAAGGTAACAGCACAGAGGAAAGAGCTCCAGAGAAAGGCAGAGAGAACAAGGTACCTCATGATCTCTTATGGCATCATAAAAATGTGACTTTCTCTCAGCAAACAACAGGATTTGTATATGTAGAGACCAGACTAGTACCTTGGAGGACAAAGATGAAGCCAAGGAAGATGGAGGGTCATTGGGAAACAGACTGGCTTAGGGCAAAGGAGAGTCGGAGGCTTGTGAACTCTTTGTTGGGTGGGGTAGAATCAGAAAGATGTATTGTTAGAAACATGTCCTTTTCATTTGCTTTGTGACTTTGGTCAACACATTCAAGAATTCATGAGTCTAAGTTTCAAAAGATAGTACACAGAATGTTCTACAAGGAGCCAGTCAACCTGTAGAGATATCTCTGGCTCAGCTCCACTCCTTTTACCAATGTGACTTTGGGTGGCCGGTTTTATCTCTCTTTTCAAATTATTCATGACTTTAACCTCCCTTCTAACATACTGTATACCACACCAGATCCAGGTTGGGGTAGCTTTCAGCCACTTAATTTTTTACCTTAAACTTATCAGCTTTGCCTGTAAAATACTTAAAAGCAGGGTCTTACCCTAGGAGCCACATCATGGCTTTGCTGAATGTAACAGCATAGAGTTTCATTGGGTGGAAGTTCAAAACAAATCACATTAAACACTTATGTAGGCCAAATGACACACATGAAAACATGAGAGTCCTGTTCGTAAAAACTGGATATACAGTAGAATGTCTAAACTGTAAACAAAATTCTTAAAGTGGAATACTATGCAGGCACAGAAATGGAGGAACCAGAGCTATAAGCAATTTGTTGTTGATGAATGCATAAGTGCATAATATGTATCAGGAAGCAACATCAGGATCAGGAGCGTGTGAGAGATGTTTCCATTTGTGTGGCTATGTGCAGCGATTCATCGGGATAGTGGTTATATTCAGGGGAGAGCAATAGTACCAGAAGGCCGTGGAGACTTCTGGAATTCAGCTATCTGCATGCCCCTGCTCTCCATTTTCCTTAGACAGAGGAAAAGAAATTCACTGAGCCTGTCCTTGGCAGTCTCAGGGATGGTGTCCTGCTAACTAAGCCCAGAGCCAGTGGGGACAGTGGAAAGAAGCCTTTGCCTCCTGTTGCCTCTGTCGGCCGGAGCATCTCCTCGCCTACACCACAGGTGTGAGGTTTATTGTTTCTTGTCTGATATGAAGTGTGAAAAGTATATGCATAGGGCAAAAGCTGAGGCTTTTGTGATGGGGTAGCCTGCCAGGGGTAGAGCAGAGAGGGGGAATTCTCGGAACATGAAAATGCTAGGCTAAAACCAGGAATGGACCAAGCAAACCTGAACAGGTGCCGTATCTCACAACCGCATTTCAAGTCAGTGTGTGATTAAAGTAGGAAACAAGACCTTTCACTCTTACCTCCCAGTCACTAGTCACAGCCCTCTGCTTATTAGAGCCTTCATCTCAGTTGTTTTGTAGCAAAGACTGTGTGTGTGTGCATGCATGTATGTATGTGTGTGTGTGTGTGTATGTGTGTGTGTGTGTGTGCGTGTGTGTATGTGTGTATAGATCAGATGTACAGATTCATTTCTCAGGTATTGCTTCTCACTCCACCTTGGTTCTTTTTGACACAAGGTCTCACTTTTTCCTGAACTCAATGATTCAGCCAGGCTGGCTGGCTGGTGAGCCCCAAGGATTCTCTTGTGTCCCCAGCATAAGGATTATAAACTGGAGCCACCCACTTGGCTTCTTCATTTGGGTCCTGGGGTCTAACTCAGGTCTCCCTGCAAGCACTTCACTGACTGAACTCTCTCTCCTGCCCATAAACATCATTTCAAAAATTTCAAATTCTCAGGGCAGTGGTGGCGCACGCCTTTAATTCCAGTGCTCAGGAGGCCGAGACTGGTGGATCTCTGTGAGTTTGAGGCCAGCCTGGTCTATAGCAAGAGTTCCAGGGCAGCTGGGGTTACACAGAGAAACCCTGTCTTGAAAAATCAAAAAACCAAACCAAACCAAACCAAATCAAACCAAAAACAACCACCACACCACCAACAACAATCAAACCAAACCAAAAACCCCAAACCCTTCAAATTCCATATAACATTTTTTTCTTTCAACTAAACATACATTGAAACTTGAAATGATACTGCTGTGATAGTATACATAAATTACATAATTGCTTTGGGAAAAATGCCTGGGAATCGGAGAAACAAACAAACAAAAGGGATCAAATAAGAGCAGCAGTAAAAGGTGGTACTAGCCAAAGCCGCTAGGCTCCTCCTCCGCCGGACTCAAACTTCTGATTGATAGTAACAGGTTACTGTGGTGGTCACCATGTTCTCTAACATGAAGGAAACTGGAAAAGTGACACACAGTAAATATTTTAATTATGAATGATTAAAACATTTTGCAGCCGTATATCTCTGTGCATTTCATTGCTGAAGTGCAGTTAAAATCAATTCCAAGGGAAGTTGAGAGGAGGTTGGGAGAAAGGCCTGGTTCTGCCTGGCTTCTGGGCTTGTCTTTAAGGTGTGACTGGTTCTACTTGTTTGGTGTCTCCCTCCAAAAGCCCAGTGTATCTGGGATTACAGGGAAGGTGGGGCCGTAACAAATCTTGACAGGCTTTAATGAAGAGGTATAGAATGTCTCAGATGTATTTGAAGGAACATGGGTGTTGTGGTTTGTATATGGTTATGGTAAATAACCAGCCACTGATTACTGTGGTCTGGCCTTTGCTGGGAGCCCTGGACCACTGGAGACACATTTAGCTTGTACTACCCTCCCCGCCCCCCGTACAGATAGATCCCTGCTTTGCGATCACAGCAAGCTAGGCAGGGGCACAGAGTCCCATCTCACAGGAGAGCTGCCTCTCTCTAGAAGGGTGGGAGGTTGACAATCCCAGGGCTAGGAGAAGAGCTGTGTTAGGGGTTGTCACTCAGTGTCTCTCCTTTCTTCATGACCGACTCTTGGAGATGCTCACTGTAAATGAGCCCAACTGGGAGACCTGGATGCCTGCTGAGCTCTGAGCTGCCATGGCTTCCCCCCATATCCCAGGGGGACCCACAGCCTTCACACCCTGACAGGAAGTGCTCAAGCAGAACTAAAGTGGCCCTCCAGTGGTGGTCATGTTTCAAATTAGAGCAGGGCCTCCAGAGATCAGAGACTACTTCGTGTCCCTCCCTTTCCTTTCTGACTGGCTGGTATCTTTTCTTCATTAGGACATGAGCATCTACAGAGAGAGATATTATGGGACTGTAAGGCACACAGGTTAGTGGGGCCAATGCTAAAGGTCTTGCTCTTAGTCAATTTTCAGCAATATGGAAGAGATCCTAGTCCCTGCCCAGCTGTGTGTGTGTGTGTGTGTGTGTGTGTGTGTGTGTGTGTGTGTGTGTGTGTGTATGCATGTACACAGGTGGGTATGGAGGACAGAGGTTCCCCAGTCACTAGTCACCTTCCTTCTTTTCCTGAGACAAAAGTCTTTCATGATCCTGTGGTTCGCCGATTCAGCAAGGCTGGTTGACTTGCCTCGGAGAATCCACATGTCTCCACTCTCCAGTGTTGGGTTTCCAAGTGTGGACCACAGCACCTAGGATTTTTACATGGATGCTAGGAACCCAAGACAGGTGCTCACATTTGAGTGGTGAACACTTTACTGAGTGAGCATCTCCCCAGCACTGTGTTACTGCCTTCTGATTTGATCTCATTGAGCCACTTGAGATGAAGGCCCATTTAATGACCATCTCCTCTCCTGCCTCTTCTGCACATCAGAAGGTCTTTGTACAAGAGGCAAGCACTGGGTTTTTCCTTTGGCAAGCTAAAGGTGAAGAAGACTGTATGCTTACTCTCCCATGCCCCTCAGAAGGGGAAATCTCTGGATTAAAAAGCTGGACAGGCATTTCCCTCTAAGCTGCCAGCTGCATTTTGCCTTTCCAAAAGCAGAGGTAAGGAGGTATAAGGAAAAAGTAGTCCCAACACCTTTCCTGTATTTCCCAACGTCCCTCAGGAGAGACGTCTTTCCCATCTGCTGACATCATCCATGCTGAGTCTTGCTCCCTTAGGGATGCCCCAGGTCTTCTTCACTCCCATGCATTCAGCATCCATATGTGTGTTCCTTTTCAAAATCATCCATACTTCCACTAAGAGAGAAGGAGAACTAAGAGGAGTAGAGCTAATGGATACCCACTACATGTTCCCCATTCCACATCATCACGTGTTGGATCACCAATACCCACGGTGGTGGGAGGTGGTCATGGCACCTCTGGGAGACAGAAGGTCATGTCATGCAGATTGGATTAGTTACTTTGATGTTGTTGTGATAAAACACTATGACCAAGGCAACTTAGAGAAATAAAAAGGTTATGGGGTTTAGGGTTCCCGAGTGCTAAGAGTCCATAGTGGCAGAATTGAGGCGTGGCAACAAGCCACAGTTGGTACCAGGAGCAGGAAGCTGAGACCACACACCTTGAACAGCAAACACTGGGCAGAGTGAACTGGAATCATTAAATGCACAAAGCCCACCGCCAGTGAGATCCTTCCTCCAAAAAAGCCACGCACCGTAACCCTTCCCAAATGGTCCTACCAAGCAGGGATTAAATGCTCAAATGTCTGTGACTATGAGGAGCGTTGCCATTCAAAGTACCACAGGATAGCATGTTCCTCACTGAGACGACCAGTGTCCTGAGAAGACAGAGGACAAACAGGGAAACAGGACCTCAGCACACGCCAAATCTATCCCAACTATGGTTCAGTTACTTGAGCTGATGGTGACTGGCCACTCGCCAGGCTTTTGCCATTGGGAAAACTAGTCATTTTCCCGCTGCTTCTGCCTATGGACCATAGAAAGAGAGTCCCTGAGGAGCAGGCCCCTCCGCTGCATGCTTATGTCTTTGTTGTTTCCCTTTGTTATCAGATGGCATCTGGCCTTCAGACACTTGGGCTGCTGTACCAAAAGTACCCTAGAATGATGACTGACTCTCATTTCTTGGTGCTGGGGAGTCTGGGATTGAACAGCCAGCATGTTTGGTGTCCAGTGTGGGCCTACTTCTTGCGAGATGGTCTCCTCACCATGCCCTTGTGTGGCAGAAGTGAACAAGCTCACTGGAGCGTCTTGTAAAGGCATTAATCCCATTACCAACACCTTCCCAGTTAACTCCCAAAGTGTCCTTCTAAAAGTGTCACTGTGAGGACAAAGATTTCAAAACATGAATTTTGGAGAGATGTCAAAGTCCAGTCAAGGGGCTGGGGAGATGATTCAGTCAGCAAAGCACTCACAGAACCTGAATAAAAATGCCAGCTATGGTGGTGTGTGCTTGAGATCCCAGTCCTGGGGAGGCAGAGACAGGTGGGTCCAGGGGCACGCTGACCAGCAGGCCAGCCTAATTGGTGAGGTGACATTAACATGGATGGAATTAGTTTAGTTGATGATACTCTGTATAGTCAAGTGTCCTTACACTACTAGAAGGCTGTAAGCCTGAGAATTACCTTCTTGGTGAGGTTTTCTTCAGGTGGAAATGATGGTGACTTAGTTTTGTGCATCAGCCTGAGCTTGCTCAGGGATGCCCACACATCTGGTGAAACATCGTGTGTGGGTGTGCCTGCCTGTGAAGGTGTTTCTGGAAGAGATGAGGGCCTGGACCAGCCTTTACCAACGTGCGCAGTTCAGCAAATCACCAAGAAGTCTAAAGAGAACAGAGGTTGGAAGAAAGACGCCTTTTCTCTATGAGATGGAGCGTCCACCCCTCCTGCCCTTGGACTATGAGACATCCACCCCTCCTGCCCT
>CAJQZJ010032218.1:2059566-2072524 GCA_907164525.1 Lophiomys imhausi | reverse complement strand
CTTGGACTATGAGACATCCACCCCTCCTGCCCTTGGACTATGAGACACCCACCCCTCCTGCCCTTGGACTATGAGACACCCACCCCTCCTGCCCTTGGACTATGAGATATTCATCCCTCCTGCACTTAGGCTATGAGACATCAACCCCTCCTGCCCTTGGACTCTAGGACATCCATCCCTTCTTGCCCCTAGACTCTGGGACAGGAATCCTTTATGCCCCTGGACTCGGGGATATCAATCCCTCATGCCCCTGGAGTCTGGGACAGTCATCCCTTACTAACCTTAGATCTTAAAGCCCTTAGGTCTCAGTTCTGTGGATTGATCAACTTATGTAGCAGTTTCCCTGCCTTTTTACTTGTTTATGGGAAACCAAAGACTGATCAGCCTCTGCAGTTGCGTGAGCCAACCCCCCTGTTAAACTGTCTGGTGAAAATGCATGTCTCCCACTGATTCTTTTTCTCTGGAGAACTAAATGCAATGGAGAAGAGGTGGGTCTCCTCTGGGAGGTTTCTCTGTGTTCTTAGACTAGCATTTAGGAATACATTGCTTTACTCCAAATAAAGTAAAGTTTGAGTGTGTGTATGTACACAGATACAAAGACACACCTAGCCACACACACATGTGGATGCACTCATGTACACTGACACAAATTCACACAGAGACATACATACACACATACATGTATAGCACATTCACACACATGTACACGCACACACACAAAGTCTTGTTATAATCTATGAAGTGGCATTTCACTTGGTATCAGACTATTAAATTTTGGCATGTTTTAATGATCAAGACAGAAAACATCCTAACATTTGCCATGTGAATCCTGGAACAGTAACAATTGATAAGCAAGGACTGTCCTTTGCGGCACCTGCTGACAGAGACACATCAAATCAACCTCAAACAGCTGATAAAACTGACTCTTTAGCTTTGATAACCTACATATTTATGGTACAGTATTACACACTCATAAGAAAGATGCCACAATAATTATGTCATGATATAAAGCATTGTTTCAAATATAAGTAAAATTGGAAGCTAAACAGTGTATCATAAATCAACCAGTTTTATAAATCCACGCATGCATAGAATGCATATGCAAATGCTCAGTGTCACAATCTTTCAAACAGATAATCTGAATTTTCTCTCTAGTGTTTGTACAATGCTTCTTACAAATAATTTTTTAAATGTCAGTGAGCCACAGTTTTACCTAAGTGTTTTTCAGTACAGCTACTGTCATGGACAAATCACAAGTTAAGATTTAGTGCACCATCTGTTGTCAAAAGGGCTGGTACTCTCCCAAAGGAACAAAGACAATTTTCGAAAGAAAGTAACCGTCTGAGGTGTGGCCCTTGCAAGGATCTCATTCACAACCAGACACTCATGTATCGAACTGGGACTGTAGCAAGGTGGTCAGGGAGAAAGACGTATGAGTGGCTCTGTGGTGGGTACCATAGTGGGAAAGGGCAGAGATGCAGTCCAGCCTGGTCTAACACTGTCTGGAATATAGTCAGTACATGAAAATATAGCTAATACCTCTTCTTAATAGATAATAGCAATCAAAACATCAACAGTCTTTCAATAAAGAGTCCCAGCCAGGCTGCATGGTGGATTGCCTTCTTTCTGGTTCTTCACTGACTTTACTGGGACCGCCAAACTGTGAGCCAGTCAATGTCCTTGTACCTCCAGGTGATAAGAACCATGAGCCCTGAGCCCTTTGCAGGAAGGCTCTTGCAGTCTGAAGCAATGGCTTCCCCAGTCTCCCTGGAGGCTACACAGAAGGGTATTGGAAAGTGTGTCCTATTGGCATCATTAAGTCAAGATTCTCCCTGATGGTGTCACTAAGCACCAAGCTGTCCAGGCACCAGTGGCCTCACTTCCTCCTCACTAGTGACCTCACTAGCAGAGTGGTAAGCGCAGGGTCTTATCTTGAGAACACCGGGTCTGACCGAGTCTGTAACTGTTTAGATGGAAAGCAGGGACAGCTAAACAGCCTGTTTACAAAGAGAGGCGCAGATAGGTTTTCACGTGCCTCATAAATCCTCTCTCTCTGACCACAAAGACAGTTCTTCCTGGCAATCAATTAGCCTGGGTGGGGAGACTGGGCTCCTCCGGTGTGTGCTTTCCCAGGTGGAATGGTCCAAGAGGAAAGCTGAACAGCGAGGAGTCCTGAGGATGCACTTAGAGGGTTGGGCTGGGGGTGGGGGGTCCTTGGGAGTTACTGTGATGTGAGGGATGCCCCCTATCGGATGAATGAGGACATGCACCAGAATAGAATCCTCCCACCAGGAATCCTCTCTGACTCTCCCTCCCTCCCCCCTTTAATGATACAGGGTCTTGTGAGTCCACTCTGGCTTCAAACTCGTAATGTAGCCAAGAATGATTTTAAGCTTCAAATCCTCTTGTCTCCACCTCCCAAGTGCTGGGATTACAACTGTGGGCCTTCACACAGGCTTTCTGCATGCAAGGCAAACACTGTACAAACTTCACTATGTTTCCAGCCCAAAACCCTGCGCTCTAGACCTCCTAGGCTGGCCCAGCATTCTTACTGGGCTTCCCTGGTGTGTTGTAAGTGTTCAGTAGGATCTACCCCACCCACCCCCTGCTAGATGCCAGAGGCCCCTGACTTCCCTCCTCCAGCTGTGACAACAGACAGTGTCTCTCTCCAATCATCCTCTTGTTTGGGATCCATGACTTGAGCAAGGGCATCCCCTCATTTTCGGATGCAGTATTTCAGGGGTTAATTTTTTTTCTCTCTCTGAATGTAGATTGACACTCCGTTCTCCTTGCTTCTCTGCTGGCAGCTGAGTGCTGGCTATAAGATTACATATTGGCTAATACTCCCATCTCTAACCTGAAGCTTTGAAAGGAAACAGCTTTTATCTTCTCAGTTACATCCAGAGGAGGGGAGGGTTTGGTTCTCCATTGCTTTGCCTGCAGATTTTAATCCTTTAATCGCCTTCCTACTGATGCTGGGGAGCTGGGCTGAGAATCCACCTGCTCTCCTGGTCTTTAGGTCTGTGCCTGCTGGACTCCTGAGAAAGTTCACTTCCTTCCTGCCAGCCAGGGCAACCAGTTTCAGTCAGAGATAACTTCAGGGCTTCTCAGGATTGTAGCTGAGAGGAAGCAGGAGACTGGCCCCATCCTTACTGTTACCTCCTGGCTCCAGAGAAGGTGCAAGCGAGCTCTTACTTAGAATTTTCATTCTGTCCTCCACAGGACTAAATGATTTCTTTGTCTGGTGGGAAACTTGCCAGGTTTTTGTTTTTTTTTTAAACAGCAGCAACAACAACAATAGTAACAGTATTTTGCAAATTCAATGATGGAGCAAAGCTACATAATCTTATATTTTATGTGCATTTACCAGAAAGGGATCTGCCTTTGGTTTTCTTCAGAGACGAAAGAGAAGGAGGTTCTGATCCCTGTGTTGTGACATCTAAGATTTGTGTGGGGCTGGTTTTTCCAAGAGAGTTCTTATCTGGGGGACACGACTGTGGGAATCTACCCCGCTCACTGTTAACATTAGGTTGTAAATTATCTGGCTCCAGTTTTCCCTAATTGTTTCTCTGGGAAGCAGTCCCGCTACCTCTTGCCCTGCAGAGGATGTGTAAAAACACGTGTCTGTCCAGTGTGTTGACAAGAGAGGTCATTTCACACACAACTCCCAACAATCATTCCATGTGGTGAAAAGATGCTTCTCCACATGAAACCTGCCACACAAAGCTCAAAGGGGAATGAGAAAGACTTTGGTCTGAGTTGACTTTGAGTGACATGGCCTAGGAACATGGGTTCAGGTTGCCTCAAGAGAAGTTTAATCTCATATTTGAAAATGCTTGTCACAAAGCCAAACAGAAAGGCAGGAGTTAGGATTGTAAATGTTTTTGGTTTCAAATTTCACTAAAAATTGTGCAGAATGATACAGTGAGAAATATATTTTATAATGATTTCTTTTAAATAATTTTAATTTATCTATGACTATCACTTTCCAAATGTGGAGCATTTCCTCCCACTGGCTACTTACATAATTTCTGTTTATTCAGAAGACATCTTGGGCTAGGGACATAGTTCAGTGGCAGAGTGCTTACCCAACATGCATGAAGAAGACCTGGGTTCTCTCTCCAGCACTGGATAAGCCAGATGTGGTGGTGCAAACCTGTAGTCACTGCACTTGGGTTAGAGGCAGGGAAATCAGGGGTTCAAGGGGATCCTCAGCTATATAATGAGTTTGAAACCAGCCTGGGCTACACGAGACTTTGTATCCATGGTATGATAGGCACATCACACTTTTGTTGCATCTTAGGTGCTCTGTCTGTCTAGTGGGAGGCTATAGCTCAGGGTCGAAGATGCTTCACAGGTCCAACTTCATAACTGGTCCAGCCCTGGGAGCTGGCCCCTCCCTTTGGTCATGGATGACTTGGGTGATTATGACACTGATCTTCTTATTATAAAACAAGAAAGAGATTATTGGCCAAAACTTCAGCAGGTTACATAGCTTTTAGTATCATATACACTACACATAACCTACAAACATCATTAAGAACAGAAGCCCAAATTTTCCAGTGATGAGAAAAACTGTAGCAAAAACAGTAACACAGAGAATCCCACATCCCAAAGGTTATTGTAAAAAGGGCTTTTGAAAAGTCTGGAAGGTCACAGAAGAAAATTTCACCGCTGCTGCCTTCAGACAATGGGGTGTAGACTTTTACCTTCTCCAAACTGCATCCCTTAAGTTTTCTACTGTGAGTCAGAAAGAGGAAGCCAACTGGTTGCAAAATGCCTGTGGTGGGGGTAAGGACAAAAGCAACAAGAGGTCTAAATGCTCCTTGGAGAAGATATGCTCCTAAATCCGTGGTTCTCAACCTGTGGGTCATGACCACCTTGGGGGGGGGGGTCAAATAACCTGTTGTAGGGGCGTCGCCTAAGACCATCTGAAAACAGGTATTTACAGTGAGGTTCATAACAGTAGTACAATTATAGTTATGAGGTAGCAACAAAAATGATTTTATGTTGTCACCACAACAGGAGGAATTAAAGGGTCTTAGCATTGGGAAGGTTGAGAACCCCTGCTCTCAATAAAGACTCTTTTGTGTGTTGTGCATTGACCTCCTAGACTGCCCACACCCTCCCTCTGTTACCAGCGGTGCTCCAAAAATTGCTGTTGCAAGAATGCTTTTCATGCATCTCAAGGGAGATGGAGAGAGGCTTGTTGAGTTGTACTTCCTGTGGGACCCAGAATTCACACTTAGACCACCTTGGAAAAGGAATAGGACTCTACCCTACCATGCACCACAAAATAAGCTCCGGTCGCTATTCCATCATTTGAAATGTTCAAGGTGGGCAGAGATTGTTGGACATTCTCATGGTTCCTCTGACTGGGAGTTTCTTCTGACCCACAAACCCAATGCAGAATGCCCCCATGGTTGAGGTCCATAGCCTCACTGACATTCCGAGAATTGTACCACCATTGCACCAAATCTTTCTTTCCAGGCTTCCTGTAAGGACATGAGGTTAGCCTGGCAGTCCCACGGTGGCTGACCACCAGGGCCCTGGAGTAAGACTCCTGGATGCCTTGTTGTGCTGAGCCCGGTATCTTTTGTTCTCCTGGAGGAGCTGAGCTCATCGGTTCTTGGATGCATATTATAAAAAAAAATCCTGGTCGTGAGAAATTAGGAACGTGGCCTTGTTTGGTTTTCAAGCTCAGTTTTACCTGGGGAATTCACTCATTGTTGTTGTTGTCATTAAATTTGTTTTCTCTGTTTGCATTTTTAGCTGCATTGAGGTGTTTTGGGGAACATTCAGCCTACCTGCGCGTGAAAGGCAAGGCCAGTGCATGACTATGTGATCTGTGCTAGTGGGGTGTGTGCCTGAGATGATCAGAAGATGTGGACAGACAGGTTTTTTTTTATAATTTATTTTTTATTTCTTCAAGTTACATCTCAATCACAATCCCCTCCCTACTCCCCCCTCCAGTCCCACTCTCCCACCCTCTTCCCCCTCAACCCCCCATCCTCTACCCTTTTTTTTAAGTTTAAGGTATATCTTTCCCCCCCTAACAGCTCCCCCTTTCAGTCCAACAAATGGTTCTTTCTCTTATAACAATAAATACAATATAAAAACAACAGAAATAAATAGGCCACAATTATGAGAGTTATATGGCTTAGCATACATTCCCAATGTCCAGTCCATATGTATTTGGCACCTGACTTTAACATTCTACTATCTAACCATCTCCATGAGTTTAAAGTTCTATATCTAACTCAGCTTCCATCCTAACTTGCATCACAATTTTGAAAACATCTTCTTAGATCCAGAACAACCTCTTAATTCCTAAACAACTCAAAATTTAACTATGAGACTCTAGCTATCTATTCTTCAACCACCTCAGAGACCTGAGAGGGATAAATATATCTGATTATATAGGAAGTGCAGGGCCTGCAGCTTCCAAAACTAAGAAATGACATACCAGTGGCTGCCTGGACAGTTCCCATTTTCTCTCCATACATTACAGTATCAATCTTCAGCTGTTTGGCCCCCTTTTCTCTGACAGACATTGATTGTAGAGCAGGAATTATGAAGGACTTGCCTACCCTGTCTTGGCAGAGCTAGGCTGTCGACTTACCTCCTTCCAAGTTTGGACAGACAGGTTTTGAAACTTCATTTGAGTCTGCATGTGCATTATCTAGGAAATGGCTTTGCTTCCTAGGTTTGCATTGAGGAAACCTGGAAAAGCGGCAGAGCTCCATGTTGGGGTGATGTGTATACACCTTAATTAATGAGAGAGCTCTGGGTGTGAACAACAAAATCATGGAGAGGCCTGAGCCAGGTTTGTTCAAGGACGGCCTGGAAACGATCCAGGTGTCTGATATCAGCAAAGGGAAGTGGACCCACAGGACCAGGCCAATGGCTCACAGTCTTGATGCCAATGGGAAGGGGCTGCGGATATGAAATGTAGTCAATGAATCCTTGCATGCAGGCCCATATTGCTGCAATGTGACTTGTCCATCTACATAGTTCACATATGAGAGCCATGAAATTAAGTAAAAAAAAAATCATACACAGAATCGCATAATGCTTAAATTTACTAGCTTTTGTTAGGCTACATCCATAGCTATCATAGGCTACACACAGCCAGTGGCATGCTGGTTGGACATGCGTGGCAGGTATCAGAGCACCTATATCTTTATATTAATTCTTACAAGGATCATCTTCAGCAGGGGGACCCTACTCTACAGATGAGGAAGCTGATACTCTAAAACAGACTTCATTTCATGGCTGCGAAGCAGCAGAGACTGAATTGAAAGTGAGGCTGGGTATATTCTATGCCTTTCCAAATTGATCATCTAGGGCCAGGGAGATGGATCAGTAGGTAAGTGGTTACCACACAACCGTGAGGAACTGAGCTCGTCTTCCCAGAGCCCACGTGGAAAGCTGGGTGTGATAGTGTGTGTCTGTTTTCCCAGAACTGCAGTGATACAGGAAGCAAGGACAGGGGAATCCATGTAGGCTCACTAACAAGCTCAGCCGGGGCATGCAGTGGTAAATGAGAAGGCGTGCCTGTCTCCCTGGTGAGGGCCAACACCCTTAAGTTGTCCTCTGATCTTCACATATGCACAGTGGCACACATGCGCTTGCATTCATAGACATGATCACATGCACACACAAATGATCACACACAATACCACACATGCAGATGATCAAACACATAAACAGGCACAGAAATGCTCACATGTATAAGATCACACATATACATGATCACACACATGGTCACACTCATGATCATGCACATGTGATCTCGTACACACATGCTCACACACACATGCTCACATACACACACACACACGATCACACATACATGTGGTCACACACACAGTCCTCTGCTCATTCGTCTCATTGCTGAGGTTAAAGGGTTTCCATGGTCCAGTTATTCACCTGTGGGGGTGTCGAGGGCAGATGAGGGTGGCCATGGCACCAGCCTCACTGATGTCCACTGCTCCTTTGAGTGACTGGTGGAATGTCAACATTGCTGGCAGTTTTCAGAGGGCCTTTACACTGCAAAGCCAATCCAGTCTAACACATCAATGCTGTGAGCACACACAATGCACACTGTTCTAACACGTCAGCCAATGCAGTGTGCACCTACCCACTCCACAATGCATAGTGTTTCCATCTCTTGGGAGGTCTTGGCCTCCCTCTCTGTAACTCCTCCTGGAAGAGCTGTAGACCTGGCTTAGCCACCAGTAGCTGCTGAAATCATGACATGAGAAGGAATCCAGGTATGAGGCAAGGGGAGAGGAAAGGGGAAAACCCCCCAGGGACAGTAACTTTCAGCTACCCATTTTTCTCAACTGCTGCTCCTTTGTTCTTCTGTTCCCTATGCTGACTCAGGGTCCTCAGATCCCCACTGGGGTTCAGAAGCTGGAAACGTGGGTTCTCAGTGATGGGTGATAGACAGGAGAGACCGGCCTCAGGATTCTCTTATTATGGATCCTCACTGCCTCCCTAGCCAGCCGGTTTCGCCTTGAACAGCAGCATCCTTTCGAAAAACAGGTTCTCTGTCCCGGCTGAAATCTGATTTACTGCTGAACTTCTATGCAGACACATAAGCTCTTCAAGCTGCAGGTCTACCAGCTGACCTGAGAACTACCCACCCCACAGCACAGGCTGCGCACTGAACAGCTCCAGGGGGCACTATTCGCTTAGTCTCTGCAGAGTCTGTTCTGTGGCTTCAGTTGTGCAATGCTATGGCCTGTCTTGCCACCATGACCTCTATGTTTCCTCGTGACTCTCATATTTAAAGTCTGTGTCCAGATGGAGATGTGCTCAACAGAGCAGTTCAGTGGGTGCCAATGGGTTTCCAAAGCCTCGGTCTGCCTGCTGCAGGCTGCCTGTGTCTTTTGAGCAGGTTGGCCCCTCTCCCAAACCTCACAGTGCACAGTGGGGCCTGACTTCATTCAAGCTCATGCACTCAGGTTATATTTAAAGTTTATTTTATGCATATGTGTGTTTGAATATATGCTACACGTCTCCAGCTGCCCTTAGAGGCCAGAAGAAGGCATCATATGCCCTGGATCTGGAGTTACTGGTGGTTGCTAGCCACCACGTGGGCTGCTGGGAACCAAGCCCAGGTCTCTGCAAGAGCAGCTAGAACTCCTAAGGGCTGAGCCACCTCTCTAGCTCCTCAATGTTAGTTCATACCAGTCTCAGTTGACTGCAGTAGACACGGGATGTGGAATTTGCCTTCTAAGTTTTCTTTGGGGAGCCTGAGGAGATTGCTCAGTGGTTAGGGGCACTCACTGCTCTTGCAAAGGATCTTGGTTCCATTCTCAGCACCTACATGGTGACTCACAGCCATCCGGGACTCCAGTCCCAGGCCATCTGATTCCCTCTTATGGCCTCTGAGGGCATCAGGTGTACGTGTAATTTACATAAACATGTGCAAGCAAAACACCCGTACACATGACATTTAAAAACTGTTTCTCTTTGGAACTCCATCATGTCTCTGAATGTCACTATGTTTCTTAAAATCCCCAAATATCTTATTAAACCCTGTATTAATAAAGATGCCATCTTATTTATGCTCTAGAGCCAAAACTCTGAAACAGAGAAAGAATAGCATTGATAAAAGCTTGCTTTCTGACTAGTGTTTAATTTTATAGTAGAACTACTATTATTTCCTAAGCTAGTAAATGGTCCATGTGATTCAGTTAAGGCCTAATGCTTAGAAAACAGAATGAAGTGAAGAGCTAAAAACCTAGAGTTCAATTTAACTTAATGTTTCACACTTAAAAGAATCTATCTGCTATAATAATAGCAAAATCATTTTACTATTTTCTTTTCTGTTGGGATACTGTCTCATATAGCCCAGGCTAGCCTCCAACTTGTTCTGTAGCTGAGGGTGACCTTGACCTATGTCCTTCATTACAGGTCTGTCTTATGACACATGTTTTATTAAGTGCTTCATGCGTGTTAGGTGGGCACTCTTCCCATGGAGCCATACCATGATCCTGTTGTAAGTTTTTATCTTGTGCAAGAAAAGTTGTGAGAAGCTGGACTGGTATGCATATGGTAAATGCTTCTTTAAATAACACACGTCTGTCACAATAATGGCTCTAATTCAATACTGATTTTCCCCTGGAAAAATCCAAATTATTGAAGATTTACTGTAAGCTGAACGTTATGGGTTCCTAAGGATTATTGCTGGCGATATGATAATTTGACCATGTGGTTGTGGAGTGAGAGCTGTTTTCTCAGCCTAGTGGGGTGGGAGCTAAAGCAAGCCCTGGGGGACAGAGTAGTAGGCAGATCCCGGGAGTAGTAGGCAGATCCCGGGAGTAGTAGGCAGATCCCGGGAGTAGTAGGCAGATCCCGGGAGTAGTAGGCAGATCCCGGGAGTAGTAGGCTTTGTGTTTCCCACCACGGAAGCTTCTTCTGAACCCTGGTGGCACCTATTTCGCCTTATCATTAAATATTTGCACACGCCTCCCTAAAAACATAGTGTGGGTAGAATTTGCCCGGGGAAGAATTTTTCATCTCATAAAACTAACACTTTTTGGACTAAAGCTGGGCTAGGGAAATGCTAGGATCTGGAGAAAACCCCAAAAGCTGTATATCTTATTGAAAAGGGAGTTTCACCTCTGATAATTTAGGAGGTCAGAGGGCAGGTCTACATTCTCAGCCTCTAGACGAAGGAGATGGCTGAGAACAATAGTGTGTGTGTGTGTGTGTGTGTGTGTGTGTGTGTGTGTGTGTGTAATACATTTAAAACACATTGTCTCTCTTTTGTTTCCAAACACTTAAAAACATTTTGCTTTGCTGGCAAGAACGATATGGAGGGAATGAAAGGCTTTGGCAGTTTCCATGAATAGCAGTGTTGAAATGTTCAAACAAAAGAATTCAAGGTGTTTCCTGTAACCCCACTCCCTGGAGACATCTTGGGTTAATAAATTAATCAAAACCAAGTGTGGACCACACTGGAAACTGTCTAGGGGTGGGCCCTCCTTGGATCCATCCATACACACTGACGTCAGAACACGGAAACATTCTGAAGAGAACTCAGGCTGAAATTGAACTTTGGTCTATGAATTTCAACCAAATCTAATGGAGCAAGTGACTAGCAATTTCAGATCTCTCTGGAATGAATGGTTAAATGTCCCATGGACAAAGGATGTTCAGAAATGAGAAAATGGAAGGAAATAGTTTCTCAAGCTGAATATGTGAAATATACATGTGAGTGGAAGTATAAAATATATAGTACTTGATATATACAATACTTGAATTTACTGATAAAAGGAAATGAAACAGTTTCTCAGGCTCTTGCCTTTTAAGGAATTCTTTCTTCCTGAAGTGTGTGTATTTCAAATATAAAAAGTAAAAAGTATATATGAACTTGAATATAAGAAGTACATTTTCCATGCTGGGAGATTAGCACATTCAGAAATGTGTTTGTCTTGCAAACATGAGGACTGGAATTCAATCCCCAGAACATGTGTTCAAAAGGCCATGCCTAAGAGTATACACTTGTAATTCCAGTCCTTCGAGGTAGAGACAAGTGGATCCCTGGGCTTTGGTACTAGCTAACTAGGCAAACTGGTTTTTTTCCTGGTGGATACCCTCCAAGGAATGACACTGAAGTTGCTCACTAGCCTTCACGCTTACATACGTGTGTGCACATGCACTTCAGTGAACATGCACACATGCAGCAGCTTCTCCCCTGCAGTCTACCCTTGCAGACCCAGTGACCAGCCATCTGACAATGATTAGCATACGTTAAAATGAGTTGTATTGCTTGCAATCTCTGCTTTAGCTGGGCCAGGCCAGCATCTTGTCAAGCCATGGTCTGTGGGGTTGGTCTCTCCTGGAATCCAGATTTCTACTTAGTGATACTTGCTTTGCCAAGGCTGTCAGATAAAACAACACCCCAAAGGTGAGGCTTTTATTTTGGTCTGTAAAGAAACTCCAGTGCTTCAGCTGATGATGGATATGTGTGACACTGGATCTAACAGAGAAGAAAACAATCATGCTGTGAGCGTGTGCACATTAAACAAAAAGGACAAGACATGAAAGACCAGCACCATAAGCAAGATGCTCATGTGCCTGAGAATCCAGTTGGATTTGCTTGCATTCTTGTTGATTTTGAAAGTCCTTATGTACAGTTTCTCATTTTAACTTTGCTAATAGTGATTGAATTAGTTACAAGTTGTACTTCAGTGATGAAATGCCAGACAAAAGCAATTTAAGGAAGGCAATTTTTACTTCGGCTCATTGTTCCTGTAAGGGAGGTCATGGCAGCTGACATATATATTTGTTTTAAATAACTATGTAAGTGTCTTATATCCCAACATGTATATGCTTTTATATGATAATATCATATCATATGGGAGCCAGGGAGATGGCTCATAGTTAAGTGGTTAAACACTGGCTGCTCTTCCAGAGAACCTGTGTTCAATTTCCAGCCCCTACATGGAGGCTCACAATCATCTGTAACTCCATTTCCAGGGGATTTGATGCCCTCTTTGGCCTTTTCGGTCACTGCATACATATGGTACACAGACATGCATACATGCAGGCAAAATAGCCATGCACATGAAATAAAAATAAAATATTTAAAATATCACAATAATAACTATTATATCCTCACAGTTAGGAAAGAGGGTCTAATAGTCAAAAGCCAGCCACTTCCATGGCCTCCACGACACAGGCAGTAATGCCAATTTGCTAATATACCCATTGCACAGTACTTTCAAAAAAATGGTTTCAAGCCCTACCAGGATATTCAAACTCCATGTGCAAGATGATGCTATACTTGCATGTAAGGATCCCTTATACTTTACTGATTTCAGTTTTAAAAATCAGTGTGTATATGTGTGTGTGTCTACATGAAGTACATGTGAACTCATGCCCCTGTGTGTGTGTGTGTGTGTGTGTGTGTGTGTGTGTGTGTGTGTGTGTGTGTGTG
>CAJQZJ010032218.1:2029184-2047831 GCA_907164525.1 Lophiomys imhausi | reverse complement strand
CTTCCTTCCTTCCTTCCTTCCTTCCTTCCTTCCTTCCTTCCTTCCTTCCTTCCTCCTTCCTTCCTTCCTTTCTTTCTTTCTTTCTTTTCTTTTTCTTTTCTTTTTTTTTTTTTGGCCTCTGCTTTCCACACACAGGAGTCCACCTCTGGGAAATGTTGGCTCTTCATGTTGTTGTTTGATATGGATGTGTATCTTGCCTTTATGAGCTCCTGCTGTCCATCTACAAAAGTAGTATTAGAAAATCCGTATCATAAAAGTGTTCCAAGGACTAAATAAAGTTGAAGGACACACAGTTCATTTGTCCAGTACTCTATCCAAAGTGACTCAGATCCATTCCTCTGGGAGTTTCATGGCCGAATGACCCACATGACAATGCCCTATGCACTTAGAACACACAGCTTCATGTGCCTCCATGGCAATGTGTCTGTAGCATGGGAAAGTTTCAACTTGGTGTTTGTTGGAGAAGAGCAATCCATTAAAGAAGGGGAAAAATCAATAGCCCAATTAGGGACCATTTCATCCTGTAATGACGCCAGCTGCCCTAAAGGACACTGCTACCAAGTGCTCTGCCTCTAATGGTGTGTGCTGGCTGCCACTAGAGCCAGCCCAGGATGCAGTGCCCTCTCAGGACCGCTCAGACATGGAAAGTGCAGCAGATACAGGCATGTACATCCTGTATAAATCAACAACCCAGCACAGGAACTTAGCAAGGAGCCACCCCCTCCCTCCTCTGCTGAACTCCATCAGCAATGGAGTTTGATTTTGCACATATTTTATACTTGATTTTGTACTTTTTGTCATCTCCTTTCTCTAAGGAAGACTTTAAGCCAGCACCAGCATGAAGTCAGATTCACCACAAACATAGTAAGGAGGCTGCAAGACCTCATGAACACTCCTTGTGAAATTTTGCACTAAAAATGACTTATGTCTAAACTGCCATTATTTGTGTGTGTGTGTGTGTGTGTGTGTGTGTGTGTGTGTGTGTGTACAAAAAACCTCAGTTCCTCATGTTTGTCTTTGATTATCACTGCTAAACACCTTGTAACTATTCGCTCATAGACTCATTTAAGAATCACAATATCAGCTCAGCTCTGCAGCTTATGTGGAGAGTTGTGAACTTTGTTACTATTATTGTTTGTTTTGTTTTCTTTCTTTAATGCAGGCCTTGGGGCCAGCAAGGTGGCTCACCTTGCAAAGGTGCTTGAAACCATTGAACTCGATGACCTGAGTTCAATCCATGGAGCCCCCCTAGTAGGAGAAAACCGACCACAAGTTGTCCTCTGGCCTTCATGACCTTTGTCGTACATGCACCTGCATACTCATGAGAACACATACCACTCCACATAAGTAAATAAACAAATAAATGTAATAAAAACTTAAGGTGTGTCCTTGCACCAGGCTTTTGAGCATCAAGGGTCATTTGCCCTTGTAAGAACCCAGTCCCAAGATGAGCCCTGAGCAGACTTGCTTTAAGGCCACTTGAAACTTAAGATGTTATTTTAGTTCTGTTTGGAACAAAGACAAAACTGAACAGTAATTTAATCTCTCTGCCATGGAAATGGTCTCTATTAATTTTAGTGTAATTAAAATGTGTATTTTATGACCAAAAAGGGAAAAAAAGAAATGGGATAATGGGGAAATGAATAATCAACCCGAGGATCTTGGCTTGCTTCTCCAACAGAGCCCCCATCGCTCATGAGGGAGCGTGCGTGCAGTCTCAGCTGGGGCAGAGGGTTCAGTTCACCCTTTAGCCTTCCCTCTTGTTTTCCAACATCACTTGAATACCCAGGGACAAGCAGTCATTTATTAAATGGCTCCTGGAGGCTAACCACCCAGCCTCCCCCTTCCACATACTCACCAGCTCTTCCTCCCTCTCCTCCTCTGTTCTCAAGGGGAAAAAGCACTTAAAAGTCCATCTTTCAGGGGTTCAACCCATGTGCCCCTGTCTCATTTTCTAATGCCCTGGAGGAAGAAGAAAACACTTGCATGGAGTCTGATAGGGGAGCTCCTCATTGCTGTCTCTTCCTTAGGCTTACTGTTTGCCCTGAGGCTCCTGGGCAAATGGAGCTTTCACTCCTTCAACTCATTGAGAAAGAATGTGAGGACCACAGATGCCCACCTTTGTGATGTGTGCCCCAGCCACTTCCTTATCCAGACCAGAAGATGCTAGCTAATGTTTGGGATGGATTTTGACAGGAAGGGCTACTCTTCTATTTATCACCATGTGCACTAACTATTGCCCAACACAGGATGCATGAACTCTGCCCCCTGGGAAAGCCCCTGAACCGACTTTGGTCTGACCCTTCTGCCTGCATTTTCATAGCTGCTTTCTTCAACATGTTGCATTGAATTAAGCTTCCATTTCTGCAGAGAGGCTGAAAAACAAGGACCATTCCTAACTATTGTTCTCTGCATGGAGACAGCACAAACACTCTTACTTCCCAGGCCAGTTGATAGTCAGTGTACTTTCACATTACAGACTGTGGCTTTCTGTGCATTTGGTGAAAACTGGTTGTGTGAACCCCGGCACATTGGAAGTGTCAAGTGTAGGCTTGCCTACACTTACTCAATTCTACTGACTCTCGTATTCTTATTTTTGACTCAAGTTTTAATAATCAATTTGGCTTGATAACCAATATCAACATATGCCTGGTAAACAGGGTAGTTTCCTGTCTTGCTGTCTAGTTGCACATTATGTTGCTCTCCTGAACTCAAGAGAAATTCTAAGAATTTTCCATTTCTGAACATGCTTGGGACCTTAGTCTAGAGCTCTTCTTCCACTGTCATGGTGGGCAATACCTGGGCTATGATCATGCCACTTGGAGCACTGGTTTGTTTTCAACCTTCGTGGGACCCTGACCTGGATACGGTATTCACTGCACACATTTGTACAGTGAGACTTTAGAGTAGTCTCAGAGTGCTTCTTGCCATAAATTTTGTCTTCATTTATTCTAGGTTGGTTTTGTTTTTCTGAGTTTGTTTTATCCACAACCCATGGAAGAATGTTCAACAGTTGGGGAGATAAAAGGGAGACAGATAGATTTGAGATCCCCGTGGAGGTGAGTTTTACATTTATTTTTAGGCAGGACTTGAACAGAAAAAAATGAATAAATATATGAGTAATTGATAATATTTACTACTTAGCAGGAAAAAAGAAAAATAAATTTTCAAAGTGTAAGGGGCTGGGATTCAGCTCAGTTGGTAGAATTCTTGGCTGGAGTGGAAGCCCTGGGTTCCTTCCATCCCAGCAGCACAAACTGGATGGGATAGCACATGCTCAGCATCCCAGATGTGGAGTGAGTGTCTTCCTCAGCTGTATAACAAGTCTAAGGGCATCCTGTTCTACACAAGATAGCATATGTAAGTCAAAAGTTAAAGATGCAGACAATATAGGGGGAAAGTAATAAGAGCCATTTAATGCCCAAGTGACTGTCAAGATTGTGTGTGTGTCTTTCTATTTGGTCACACTCATGTCACTTTTTATCTACATATGTGTGAGGGATGAGTTGGCAGACAAGTCTCTTTGCGCAATTAAGTACTATTAAAGACAGGATCTCAGTAGCCTAAGCTAGCCTTGAACTCACCACATTGCCAAGGATGACCTTGAACTTCTGATCCTCCTGTATGGCATATTGCTGTTATGTATGCTGTGGAGTTTGCTTCTGAAGCATGTGTGTTGCAGCCTTGTGTCTCTTCTTATAGATGCTGTAAAATTCATTTCATTACTAGTTTATTGTATCACAGATGTTTTCTAAGTTAATCAGAAATGAAGCTGCTAAGAGACAAACAAGATTTGCTTATTCAAATATATGGAGATAGATAGATGGTCTTCAAAAACCTCAAGAAATTTGTAGAAAATGGCATTTAAAGGTATTTTCTTAAGATTTTTTGATATTGAGACATGTCAACTGCCAATAGCATTCCCCATTCTACTTTATGTAGATGATGAGCATTGAAGAATCTCTATTTGGAGATGGCTGCATTAGTGACAAGCTAGCCACTGGGAAAGAAAAAGCCCTTGTTTCAACTGTAGACAGAATGGTATAGGAAAAGGACAAAACTTGGAAGCAGGTAAGTTGACAGCCTAGCTCTGCCAAGGCAGGGTAGGCAAGTCCTTTATAACACCTGCTTTTCAATTAATGTCTGTCAGAGATACTGGGCCAAAAGGCTGAAGATAGATGCTCCAATGTATTGGGAGAAGTTGGGGACTTCAAGGCAGCCAGTTGTCTGTCATTTCTTAGTTTTGGAAGCTCCTTGCTCTGAACTTCCTGTTTATTCAGATATATTTACCTTTCTCAGGTCTCTGATGTGATTGAAGACTAGATAGTTATAGTCTCACAGTTAAGTTCTAAGTTGTTTAGGAATTAAAAGGATGTTCTAGGTCTAAGAAGATGTTTGTATGTTGGTTATGCAAGTTAGGATGGAAGTTGAGTTGGGTAGAGAACTTTAAACTCATGGAGATAGATAGATAATAGAATATTATTATCAGTTGCCAAATACATGTGGACTAGACATAGGGAATGTATGTTATACCTTATAATTTTCACAATTGTTGCCTAGTTGTTCTTGTTGTCCTGTATTGTATGTATTGTTATAAGAAAAACAGTCTTTTATTGGACTAAAAGGGGGAGCTGTTGGGGGGGAAAGATACACCTTAAATTAAAAAAAAAAGAAACAAACTTAAAAAAATAGCTATAAACAGCAGAAATTCATTTCTTTGATGTCATTCTGTTGGCAATTTGAGCAGTTTCCTTTCCTTAGCATTAAAGCAGTGTGTGCATTTCTGCTTAGTGACAATCATGATGTTGAATTTCACTTATTTCCTTAATATAAGTTCCCAGAAATCGAATCGCCAGGTCAAATGCAATGCATATTCACTAAAGATGTTACTATCTGTGGTCCAGAGGGTGAAATTATATACAGAAATAAAGGCAGAGAGCCAGGCATAGTAGTTCAGGCCCTGTAACCCCAGGATTCATGATACAGGATCAAGAGGATCAAGAGTTCAAGGCCATCCTTAGCTAGATCCAGGCTAGCTTGACCTACGTGACATCCTGTTACCCCAAAGCCCCAAACACAATAAATAAAATAAACATAAGTAGCAATTTATGACGTGATTTATGAAGATATTAAATTTACATTGAGTTTCACTCTTATTTTCATATTGATGCCTTTTATCCTTTATTAGTGATCATTACATAAATTTAAATCCTCTAATAAAATTTTGAAGAAAAAGAAAGAAAAGAAACAGACAAAACAAAGGCAGAGCTGTGGCTGTGGCTCAGGTGGCAGGGTATCGGCTCCGCAGGCTTGACTCCTCAGTTTCACGCCCAGTACTTCATAAAACAGGCATGGTACCACACATCTGTATTTCCAGGACTCTAGAAGTAGAAGGAATATTGGCAATTAAGGGTTATCCTTGGCTATCTAGAGAGTTTAAGGCCAGCCTTGGCCAATGAGACCCTGTCTCAAAACAAACTTTCCTAGTATACATTTATAACAATACCACATACCATATGGTAAACAGTAGGGTCTGTGTGCATTTTACTTGACTTAGGTCTTGACATCTTCCTACGAGGTAGCAGCCTTGTATTTAAATCTTACGTATTAAACACTAAGCCCAGAGAGTCTGATGCGAGCTTAACAGAATCCCATGAGTGTAGGGGTTAGATAAATTAGATTTAGAAAATATATAGGAGTTTCTGATACTGTCTCTTAATTTGGGGCCTGAAGAGCATTATCAGCATGAAGTCAGCAAAAACAGGAAAGACTTAATAGACTGAAAAACAAGGTTGAAGTCAGGAAAAACAGGAAAGACTCAATAGACTTGAAACAAAGTATCTGGCCTGACATTGTTTTCAGCTGCTAAGTGGGCGGAGCCCAAATTAAGTTGAAACAGAGTTCCTCCTATTTAAGGACAGTGCATGGAGCCCAGAAGAGAAGAGGCCCCTGATGCTAGAGAGCTCCAAGAGTCCTGCTGAAAAAAGGGCTGGCCATTGATGGCCAGCTCTCTCCCTGAAGCAGAAAGAAGCCGGTGAGCAAAGAAAGCCTGAGCAAGACACCAAAAGGCCAAGGACTGGACCCTGTGGCTCAGCTTTTGCCTAGAGGGGTTTGATTTGTCCAAACAGTGGCCTAAAGGAAACGGTGCCTGGCTTTAAGGACTGAGGCAGAACAGCTGAGTTCCTGATTCAAAAGAAGTAAGTTGGCCTGCAGACGGCTGGGGTCTCCCACAGAGAAGAAAGCATGAAGCCTTATTTAAGGTGAGACTGCAATAACCAACTACCCTGATGAACCTGCATCTGAGAGATCCAGAAAAAGGACTGCTAAGTGTGTTAAAGAATCTACAACAAAGACTGTATTCCTGACGACTGAGGACCTGCCCCAGAGACTGTATCATTCTAAAAGGTTATGAAAGTGGTTGTTATGATTATCAATAGGTTTAGTGGATAGGTTAAAGGGGTTGTAGGAATTTATAGGATTAATAGTTAAGAAATTGTTGGTGTTTGTTATAAGTGAATTTAGTAATAAATAAATAAGTGTTAAATAATAATTTAAAAGTTCGGTTACACATGAGTTTAGTATCAGCATTACAGCTGACTTGCAGCCACCACCATGACCAATGACCAACACAACCGTCAGCGTTTATTGAGCATCTGCTGAGAGCAAGGCACTGTTAGGAAGTGGATGCAGGAGAGAAAAGAATGGTGTTTGTGGAAAGAAAGTAGATGCCTCCATTGGTGAATTATAAAATGCAGTATAAAGTCATATCATAGAAGAGTGACTGCTGGGTGCACAACGTGGGGAAAGAATGGCTTGCCAAGAAGATAAGGATGCTCTTTGCAAGCAAAGCCATCACTTGCCCTGGCGTTTAAAGGCATTTGGACTTGCACAGGTGGAGATGGAGAGTAAGTACTGAGAGCAGAAGGACCATCTTAGAGTGCAAGAAATAGAGGAACACACACACGGGGGCCATAGGGAAGGTAAGAAGGGTGTGTTAACAATGCTGGGGATAAAGGGCACCAGGTTATAAAATGTAGTTGGAAGCCAGGTCAGGCAGATTTTTACTAAATTTACAGGATAATATTTGAGTTCATAACTGTGCTTAGCAGAGATGATTGATGTGCCCAAAGACTGATCTTAGAATCCTTTAAAATGTGGGTAAGGGAAGTAGAGACTGGAGACAGGAACACAAAAAATTGCAGTGTCCTGGTTAGTTTTCACTGTCAACTTATAGCCTAGAGTTACCTGGGAACTTCCGCTGAGGAGCTGACTTGATGGTATTGGCCCGTGGACATATCTGTGAAATTTTGTCTTGGTTCATGATTGGTGTGAAAGGGCTATGCCCACTGTGGGTGGCACCATATCTAGGCTTGTGTTATATAAGAAGGCGCTAGCTGAGCATGAACCAGCGAGTGAACCAGTAAACAATAGTTCTCTAGTTCTTTAGTTCCTGCTTGAATTCCTCTCCTGACTTCCCTGATGATAGACTCTGATCTGGAAGTACAAGCTGAAATAGACCGTTTCCTCTCCTGAGCAGCTTTAGGTTACAGTGTTTATCGCAGCAACACAAAACAAACTAGAACATGTGGCAAGAAGATGTGGACATTTGGGCACCACAAAGATTTGGTGTCTAGATGAATGTAGAGACCAACACGCCCCAAAAGATGCTCCAAAGAGTTCCAAGGTAAATTATGATTGGAAAAAGGCCCTATTGCTTGGTAGGTAACTCTTTAAAGAACTCCCTTAGTAGGATGCTGGGGAATGGGTCTGGGCTTTTTTGGGAAATGTGAAAACAAGAAAGGCAAGAGTTGACTAGAGGTTATGAATATACACAAACACACTCACATAATACATTTAGAATATAAATATAGTATGGACAAGACAAAGGAGGCTTTTCAGTGGAAAACAAGGCAGAAAATACCTCTGGGTTGGAATGGAGGGTAAAGGGGGTGATTTCTAAGGAGAGGCTCCAAGGAGATGGGGAACACAGAATCAAAAGCCCAGATGAAAAGATTATCTGCTAACATGGTATGTGCTATAGAGGGGAGAGGATAATTAAGATTTATCCAGATGGGCTAGGGGATTTCTCAGACTATAATTTGCTTGCTTTGTGAACATGAGTACCAATGTGTAATCTCTAGGACCCACATTAAAAAAAAAGGCAGGCATGATGGTCGGAGCCTTCAGTCCCACACTGAGAAAGAAAGGACAGGTGGGTCCTGGTACTTGCTGGTCAGTTAGCCTAGTCTTTTAGGAGAATTCCAAGCCAGTGAAAAAGCCAATATCAAAAATTAAGAAACCAAATAATCCAATCAAAAAATGTGGTAAAGAGCTAAACTGAGAATTCACAAAAGATGAATCTCTAATGGCCAAGAGACACTTGAAGAAATGCTCAGCGTCCTTAATCATCAGAGAAATGCAACTCAAGACAACTCTGAGATTCCGTCTCACACCTGTCAGAATGGCTAAGATCAAAAGCTCAAATGACAGCACATGCTGGCGAGGTTGCAGAGAAAGGGGAACACTCCTCCATTGCTGGTTGGAGTGCAAACTTGTACAGCCTCTGTGGAAATCAGTCTGGTGATATCTTAGAAGACTTGGAATAGGTCTACCTCAAGACCCAGCCATTCCACTTCTGAGTATACATCAAAACGATTCCTCTCCAAACCACAAGGATATCTCCTCATCTAGCAGCTTTATTTGTAATAGCTAGAAACTGAAAACAACTCAGATGTCCTTCAACCAAAGAATGGATTAAAAAACCGTGGTAAATTTACACAGTGGAATACTACTCAGCTATCAGAAACAAGGAAATCATGCAATTTTCAGCCAAATGGATGGAACTAAAAAAGCTCATCCTGAGTGAGCTAACCCAGACTGAGAAAGATGCACATGGCATGTATTCACTTATAACTAGATGTTAGCCATATCGTACAGGATAACTATCCGAAAACCAACAGACTGAAAGGAACAGGAACATGGACTTTGTTACCTGTTAGTGGGACACTTTGCCCTCGTGGTGCTGCCATATAGACCCCAGTGCAAGAGGAAGCTCTTAGCCCTCATATGGCTGCTGAACTGAGGGGGGCTGATATGTAGGGCACCCCACACAGGAGGAGTAGGATAGGTGGGAGAAGGGGGAGAGAGTGGGAGAGTGGGCCCAGGAGGGGTGGAGAGAGAGGACTGTGATGGAGATGTAACTTGAAGTAGTAAATAAACATAATTTAAAAAAATAAGAATGTGAAAAAAGATGGAAGCCACCTGAGGAACCTCTTTGATCACAAATATGTACCCACCATCCTTCCCCTCATAAACACACCAAAGACAAGAGGATCAGTATAGAAGCAGAAGTGAAGGAAGTGAGGGAGTTATTCCTTATGCCCTCTGGATTTTGGGCAGGACAGAGATGGAGCGATCTAAGGAGTGTCAGGGCCAGGAAAGGGTCAGCAGAGGCTGAGGGAAGGATGCAGGGTAGACCTGTCAAGAGATGCAGCCCAATCTGCCCTTTGCCTGCTCTTGTCAAAATAAGCAGCAAGGGCCCTCCGACCACTAAGAATCCCCATCTGCCTCTTTCTATAAAATTCATTGTGTTCCTTCAACTATGAGACCTTCCACTTCCGACTCTCTCACAGCAGGGAAGTGTTAAGGTACCACCCTGCTTGCTAAAACAGCACATGAGGCTATGCAAGAGTTTATATGTTTTTTTGTTTTTTTTTTTTTTTTCACAATCTCAGTTTGCCACATGGGACTAGATTTGCCCATGGATTGAAGCTAGAAAATGTGACGTGTAACCTGAAACAATTACACAGGTGACTGTTATTTAGGCAAGCCACTTTCCGTGATTACACACCTGGTACTGTGCACTCAGGTGCTATAGTGTTTTAAACCCAGGGAATGCTCTAAACATTAGTATTTTCATTAAACAGCTTGCTGAGTGTTTCGGCACACTTGAAGAACATCTGTGCCTCTGAGAGTTGTGCAGTGACTCTTTTCTGTTAGTGTTGAGCTAATTCTATGGAAGCTTTTGACTCAACTACTCATGACCTATTCCAGGAAATGCATTAGGAAGGAGCCAGCAGATAACAGATCTCCAACTTAGGAAGAATTGCTTCTGGAAACTGCAGGGCACGAGATAAGGCCTGCTGTATGTGAGATGACTTTACCCGACCACACGCTTGGGTGATGTAGTGGCTCTGAGTAAGCAGTGTTCACAGACTGATAAACTCTGCACTAAATGAATTAAGAAATCTATTGCTTTAATTGCTTGGCCTCCAAGGCCAGTAACTAATGTGATTAGTTGTTATGTGTGCCACCAAAAAACAGGGTATGCAAATTTTATAATGGGGGTTCTGGTCAGATTGAATCATCTCCAGATGGTTTGACATTTATGATTCCCAAGGTATGCTTCGTACTGATGGATTGGAATGCTCCAAGGGTTCTATCATAAGCAGAATGATAGTTGTTGGAGTCTGGGAATTGCTTGAATAGTTGTGTGTCATTTGATTGGAGTGACATATGCTATTTCTTTAGGTTCCTTGTTGTTTAAGGAAACTCACAATAGCTAGAGGTACAGTAGGGGTTTGAACTCAAGACTTATATTGAGACCAGAGAGGCAGAGTGACTGTACTGACAGTCACCCATGAGTCCAGGACTAACCCCATCTAGTACTCACCCACTGTGTCTATTGACTAGAAGACCAGGCATCAAGTTGGGGTTCTATGTACAATGCATGGTGGCTCACATTTACAAGTCATCTGTACTTCTGAGATGAGGCAAAATAACCCATAGCCACAGAAAGCACAGGGCAGGGTGAATACATGCACACTTTGGGAAGACTGCATCCGGCTTGGCCTGGACTCATCTGTCAGTCTGCTTCTCATTGCTGGGGTGAGGATTAGCATTTTGTTGTTAGGGTTTTAAGGAGGTTGAAAAATTGCTCCCCCATGGTCTGTATGATAATGACTTATCAACACAAACTTAAACAAGGATGCCAGCCAGTCCCCAGAGCTGCCCATAGCTTCTGGCTTCCTATATGTCATCATTATTGTTGTATACAGCTAAAGACCGCCTCCCTCCCTGGCAGACTGTTTCCCAAATACCGTTTATTATTAACTTATTTTACTAACATGGTGGTTACCACATGTGATCACACAATTTGTAAGTGGAATCAGAATGTCACATCTGGCCATCTGGGCTCCTGAACCTGTCAACTTGCCCTTCATTACAGATTGTGTTTTAGCATTTGGTAATCTAATCAAAGAATTCAAGGTTATTTTGCTTTTTGTTTTCAGTTTTTGTCAAGAAGATGCTGTAAAATGGCCTCGGTTATCCCTCAGCCTCTTTATACTCATGTCTAGACTATGAAAATGAGGGTGAACAACCTTTTGTATATTTCTTCTCCATATGTATTGATTTTGTTTTTTGGAAATTGCTTGTCCATCTATTTTGCAGATTTTTTACATTGAGTTATTTGTTTTCTTCTTGAGCTTAGGGAGTGGGTCATTTATGCATTATTATGTAAAGTATCATCTCAAATTTAGTACCTGTGAATATTACACAAGTAACCTTATTACCCAGTGGAGGAGACATGGCTTGAGAACCAGAAGGTCACAGCGCAGAGGAGTGGCAGGATTTGCTTTTTAGCACTGCCCCAATGGTTGGGTTCTAAGACAGTGCATGTCCTGGCAGGGATTCTTTTATTCAGATAGAATTTAGAGAGGTCTGTATGATAACGACTTATCAACACAAACTAGCTTTTAGGTTGTGGATTCATTTCAGGCCAGACTACCTAGAAAAGTGTTTCTTATTTCAGCTGTCTGAATCATTTCCATTAGGTCAGAGCATGTTCATATGTGTGCACGTGTGTGTGCATGCATGTGGATGCTGGACGTGGATGGCCAGGGTCTTTCCTGACACTGTTTTTTAAAGACAGGGTCTCTCACTGAACATGGAGTGTCACAGTTTAGCAAGACTGACTTGCTAGAGAGATGGGGACCCTCTTCTCTGCTTCTCTGGATTTAGGATTGTAGGACTCAAGGAACTTCGTTTGTAACATGGGTTCTGGAGATAGGAACGTGGGTCCTCATACTTTCAAGACAAACACTTTACCAAGCACTAAGCCACTTCACCAGCCCCCTCTGCTGCATCATTTTAATGGGTGTTTCTGCCCACTGTGCCTGCCTTAAGTTTATGAGAGGATACAAGCTGAGTCTCTAGGCTTTTGATCTGATCGTTGTGTCTGCCTTAAGGAGAGAGAGCAGGATGGCAGCCACAACTGCTGCATCATCAGAGTTGTCAGCAAGATGCTCACTCCTCCAAGGCTCATTGGTCAAGACTTCATTTTAGACTTCCAGATGATGGGAGCCATGTCAGGTTATCTTCCTGGATTTCTTAAGCAGGGAATTGTGATGCCTGGCATATCTACCTTCTAGGAGTGTCATGGTCTTTTACTGAGACCTATCTACCTATCTACTTATCACCTATCTGTCTGTCTATCTATCATCTATCTATCCATCCATCATTTGTCTATCCATCTATCTATCTTGATATATTTGTTCATGCAAACTATAAAGTGCCATACAAAATGAGAAGTGTATCAGTTACTGTTACTGTCACTAGAGAAAGCCAGGGCACATTCAGCCTGGTGTACAGTCTGCAAGTGTGACATGGCTATGCTTATTCAGGCAGCCCGTGTGCCATTCATAGAGATGAGCACTATGTTTGCTTAGCAACAGGCCAGGAACTTTCTTGTTGTCTTTAAAGTAAACATTCATTTCCTTTATTCCAAAATGTTCTGATGAGAACAACCAGTCAGCATAAAGGTCCCAAACAGGGTTACTTTTTGGGGTATTTCTCACCAGCCAGGCAAACTCAGGCAAACTGCTCATCCTAGATCTGCCTGGCAACTGGGGCAATAAATACTTCTCTCTTTGTTTTTGGAAGCCATTGGAGCCATCAGACATGTTTGATTTAGGCCCAGCTCCCTCAGAACAAAAGATGGCTACACTTCCTCTTCCTCTTAGTGCTATCATGTTTTTCCAAGAAGACTGGCTCCCCTCTGTTCCCAGTGTTGACTTGTCCATCTCTCTGGGAAGTCTTGTGTCTCATGAGAACAGAACAGATGGGGTTATGAGAAAAGACACATTCTGTTCCAGGTAGTATTTGCCAGTTCTTGCATTTACTCAAGGGTCCAGACATCCACCAGACCCACGCTCAATACTGGCACTGAGCTGAACCAGGGGCATTGCTTTTAAAGACTTTGATTTCTTTCTCCAAGGAGGAGGAGAAGAAGGTCACTAAGCTGATAGTCATTTGCATTGTTTTCTTAATTAGGAATTTGTCCTTGGGGTGGATGCAACTGAGTATTTGCTGGAGTCCTTATCATGGGAGCTTGTATGCAAGAGAATGAATCGTTTACAATGTGAATAATGACTCACTGGTAGCCGTCAGAGGGACGGGCTATTTCACAAGGAGGGTAGCTAAATTGTTTAGGTTTCAGGCACTAACTGAAATCGGGCAGAATTTGTGCTTTTCCTCTTGCAGCTCAGATGGAGAAGGTTTTTCAGTTTCGTGAAGGATCGGCAGGATAACATATCTAGACATTCTGAGAGAAGCATTGGGCATCATGTTGTCCAATAGATCCTGGGGCTTATGAGTGGTACGATGGGGTCTCTGGATTTCTCAGCCCACTGTCGTTCACCCCCTGTTCTCTGTTAGGATGTGGTTGAGTCTCCTCCAGTTTAGATACTCAGTTCCTTTAACAGGGCCTGCAGCTGGACCCTGCATCTTGCCTTTCTTAGAAAATTTTTTTGTTATGTTTTCACATTTTCCATTTTTATCTCTTATGATCCATCTCTTCCTGTCATAGCTGGAAACATGATAGCAGGATTAGGCAACTCTCCAGTCCCTTTCTCTTGGGTAGAGTCTGAAATCAAATCACCCCACCCATCGGCTGACTCTGCAGCTCTTCTCATGTCCTCTGCCACTCACTAACATCACTCCTTGATTTCAAAAATTGGCATGTTTATTGACACTCTCACCTGTATGGTCTTTGGTCTTTATGAGAAGATACATAGCATACACTGCTGACATGCCGTTTCAGCTTTAGTTTTTTGCTAATCAGTTTGTAACTTTTCTTTTTTCTTTCTTTTTTATGTTTATTACTTCAGGTTACATCTCCATCACTGTGTCCTCTTTCCACCCCTCCCAGTCCCAACCACTACCCCCTATCCCTTCCAACCCACTCCTCCAGAGCAGAGTATCCCTACATAACAGTCCTCCACCCCAGTTCAGTACTCATATGAGGGACAAGAGCCTCCTCATACACTGGGGGCCTACAAGGTAGCACCACTAGGGCAAAGTGTCTCATTGACAAGAAGAAAAGTCTATGTTCATGTTCCCTTTGGTGCATTGGCTATAACATAGTTATCCTGTACTATATGGCTAAAATCCAATTGTAAGTGAATAGATGCCATGTGCATCCTTCTGAGACTGGGTTAGCTCATTCAGAATGAGCTTCTCTAGTTCCATCCATTTCGCTGCAAATTGCATGATTTCATTGTTTCTGATGGCTGGGTAGTATTCCATTGTGTAGATATACCACAGGTTTTTTTTTTTTTCATCCATTCCTCGGTTGAGGGACATCTGGGTTGTTTCCAGTTTCTAGCTATTACAAATAAGGCTGCTATGAACATAGATGAAGAAACGTCCTTGTGGTTTGGTGAGGAATCATTTGGATGTATACCCAGAAGTTGTATGGCTGGGTCTTGAGGTAGAGCTATTTCAAGTTTTCTAAGTTATCTCCAGACTGATTTCCATAGTGGTTGTACAAGTTTGTGCTCCTACTAGCAATGGAGGAGAGTTCCCTTTCTCAACAACCTTGCCAGCATGTGCTGTCATTTGAGCTTTTGATCTTAGCCATTCTGACAGGTGTGAGATGGAATCTCAGAATTGTCTTGAGTTGCATTCTCTGATGTTTAAGGATGCTGAGCATTTCTTTAAGTGTCTCTCAGCCATTAGGGATTCCTCCTTTGTGAATTCTCTGTTTAGCTCTTTTTTCTTTCTATGTGTTGTTGTTGTGAAAGTAGCAGTGGCTTGGTTTCTTGGGTACTGCTTACCCTGTAGCATTAATTTCCTGATTTCAAGAGGAAATAAATGAAACCTACACTGGTACTAGATTTAGGTTTTTGTTTCAGGAGCATGAGGAGTGGGAATCAAACCAAAGGGGAGTGTTTGAATGGCATGACATGCCCAGGCCGTGAAGAAAGAAGATCCACACTGGGCTCCTCCTTCAGAAAATAACCCTGAAGCACAGCACTTTGGAAATATGTATTTAGGCCGTTACCCTGTCATCATATCCCTGGTGCTAATAAGATGACTAAGACGGAAAACTAAGGTCCTCATCACATGTCGTTTAAGTCACCCAGTAGCCCAAGTTCCCCAAACAGCTTTGAAATGCTCCTCTTGTGAGAAATACAAACAGCAGAAAAAAAAGTTCTGTTCGGCTGCAGAAAGCCAGCCCGCTGTGTTCTCTGTGTCCTGGTAGCAAAGGGGCAGATGCTTTACTGCACGTGGAGGTCGCCTGGTCCAGATGTCTGGAGATGGCTCTGAGCATCAGTAAGTGGAGCAAAGGCCTCCTCGTGCTCTGCCATTTCCAGTACAAGTTAGGTAGGAAAACGCTTTTGCCAAATGTTACACTTCTAGAAGAAAATTATGTTAAGGTAGCAATTTTTTTCCTAAACTTATAGTTAAATTTCTTTTGGTTAAGATCATTTTAAATCAGATTTCTACTAAATTTTCCATGACAAGTTTCCATCATGAAGTCCTGTACTCCTTGTGGACTGTGTGTGTGTGTGTCTGTGTGTCTGCATGCATTTATGTGCCATGATATGCATGTGACAGTCAGAGGACAGCCTTGGGTGCGGATCTTCACATTGCACCTTGGTTGAGATGGGATCTTTCAGAGATTTTCCTGCTTCTGCCTCTCATCTCACCGATGGAATGCTGGGATTACAGATGTGCGCTCCCACCTCTGACTTTTACCTGCGTTCTTTCTGAGGAACCAAACTCAATCCCTCATGTTTGTACCTCAAGTGCTTCTCCCTCTGAGTCATCTCTCCAGACCTCAGGTACCATTCTTACTGGGCATTATAATCACCTACAGAAAAAAAATCCTAATTTACAGTTGATAAGCACTTGAATTAATAGGTATCAATTATAAGTTAAATTATAATCTAGCTAAACCATCATGTTTCTTTTAATATTTTTCTGAAACTCTGGGTATTGAAAAATGTTTTGAAAAATCTTGTAACTTAGGATTCTTAGTCAACACACCCCAAATACTGGTAAGTTGGAAAATATATAATAACATATTTTTTTTGCATGTTCTCAAAGCTGTAGGTATTTTTCTTTGTAATTATAAGGTGTCATATTTAAAAATATAAATATTAGGGAGATTTAGATAACTTGGGTTCACCATGCAATCATTTCATTTCCAGAGAAACTGCCTTACACATTTCCTAAGAGAAGTGAGAGGCAGGGATCCCAGGAGCAAACATTTCTGCCATGCAGAAAAGTGGACACAGAACTCCTGTGAGCTCAGGTGCCAAGGAGGTGAGACTCTATCTCAGAAACGTGCATCCATTTAAGCACCTGCACCCTCAGAAATTGTGAAATGTTAGAACCTCTAACAACCAACTTCCCACCCTGGTTTCTAGGAAATGTTTTTGTTCTCTGAGGAGAACAAACAGATACTTTATGATCTCAGCCCATCTCTTCCCCTTTCTCTTCCCCAACTGACTTCTCCTCTGAAAAAGCCCCTGGCTCAGCAGCCCTGTAGTTCTCTCTCCTCCTGATGTCTTCAGATGGCTTCTGCTGCAGGTGCCCCGTGCCTCACTCTGCTAACCTTTGAAGTTCAAGTTATAAGTAGTATGCTTACAGATGCTGCCCCCCCAGTGATGGGCACAGGGCGTCCCAGGGTTCCTTCTCTGATGTTGAACAGCAAAGAGCATCAGGAGTTGTGATGATGGACAGCTAAGAGCTTATACCTCCGAGTGAGGGTCCTAGAGTAGCCAATCACAGAGGAGATATAGGAGCTTCTCTGTGAGAAGATCCGTGTGCTCACCTGGGTGGAATCCACCTGTTCACATGGGCAGGGAAGGAGCGGAAGGAGTTTGAGAATGGGGAGTTGTGAGCAAATATCTGAATATTTCATCTTCCAGGACAACATAATTTCTTTCTTGTGCTCACATGGGTAGCTTGAAAGAGCATATGAAATAAAGATGTTGGATTTGATTATCTAACTAGTGATTTCCTTCTGGATAGTATATTTATATTTCTATATATACTATATGTAGTACTGTGTGTGTGTGTATGGGGGGAATAACACAAAGACAAGTGGCAAAATTATCAAAGGGAGGTGGACAATCCTTGTTTTAATTCTTGGAATGGATAGCTTTCAAGTTCCTTCCTTCTTTCCTCCCTCCCTCCCTCCCTCCCCTCCTTCCTTCCAAGATGGGGTCTCATGTAGCCTAGGCTGGCCTCAAACCTTTTATGTAGCTGGGGATAGTCTTAACCTCCTGCCTGCTCCACACAAGGGCTAGAATTATAGGCTTTCACCATTATGCCTGGATCATGCGCTGCTGGGGATGGGGGTTCAAAGCTCCATCCATGTCGGGCCAGCAGTCTAGCATGGGGCACATACCCAGTACATTTTGTTCATCTTTAGTCTTAAATGGAAGAGCTAATAAAATCTGTAATATACAAACTACACCTGGAGTTTTGCCATCATCTTTATAGACCTTTGAGTAGTCACTGGAGGGGATACGGCCATTCTTATGGGTGTCTGAGAGCCTCCGCATTTGGGTCAGATAAGCTCTGCTTAACGTGAAGGGTCCCAGGCTCCTCATCTTAGAGGGTTCTTCACACAATCTGTAAATAGTTTACTATGTTTCATGGTTTTGTATGTATATATGTGGTTTAGTGTGTGTGTGTGTGCGTGTGTGTGTGGTTTAGAGTATCTGTAGTTTACTGTGTGTATGTGTGTTAAAGTGTGTGTGTATGTGGTTTAGTATGTGTGTGGAGTGTATGTGTGGTTTGGTGTGTGTGTGTGTGTGGTTTAGAGTGTATGTAGTTTAGTGTGTGTGTGTGTGTATTTGTATGTGGTTTAGTGTGCGTGTGTGTGGTTTAGAGAGTGTTTGCGTGTTTGTGGTTTAGTGTGTGTGTTTGGTTTAGTGTGTGTGTGTGTTTGAGAGAGTGGTTTAATGTGTGTGTGTGTTAGTGCATGTTAGGGAAGACAGAAGTCAATGTGGGTGTCTGTCTTGGTCCTTCTCGTCCTGAACTTTTTTTTTTAATAATTAATTTTTTATTTCTTCAAGTTACATCTCAATCACAATCCCCTCCCTACTCCCCCCTCCAGTCCCACCCTTCCAACCTCCTCCCCCTTCAACCCCCCCATCCTCTTCCCTTCTTTTTTTTTTAGTTTAAGGTATTTCTTTTTTCCCCCCAACAGCTCTCCCTTTCAGTCCAAAAAATGGTTCTTTTATAACTATAAATACAATACAAAACAACAGAAATAAATAGGCCACAATTATAAGAGTAATGTGGCTTAGCATACATTCCCAATGTCCAGTCCATATGTATTTGGCACC
>CAJQZJ010032218.1:1990673-2002546 GCA_907164525.1 Lophiomys imhausi | reverse complement strand
AGGTGTTACTCTATACAGATAGACAGGGCCTGTGTGAAGGTGTTACTTCATGCACATAGGCTGTTTCAGCCCCTTTCATGGAACACTTGTCTCATGGTCATTTATTTGGAACATTTTGAAATGGTGTTTTTTACACATCTAGAATTTCTAATGTTTGAAAGTACAGTGCTTGTGAAATTTTAAATATTTGTGATTCCTTGAAGGCCAGAATGGTCACTTTTGATAATGCGAAGAAAGACAGGACTAGCTCTCTGGGAAATTTCAAATGAAGTAATAAGTATTTTACAAGAGGGTAGAATGATTAAAGACAGAAATGGAAATGTTTTTTTATATACTCATGAGCAAGAAATACAAATTGTCTGTGAATGTCTGTTTTTTTTAATAATTGGAAGAATATGTAGTGTGGAAATCAGAAGAAGAGAAGTGTCTTACATTTGAGAGACATTTCATTTTTTCAAAGTGAGAGATTTCTGTCTATGTTAGTGAGCAAATTGTGGGAACTAGTAGCCAGGTTGCTGTAGGTTAATCACTGTGACATCTGGGGACCAGTGGTTCCAATCCAGTAGCTTCTGTGATGGTTGGACCCAAAAGAAAGTTTCATCTATACCCATCAGAACTCCTTACAGCTAGGGTCACCTAACTTTTTGTGGGACAAACTCATAGTAAAGCGTATCCATTGTTTGCCCGTGGTTTGAAGATAGCTGGCCACATTCTGTTCTTGTTGACTAAATCCATGAGCCTGCTCCTTGGAAAAGGTATCTGTCATGGTTTAAGAGAACTCTATTCCCGGTAGTGTCCCTGTATCATCTTCAGGAGGAAGGCACTGGCTCTCTCCACTGTCTGGGAGAGCACTTTACTTGTGGTAAGCTTTATGACTTGCATGAACCTGTAGGAGAGAAACAACATATGTAAAATTCACTGCATACTCTGGGATGTATATCAATGGATAAGAAAGGCCACTGTGCAGATTATGTGTTCTCCCTGACAGGATATAAGCTAAACTCCAGGAAATGAACAGCAAAGCCAGTTTACTCAGATGTAATGACTCGCTTGCCACATCTGTAGCATGCTGCTCTGTTTAAAACTGAATTCCCTCTGGTGCAATCAAAATACCAGACTCCTGATATGAAGGTTGCAAGAGACTGAGGTTAACTTGTGTTAGTTTAGATTATCCATGGGAATCCAAGCACTGCTGTGCACACATCTGCCATACTGGCGGAGTTGTCATTTCCCTAACCTGTGTGACCTTCAAGGTGGGTTTTCTTCAACTTCAATTCATATTCTTGCATCTGTGCAAAGTGTAGTTTTTAGTGAAGTTCCCTCACTGAGCTGTGTCTAAGGATCAAAGATGAAGATGGCAAAGGATGCTGAGAAGCCAGTGGGTGGGCAGTCGGTTCTTTGATGCAGGTCTGAGAAGTAAGATGGTATCTTAGCACAGGCACTTCCATTCAGTCTGTCAACCTGTCACCCCATCTCTGTTCCCATCTCCAAAGATATGCTCCATGGACAACCTGCTGTGTAAGTTGTCATTTTTGTTTGTTTGTTTGTTTACTTTGGGGTTTTTTTGCATTTTCAAATTTAGTCTTAATATCATATGATTGCTGAATTAGTTAGGGCTTCTTATTGCTGTGAAGAGACACCAAGACTGCAGGTACTCGCATAAAGAAAAACATTCAGCTGGGGCTGGCTTACAGTTGTAGAGGTTTAGTCCATTGTCATCACAGTGGGAAACATGGCAGCATGCAGGCAGACATGGTGCTGGAGAAGGAGTCAAGAGTTCAAAAGCTGAATTAGCAGGGAGAGAGAGGCACTGGGCCTGGCTTGAACATCTGAAACCTCAAAGTCCATCCCCAGTGACACACCTCCTCCAACCAGACCACACCTCCAATAGTGACACTCCCTAGAAGTCTATTGGAGCCATTTTCATTCCAACCACCACAATGGCTATGTACCCAAAGTGTCTCCACCTCAGCAATGTTGTTACACTGGACCTGATATTTCTTTGCTTGGGACATTGTCCTGCACATTGTAGGGTGTTCAGGAGTATCGCTGATTCTTACCCAGTAGATGCTAATGGCATTCTCCCTCAAGGTTTTTGTTTTGTTTCATGGGCATGTGCATATGTCTTTGCATTTGGGTAGGGACATGTGCATGTGAGTGGATGAGCATGTGTGTGCATGTGTGTGCCTGATGCTGACACTGAGAGATGTCCCTACCACTCTCTGTCTTGTTCACTGAGGCAGGTCTCTCACTTGACCCTACAGATGGCTAGTACTGCTGGTCTCCCTAGCCAGTTTGTCCCAGGCATTCCCTGTCTTTGTTTGTGAGAGCTGGAATTACAGGAAGGCGGCCATACCCATATGGCACTTGCTTGGGGGCCGAGGACTCAAACTTTCATCCTTGCTTGTATGACAAGTGTTTTTCCTGCTGGGTCATCTCTCCAGCCATTCTGCAACTTTTGACAGGGTGAACTCATCACTGCCAGGTATTTCAAATGCCTGGGTGGCAACAACTAACAGGACTGCTTAGTTTTACATTTAATTTTAATTTAAACAGGAATCATTTTGCACATTCTTCTACATCTTGCTTCTTCTAACTCAAAATCATGACACCAACAAAAAATCATGACAAAATTTTCTATCACATGTAGTGCTATTTAATGACTTTAAATGACTGTAATATTCTGTGGGGTTGACACTGTATTCCAGACTTACTCTATCATGGACATTTACATAGATCTTAGTCCTTACCTCCAGAACACTGGGCTGCAACTAGTGTCTTGGTACTCAAGCTCTTACGGATTCCCAGAAACAGAACTGTGTCATGTCTATTGTTCATTTTAAAAGATAATTACCGGACCATCTGATGAGAGCATTCAGAGGAAGCTGTAAATTGCGTTTAAATTATGGAAGACTGGTCAGATTCTGAAGCCTCAGTGCACAATGGATGGGATTATTTGAGTGATTTTTTTTCTTTAACAGGAAAAGAAACACAAATATATTTGAAAGTTCAGACCCAAAAATAGCAACTCCATGTTCTAGAGGAAGTTTGGATTTCAGTTCAGTGGCCAGATCTTTCAAATAATGTTAGTCAGGTTTTTGAGTGAAGCCATCAATGAGCAAACTATATCTGTCCTGTCACTTTCTTCCATAATCAACATAACCCATGTTAAGAAGCAAAAGCTGGCTGGGCATTGGTGGCGCATGCCTTTAATCCCCAGCACTCAGGAGACAGAGGCAGGCGGATCTCTGTGAGTTTGAGGCCAGCCTGGTCTACAAAGTGAGTCCAGGACAGCCAGGGCTGTTACACAGAGAAACCCTGTCTCGAAAAACCAAAAAAAAAAAAAAGAAGCAAAAGCTGACGAGGGTCTGAATTAAAGTTACAGCGAGTGATGTAATAGTTAAAGCCATATATTTAAGTTCCCTTAGCATTGATGATACCTCAAAAACTCTGGACCCAACTCCAATACTCAATACGGCACGGTCGGAATATCATGTCCCTATCGACAGACCAACAGTACTGTTCTCTGTTTAGACCTTGGATTATTTAAATGCCCACCTAACCCTCAGCCACGGTAGCCCAGCCTCTGAGTAGTGTGTTTCATTCTTTCACCCTTTTCCCCTTTAGAGACTTCTCCAGTTGAAAGAGACAAACCGCAACGTGGCATTGGAATTCCAAGATCACACTCCTTGGCACAAGAAGATGAAGACTTCCTTTGGCCAGTTTGAGTGAATCAGTGAGTGTGACATTTCTGTTGGGCACTGTGCTGTAAGTGGGCCCTTCTCTGGATTTGTAGTGTGCCACAGAAGACAGAACTGAGTTCAGATGAAGTGAAGGCCTTAATTTCTTTTTTACCAGGTTTACTTTAAAATGGACAAGGAATGCACACATGCTGTGTGTTTGGAGTTTGGCACAGAGCATCCTTGTTGCAATATGAAGGGATAGATGCCCTCCATGAGCCTGGAGTTCTGTGTTAGTCCCCAGCCTCTGCGGAGCCCCTGGCCTTTACTCGATGCCTTTCAGTGGTACAAGCATAAGTCATTTCCTCAGTTCCACTCAGCAGTAGTATTTGGACTTCCCTAATTCCTGAGTTCTCTAATGTCATTGCTACCAATAAGATTATTTTTCTGTTCCTTCAGTGTTTTGGCTGTATCAGAACAAAGCAAATGCTGATCTTAGGTAGAGTTTTGGAAAATTGAGTTCACTGATTAGAACACTGTGAGGAAAAAATGCATAGGGATTGGTTGAGGGGGAGATTAGTAATGGTAGTATGTCTGATTCTTATAGGTGGGTTTGAGAAGCTTGTCTGTGGGTTCTAGAGAGACAAACTCAAATTCTTACATCTATGTATCAGGCATTTAACTTACCAACTGCTTACCTCCTCAGCTCAGAACATGGTAAAAATGTTTAAACATCTGTACATTTCTGTTGTCATCTGGCAATTTTATTTAGGTTTCTACAGTATTAATTTTTACAATATTAATGTTAGTGATTGAGGATAGCCACCTTGAGGTGCATGTGTAGGTCAGAGGACAACTTGTAGGAGTTGGTGTCTCTATTTACAATGTGTGGATGTCAGGGATAAAGCTCAGGTTCTTATTGGTGACAAACATCGCCAACTGCTGAGGCATTTCACTGGCCCTGGAGATGATATTCTCCTACGCTTTCTCAGGACACTCTAATGCAACAGTTCTCAACCTGTGGATGAACCTCTGGGGTTGAATGTCGCTTTCACAGGTGTCACCTAAGACCTTCAGCAAACACAGATATTTCTACTATGATTCAAAACAATAGCAAAATTATAGTTATAAAGTGGCAATGAAAATAATCTTAGCGTTGGGGGTCACCACACCCTGAGGAACTATATTAAAGGTGGCAACATTGAGAAGGTTGAGAACCACTGCTCTAATGGCTTCATTTTCATTCATCCTTCTATAAATCTTATTGGTGTAAATACGAGGCAGAAACGCAAAGTTCTCAGGCCACTTAATTGTCCCAATGCTTCTTTTGAGGTGACATTTTTTTCAATTGATATGAATTACTACCTTTGATTAACACATATTGCTAATGTTATGTTCATTTACTCCTGATTTTTCTCCTCGGATACGTTGAACATGGCCAACATGCTGGACCTTTCATTTATCACGATGCCTGTGTGTTCTATGCTGTGAGCTGGTCTCCATGATAGTTACAGCAGGTGGGCACCCTGTGATGTACTCAGCAGCTCTCCTTCCTGTTCATCTTTAATACAGGAGGGAGCCTGGTTTAAGCTCAACAACGTGTTTTCTGACGCTCCTGTTTATTCCATAAACCAACCCGTGTGAGCGCTGTCTTCTACTGCTGTCCTCATGCGCCATCTGGGCCATCTCATCTCACCTTCCACATCACAGGCTGACACTGTCGCTTACAAACAACACTTTAACTTTTGTGTGGGTAAAGACAAAGATTTGTCTCTTTTTTGAAGACAGGTGGGTTTAAAGCGAATTCTCATACTCAATTCCAAGGGTTCTTTGGAAATGAATCATGTGACATGTGTATGTACTGAAGTCGGTGTGTGTGAGGGGGTTGTGTTTTGAGGTGATCCAGAAACACTGACTAAACCAATATGGTGGTAATTTTGCAAATGTATATATTTATCAATACATGCAAGAGTGGATTGGGATGGTAATATATGGTCACCTGGCTGTCCTTTCCCAAGGAAAGAGTACTAACTGATATGTTCTCCCGTGCCTTGTTCCAATGCTCTGATTTTTATGCAAATGATACCCTGATTTATCATGAGAGACACAGAAATGGAGGACTGCTGTTAGGCTCTTCTGTCCATACTTGCTGAAGTGAAGTTTCAACTCAGAAATATAATTCCTTTTCCTGGGCCTCAGCTTATGTTACTGATTGAGGATAGCCACCTTTGGAGACAGGCAGCAAGTCCTCTACACATGAGAGACTTAGAGGAGACCCTTTCTCCCCAGGAATTATATACTTCAAAGTATTTTAGAGCACATTGACCTGCACTATTTTATAGGATTGTTACTTAACCAAACCTGAGAGTATCACCCAACTTAGGTCCCTTCAAGATATGCTGAGATAGAGAGAGACTATAGAAGGTCGTAGTTACTCACCTGAGATCACACAGCAAGTCACTGGTGTGAAAAAGAAGTGAGGACTCACTAAGGTGAACATCATCATTCTAGTGGACAGTCCTTGTGTGTGAGATCACTGGTGTGATTCCTAGTGTGGAGCAGGAGACTTGAGTTGCCCCAGCTGAATATGTCAGTTCAAATGACTTTCTGGCCCACAGTGAAGACATGTAAGTGGAGAATGGGGAGTGACTGGGAGGATTTGTGTTTCCTGCATTGGTTCAGCTTCAGCAAAGTGCTAGTGGTCACTTCAAGCTGCAAAAGCAGATCTGCACATGGGTGGATGGTATGGATACAAGAGTTCATTAAATGTAACTTCAGCGTGGACATTCTTCCTGTCCCTGAATCTTCCCTGTTAACTTTTCCTGGGGAATCTAGAAGGAACATCTCTTCACTCTAGATGGGCATCAATGACAATCCAATTTGGTGGCACCAATGAGTTCATTAGGTTTTCTTGCAGAGCATGGGCAAAGGGTTTCTCAAAGGAGTGTGAGTGACCCCTAAACAGCTACATCACCACAAAGGGCCACCCTATCAGAGATGATGACTGTGGGGCTGCATTATGAAGTCCCATCTCTCAATCAGCCTTCTACTTTTTACACAGTCCAGCATCTCCCAAGATTACTTGTAGCTAGGGGGGAAGGGGAGCAATAGCTGGAATCTCAAATGAGGGACCCTTGAGGGACTTCTGGACTTAACATTTACTTCCTTCTAAATGGTCTAAAATATAGACAGACTTCAGCCACTCAGCTGAAGCAGTCATACAAGGCAATGATTTTTTTGTTTTGTTTTCTGTTTCCAAACATGATGGCCCCTATAGGACTGCATATTTCTGAAATTCTCCCAAAGTCTGATTCAGTAGCTCTGCCGTCATTATTAAGGTTTGAATGTGAAGTGTCACTCACTTGGTCCCCAGATGCTGGTATTGTCTCCAGAGGTTCTGGAGCCTTTGGAAACGGGAGACTAAATGAAAGAAATAGAGCGCTGGGACGAGGTCTTGATGTTTGTAGTGGAGCCCTACTTCAGGTCCTCACCCTGATTCCTGGTCCACTGAGATGTAAGCATGTAGCCACCCCCACCTGCCTTGTCCTCTGTGCTGGACTGTGTCCCCATAAAACATGACCCATGCACACACTCTTCAGTCTTTGGGGTACTTATTATTTATTTCAGGTAATGGGAAAAGTAATTAACCAAGTAGTCTATAGTTTAGAAAATCTCCCAGCCCATACCAGGGAAGACTGAGGTTTGGTGGCATGCTGCTCTTTGGGTCTGAATCTGACTATATCTGAATCTGAGGATACTGTGATGACACATTTTCAGGTTACGTTGTGAGTTTGACCAAGCACATACATAGAGATGTGCCCAATCTACTTCCACATGCACAGACACATGTGGAAGTATATGAACTACAATAAGGCTTACTGATAGGTGTGGAGAAAACCAAGGTGTTGACACACTGTGAGAGTCTATTTAAAGTTTCTAGCTTTTCTAGAAAGAATGGAGGTGGGTTACTGAACAGTCCACCTGAAGACTGAAAGGGACCAAGTACAGAATGGAGACCAAACAATGATTTCATTATACAAATGAAACAGGAAAATGCAGTGAAATTCCATCCATCCCAGAGGACTGCCTCCTTTTAGAGGTTAGAAGAACAGCCTAGAGTGATCTCACACTTGTGGGGTCTATAACCATCACTCTGGAACAACTTTAGGATGGTTATGACTAAAGATGAAGGATCTCACATGAGACTTAGAACTTTGCTCTCTGTGGAGGCCATAGAAATAAAACAGATAATTAATCCAGATACCCTGTCCCCTAGAGAACAGTGAACAGAGAGCTGTCTAAGTAGGTGAGAAGAATTGACAGTAAAAACAGAACAAAGGTCTGAGTATTAAAGGCAAATGCTTCAGAGTGCTAAATGATGGCATAGAATATTGGCCACAAAGAAGATACTAGAAAGAAATGACTCAGGAACATTTAAAAGCAATAAAGAATGACCCCTTCCATGTCTGTAGTACTCTGTGCATTGTAGAGATTTCATTTCATGAAGGCAAGTTTTGTGATACCCTGACTACTGAAGAGGAACTACTCCCACCGAGCGCATATGAAATCATATGACATGCCTTAAACTGTAGCTCAATATCTCATTCACACACTTGAAAATGGAGGGTCTCCCTTAGGTGGCAAGTGTCAGGGGAGTCAGAAAAGGAAATAACCTCGGGTGACTAGGAGTATGTGGCATGTGGAATCAGACAAGATGAAACACTGTCCCCTTATTGTCCTGTGGTCTTCAGCAAGATGCTGGTGAATGCAGTGGTTAGAGAACCAACTTTGAAATTCTCTCAAAATTTTAATGACTAAAATTAAATTGAGGTCATAAGTATGATGGAATTTCCTATGAAAGCAAACATGTCTGCTAGCAGGGAGCTCTTCACTGTGCCGATTGACTTTATAAGATGGCCACACAGAGCTGACATAATAGCCAACAAACCCCTGTTGGGTGTGCACCAGTGATTGCTAATTACCCACGGACACTGACTTTCAAACAACAAGGCTGCATTTTAATTGCTTCTTAGTAAGCCACGTGTCTTTTTCATCATCTACCTAGGTCCCAACAGCACTTACCCCAACACCGCCTGAGCTGTAATAGATTCGTAATAGACACAGTCATGTATTAATAATAATAATAATGATAAATTATGTTTGCAAGTGCTTTCCCTGTACTTAATCTTCATAACAATTCCACAGGATGTGTCGGGAGAGTGTGGTTACCCCTGTTTACTGATGTTGAAGTGAAGCTACTGTACGATTAGGAGATTCTCCAAAGTCATATGACTGCATCACAACACAGGCTCTGCCCTTGTTTTTTTATTTCACAATGTCTTATCCAGTATCAAAGAGACCAGGCTGTGCAAAGGCACTCACACCTGAAAGTCTAAAGATGTGGCCTCTTGTATGAATTCTGTCTCTCCCAGGGGCAGCTCCCTCTGAGGAGGACCACTCATCTTTAAAACAGTAAAAATGCTAACTATTCCAATCTATAAAGTTTTGGTGAAAATAGATGGAGATTACCACATTTGAAATTTGTTTATACTTTATTCTTCACCTCGGCTCCATTTAGTGCAAAAGATGTACAACCTTATGGAAATTTTAGTACCCATTTGCACACAATGCATTTTTCTTTGGACCATTCTGAAAATTTTGTAAGAATTTCAAAGATTCCTTTGACATAAATAAAAATGAGAATTTTACAAATCATTTTGCTAGGTACTTGTGTTAGACACACTGGATGTCAGTTCTGATGTTCTATGCTATATTATGTTCAGAAAATGTGGGAGAAATGGGGACAGGAGAGGAAAACAGGTGCATCTAAACTCATCCCATTAGGAGAGTCATGTTCTGCTCAAACAAAACTAGATACTTCAGTGTTTTAATGGTAAAAAAAAAAGTTGTTTAGAAATGAGAAACAGTGTTCTTTCTCATCAACCGTCTATTCCAAATATATTAGAAGACTGAGAAAATCAGAATTAGGTGTTAAACGTTATTCAATGTTTTCCATTAATGAGTTACTATTTCTGATCCTCTGTACTTTTAACCTATAAGCTAATGTGAGTTACTGCCATATTTTTAGAGTACTTCATTGTTGCATTCTTAGAATACAATTTTAAATAAAAGGTAGTAGTTTTACAGTCATTTCCAGCTTAAAATGTTAATATTTTATTTAGAAGTTTAAAATCTACTTCCAGAGACAATGGGTTATTTCCTGGGAATTTTCATATATCAATCATAAACATTGGCCTAAGGAACTGAAAAGTCTTCCATCTTTCCTGGTGGGAAAGTGTAGAGAACTGTAAATTTTCCTTCTCTAGTAATCTTTTGGTTTAGATTTTTTTTCAATATCTTCTGTATTCTCTAGAATCTATTTATTTTCAAAATCCATAGATCGAGGTTTTAAACTATCTTCAGCTATACCTTTGTCTGGTATTCATTAAATTTTGTTTAATTTATATTTCTGTCATTTTATATGATCATTTCCACTTAATCTTTGATTAGAACTATTTGGATTTGAGGAAAGAATCAGTACTTAAATTTGATTTCTGTTATCTACCTATTTCCTGATCATTGCTTGCTGCTGTTGTGTTTTGATTACTTCAATCTCTTTTCATTTTACTTTTCTTAAGACATTCTTGTGCCCTAATAAAAGCCTATTGGACAGAAATCTGCTTTGGTGTGAAACTTGGTCAGCATGCCGGCCAGGCCAGCATACCAGGCCTTTCTTTCACTTGTCTCTAAATTATGTTTAACTGCTTGCCTGATTTCCAACTTAATCATTTTTCAGACCATGTAAGAATTAAAGCCTGTGTTTGTTCCATTTACTGGCCTGTGGGAGTCATAATTTACTGTATAATTAGTGTTTACCAGTGTGTGATACAATCTTGATAGGGGGCATATTTTCTTATTCTCCTTTCTACACTCTTGCTGGAAGCCTAATGATTCTTACTGCTGCTTGTAACTTCACCCTCTGAGCCTCCCCACCCCCACCACCTGTGCATGTAGTTGAACTCTTCAACCTTAAAGGGAGAAGTTGCAGTGAAGTGTCTGAAGTCTCCGTGTTCCTGCTGCCTTCTCTCTGCGCCATCCACAACTTGTAGCTGTTATATTTTAAAGAATATTTTTGGAACATAAAGGCTTTTATGTTTTCTTTCTGGAGTTTATTTATTGTTAAAATAAATGACTTCATGTGAAGAAATCTCATTAAATTCTCCATTGTCTGACAGGAACACAGCAACCTCAGTTTTCTTTGATTAAATTTGTTGTATTTCTTTTTGACATTAGGTATAATATACTTGCCTAATTGTTTAATAATACACACATGCCAATTTCACATAAGTGTTAGGACTTTTTGACAACACTATATTGAACTGACTTGTTCACCAATTGATCTATCAAATACTTGAATATCTTAGTTTCTTTTCCTGTTGCTGGGATAAAGTACTCTGACAAAAGCAATTTAGGAGAGAAAGGGTTTCTTTTGGCTCACAGTTCCAGGGTACACAGTCCAACATGGTGGGGAAATCAAGGTGGCTGGCCAGTCCGCACCCTCGATCAGGAACAGAAACGGAGGAATGTGTGCTACGTCTCTGCTCACTTTCTCTCTTTCCGTCAGCCCAGGATCTGTTAATGTAGTTTTATAAGGTTGTGTTTGTTTCTCAGTTTCTCTCTTAACCTGGCTAGCACCCAAATGATTGAGACTCTTTTTATTATTTTAACATGACTTTACAGCACAATCTTGAGCAGTTTAAGTCTTAACCCTCTGTGTTATTCTGACTCTCTCTTTGCCAAAATTCCCAAGATACTTTCAGTTTAGTGCTTTTGTTACTCCAGCTGAATGTTCTCCATGTCTTCTGGACCTCTGCCAGTGACTGAATCCCCTATTTCTTTCTCTAGCTCCTCCTCCCCTGGAGGGGAGGAAGTCCAACCCTATTCTCTCTCCTACTCAGCCACTGGCTGCAAGCTGCATTATTGGCACATCAGGGGGCAGTTGGGGAGCAGTGTTTACTCAACATTGAGACAATAAGCTTATTCATACAAGGATCCACTACCTAGGGAATGGTCCCACCAACAATGTTTTCATCTAAATTAATGCAATTAAGATAATCCCCACAGGCATGTCAAAGGCCCATCTCCTAGATTCTGTCAAGCCAACAATTAACATTAACTTCCACAGTATCATTA